>OZ010571.1:144883375-144898375 GCA_963932145.1 Acanthosepion lycidas | reverse complement strand
GTCCCTTTCTGTAACGTCTTACTTATATCGTTGGGGGCATTCACTTTTATAATTAAGTTAATATTAGTGTTGAAACTTGACTAATGCATGGAATAATAATGCAACACAAAATGTACTTAGAACAAAATGTATTGAAACAAGAAATTGTACACAATATTTACATATAGTCTTTTGTATATTCTTAGAAAAAAGACCGTTACTGGAGAATGTGTTCACTGAGTCGCAGTCGGGCAGAGTTTCGGGTTGAATCTCTTGATTCCTGTATTTATCAATCCAACCACGAGGATCGAATGTAGCACAAGGCCGTTTTAATGTCGGTATCCCCGAGCCCGTAGGCTCGGCCAAAAATATGGCCTTTCTGAACCCGCCTAGACGTGTTCAGGCCCTGTCATCCTCCACGGACGAAAACTTGCCCTTCGGCAAAGCCTCGTCCGGGTTCCCCTCTGCTAATGCAGAGAGTTCGACAGTCGCCGAGTGTCTGTCTCTCGGTCTCAGAATCTCTTGATTCCTGTATTTATCAATCCACCCACGAGGATCGAATGTGGCACAAGGCCGTTTTAATGTGTGTATCCCCGAGCCCGTAGGCTCGGACAAAAATATGGCCTTTCTGAACCCGCCTAGACGACAAAGCCTCGTCCGGGTTCCCCTCTGCTAATGCAGAGAGTTCGACAGTCGCCGAGGAATCTCTTGATTCCTTCCTCTCTTCCCGGTACCAACCATATTTATATGGTCGGTACTCCACTATGCAAATTAGGTGGATCCTACCACAACAGTTAGTGGGTTTCCTGTATAGAGAAGTAGTAAATTTATGTATACCGGAATCAATGAATACATTAAGGAATGGAATTGTGTTATAAAATTAACTTCTAATGTAAATTTGAAAATGGATTCACTTTTCAATTTTTTTTAAGTTGTGTACTTTTACCAATATTCTTACCTAAAAAGAAAAAGTCATCTATGTATCTTACATATATAAGGTTTTATTAGTGTCATTAAGTATTTTATTTTCCAAATATGTCATATAAGAATTAGACAAAGGAGGCCTAAAGGAGACCCCATCGAATGCCATCTATTCGAATATAAATATTACCTAGGGGGACATGAAATGGTATTTAGTTTTTTTTTTGTTTTTTTTAAATAGTAGGTTTCATATTGATGGGTGGGAGAAAAGTGTTCTTGTATGCATCACGGATTATGATGTCAATCCTTTCATGGACGTGACATTAGTGAATAAATTTTGTTCGTCCAAATATGCTATTATTTGGTAGTTCGATTTTACAGAATAACGAAGTTGTATAAATTCATTAGTACAGCTCATACAACGTTTCCTTGGGACGTAGAAGCTAATTAAATTATTTAGGGTTTTTGAAAGTTTTTTGATCTTAGTTCTATGGAACAACATTTCTTAGAAACATAGCCATGTACATGATATTAGACAGATATTAGTTGATAACAAAATAATTCTTACACATACACACAGTAAAATGAACTTTCAGATATACGAGGCTATCTACATATAAACAAAGTAACCTACACTCAACAAAATTACAATTCAAACTATTCACAACACATTATTATTCTGTTGTTAAGATTTCGGACTCTCGCGTGTTATAAAGTCATAGAACTGCATCTTGAACTTACGACCTGCGTCTGCTGTTCCTCGACCGCTTTCGTCGTATAGCAATCTTCTACGTCAACATAACAAAATATTATCTTCGGCATATATCTTTGTTAAAATGTTCGTATAAACACTTTGAAGATGGCTCAACGTAATACAAAATATCCAAATATTTGACATTATTTTCTCTTATTTTTATATTTATTTTCCCGAAATTAAAGTAAATATACGACCATTAGAACGGCTCGTGATCAGATATAATAGACATTCATTGTCTGTTATATTTAACTATATTGGCATATATATATATATATATATATATATATATATATATATATATATATATATATATATATGTGTGTGTGTGTGTGTGCATATACTAGACATAATCTCTGAATATATATATATATATATATATATATATATATATATATATATATATATATATATATACTGTAAGAGATTATTTCTAGTATCCTGCATTCCTGAGAAGCGAGGGAACGTGAATGGAAAATGAAGTAGCTAACACAGTTTAATAATGAAAGAAGAAAGTCCATGAAAATGTCGTCTTTGGACCAAAGAGACTATTCCGTTTCAATCGTGACATTATCCCGAATGTCGACATCTACGCCATTCATGTGAATGTAAGAAATCTTTCGGCTACGGGCAAAATAGTATGGAACAAAATTTATTGGTAGCAATGGGAGAATTTAAGTTTGTTTTACAAAGTGCAAGGATAACTGTCGACCGTTTATTGAAAAACGATTCTATACTCCTGACGTTAGAGCGTATACCAGAAACATTGAAGAACGAAAAGTTTGTCTGTAGGTTGTTTTCTTTTACTGGATTTCTCGTATTTCCATTCGTTGCATTTGACATGAGGGCATTCGTATTGGTGACAAAAAGAAAAGGTCCACGTAATTTTCCCTTATACGTCGAGAATGGCAATACGAACCAGTCAGAGTTAGCTGAGAACACAGCATAATGTGGCTTCCGGTTTCACTCGTGTAATTCATGTGGGAACACCTACTTCTACATGACATGGTACTACAACTACACCCATAACATAGAACTGTTAATAAAATCAAAACTAAGTGCTATCAAAAATTTTGGACTCCGACCAACCAATCGGAAGCCATAGCCAGTCAACTGCCAACACAATACCCTCATAATGGAAAATCCATGTAACTGACTAGCCCGATCATGAGAAATTTAAAACAGTTAAATCATTAAAGTTTTGAAATAAAATATCCTAAGCACGGGATAAGGGATAGTCCTCTACTCCTGTTCCATATACCTGGAATGAGTTCAGGCCGGACAATATGAGGTGTTATCATCTGCTGACATATCTGGATGTTTAGCCCATAAATTCTCCTTAAACTCTACCCTTGATTCATCTGGGGTTGGCTCTGCCTAACTTCCCACCTACTTAGGGATATATATATAACACCTTTCTATGTGTCTGCTATCATCTCTAAACTAGATCGTCACATTTTTCTATGTGTCTGCTATCATCTCTAAACTAGATCGTCACATTTTTCTATGTGTCTGCTATCATCTCTAAACTAGATCGTCACATTTTTGTAATAGTCATTATGAAATGTACCCACAAACTGGCAACACTTCTCTATAGTAAGTGACTCGCTGCGTCTTGCTTTCTTGTTTGCTGGAAGTCCTCATCTGTTGTTCCAGTTAAGTACTTTGTTGAACAATCCGACTCTTCCAACTATCGGCCTATGAACCTTTGGAAAACCGCTAGAGGCCCTAAACAATGCCGAATCATCTTTCATTGCATGGCCCATTTTTTTTTAGGAAAGCAGTATGGCTTTCGTTTCTCCAGGTCAAATGTTGATGTACTGACGACAATTGCGGAAAGAGCTTACCAAACACTTGCTGATAACGGTGAAGCCCAGGCTGTAGCATTGGAGCTCTCGAATGACTTTGACAGGGTGTGGCATTCAGGTCTTCCTAAACAATCTGAAATGTAACGGTATCTCCGGACAATTATTTTAACTGATTCAATGTTGTCTATCAAATATTGAAATGAAAGTAACCCTGAACAGCCACACATCTATCAACTTTGCATTAACGCTGATGACACGACCATTTATTCCTGTCTCAGTAGTAAGTTTGACCAGTTCAACAAGGTCAAAGTGGCAGCTGATAGCCAAAACAACCTTAAGTCTTTTGTTAACTAGAGCAAATATAGCCTGTTAACATTAACGCCCCCAAAACTAAATTGATCTCTGTTAATCATCTGAGAGACTCCCTATTTGCCCTCCATCAGTATGTTGATCTACAGAAGAGTTGTCCCTTCTCCGGATAATATTCTCGGCTACTATGAAGTGGAAAGATTATATTGAATCCATTGCTAGATGAGCTGCTAAGAAAGTTGGTTCACTGTGTTGTACTAGAAATTTTCTCTCTCGAAAATCTATCTTACATATCTAAAACTTTCGACAATGCTTACAATATCGCTGTCACATTTGCCCCAACGGTTTACTTGAAGATCCGTGATAAAATCTAAGAAGAATCAGCAATTGTGCGAGTTTCAGTTTCTTACCCACAGCCGTAATGTTCTCTCCTTTTCTATAAATTCTTTCATTGTAATTGTTCAGATGAGTTCCTCGCAATGATGCATGACTCTTTGAATTTAAGCGCTGTATTAGACTGGCGACGAAGTCTTATCTTATTAGAAAAGTGTAAGAATTTAGTGAAAAGATGGGCCGTAAAAGCAGTTTAAGTAATGCTGAGAAGTAAACTATTACCTTAGAACTCTCAAAAGGTAAATCTACCCTAGAAATTTCTAAAATGATAGAGAAGTGTCATCAAACAGTCAAAAAGTTCACAGACGACCCTACACAAGTACACAAAAGGGCAGATAAAGCAAGCCGAGGGTTATTTCACGTCGTCTCATCTCACGACTTAAATTAGAGGCCACGAAGAACCCTGGACTTACCAGCCAAGAGCTTTTGAGTCGCATTGGGGATACTACGGTGTCTAGAAGTACTCGGTGTCGGTATCTGAGGGAAATAGCAACAACAGTCAAACCTGTATCGAAACCTCCGTTGACGAGAAATCACATACAAAATCGATTGAAATGGGCCGAGGACAATATGAAGATTGACTTCTCTAAAGTTTTGTTCACAGATGGAACACGAGCAACACTTGATGGGCAGATAGATGGTGCAACGGCTGGGTAATGAACAGACAGAATCGCCATCAGCGTTTGAGACGCCAACAAGGCGGAGGACTAATGATCTGGGGTGGTATTATTGGAAAACATTAGTGAGCCCATGGAGAGTAATAGATGGCGTCAAAATGACTGCTGATGCATACATAGCATTTATGAAGGAGCATCTTGAACCGTGGATGAAAAGGCAAAGAGTTGCCTTCAGAAAGGCCGTTGTTTTTATGAAAGATAATTCTCCCTCACATGCTGCTCACAAGACTACTGAATATTTGAAACAGACTTTGATGGGCCTAGAAATATGAAGTGGCCAGCAAATTCTCCGGATTTGAACCCAATCGAAAACCTTTGGAGCATCATGAAGCGAAGACTGTACGCCAACGGACGACAATTCAGGAGCAACGCTGAGTTGTGGGAAGTAATTCTTGACATACCTCGCGGCATTACAGCAGGTGACATCATACAATTAACAAATTCTATCGATCGTCGACGTTTTCAAGTAATTTCAAAACAGGGAAAGTACATTTACTATTACTTTGTTTAAAACTGTGCCTTTGTATCTGCTATTATTTGTTTGATTATCTTATTTATTAGCTTCTTTTGATCATAAACATTCACGTGCAACATTAATAAACGTTTTGCTCAGACTGTTCTAGTTCCACGTGCCATGTTTGATGTCAGTTATCCGTCATCTGCTAATTTTCCTGTGAAGGTTCTCCACTGCCTTACCGAGTATTGAACTCTGGAGCTAACCAAGGCCTTTATCCACTGTGCAATGTAGCCTTGAGGACATTTGGGTATGGATTTCTGGATATTATAAACCTAATGTTTTCAGCAACCATTTTTTTTACCAGTGCTCATTTTGCAATTTTGTTATCATTGCTTTTCTCTGGCACTCCTTATTACTGGTTCCCATATTGTATTTATTTCTATGCTTGGTCGGCTCAAGAGATTTTTGTGGTCTAGCATATGTGCTGATTCCTTAAGTTATACATGGAATACACGGAGTACTTTGAAGAAATGGCATTAGAATCTATATCTCTAAAGCCAACTATATGGTTAAGGTACGTAGATGACACGTTCATACTCTGGCCACACCAGGAAGATGTCCAGGTTCTACTGGACCATGTGAACTCAATAAGACCTTCAATACAGTTCATAATGGAGAAAGAGAGTAACAACACACTCCTATTCCTGGATGTACTAATATCTCGAACAGAGCATGGGTTCAAGACATCCGTATACTGTAAACCAACATTCACTGGACAGTACCACAATTTCAACTCCCACCATCCATACAGCGTAAAGAAAGGGATCGTCCGTTGCTTACAACACCGAGCAAAAGTCATAAGTGGCAACCCAGAGACGTTAGATAAGGAATTGGTCAGTATAAGTAGTAACCTACAACGTAACAACTACCCTGGGTACATGGCAACATCCCCCCAAAACTGGGATAGGCGGGTACAAGAGGAGGAGGAGGACAACAACACTCAGAAAACAGTCTGCCTGCCTTATGTGAAGGGGTTATCAGAGAAAATACAAAGGATCTGCGGTCCATATAACATCAGGACAAACTTCAAAAGCGTGACAACACTTCGCAGATATCTCTCTCGAGTGAGACCCCCCATAGAGGAGAACATGACTAAAGATTGTGTGTACGCTATCTCGTACAGCTGAGGAAAGGAATATAAAGGAGAGACAGGCCGCCCCCTCAAGGTAAGGCTTCAAGAACACCAGAAAGCTGTAACGCGAGGGAAACAAAGTTGCAATATGAGCTCTGGTAAAAACATGAAATGATAACAGCAAAATTGCATTATTTTTTTACCAGTGCTCATATCACTGGTAAAAAAAATGGTTGCTGATGGTTTATAATACCCAGAAATTCATACCCAGATTTCCAAGGCCACATGGCACAGTGGATAAAGGCGTTGGTTAGATCCAGTGACAGGCAGTGAGTTCAATACCCGGTTAAGGCAGTGGAGAACTTTCAGAGGGAAAATTAGCAGGAGATAACTGATAACTGACATCCATCAAATATGGCACTAGCCCAGTGATCGAAATAAAGGGTTCAGTTCGAAATTTCAACCACTTGAAGAAGGAGCGTACAAGGGACAAATATGTTGACAAAAAAGAGGACAATAGTCCGACTAATTTAAATACTGTACATAATACATCATCTCAGATACATCTATAAACATATGTGGGATATGACATATATATGTATACGGGTGGTGTTGTGTCTATACATACGCATTTGTATGTTGAAATTCAAAAACTGGAAGTGTAGATTCACAAACACACACACACACACATATATATATGTATATATATATATACATATGTGTGTGTGTGTATATATATATATATATATATATATATATATATATATATATATATCGATAGTGTTTCGAAACTATACTCATTATTACAAAGATAACAAGTAACCAAATATTTATTTTCTCTCTATTCCTCATTTATAGTAACGCCTGACACGAAAGAATTAATTACGGCAAGATCCCTAAGAAGGAACTATTACATATGTCTACAAGAATGATATCTAAATACGGCGGAATTGCACGAGTCTCATAAAAGAAGTCTGTTGAAATCATTCCCTCAGGACACAAGTAATTCAGTTTGACAAATAACTCGTGACTTATGACTTTCACTATTGAATATCTATAGTATTTCGAAGCACACGTACTGGAAAACTTTTTCGTCCAAAATTAACACTCAGCCTCAGTGAAGATATTTCAGATGATTGCGATCTTGATATTTATCTGCCGAAAAGATAGATTTTCGAAACAACTATTTTAAATTCTATATTCCTTCACCATCTGAATTCGCTGGACATTTTAATGGAATCTTCTGAAAGTTATGTCTATGTCAATCAATAAAATAAAATTAACTATTAAAATCGAATGCCCTCAAATAGGAAGCGATGTTATTCACGTTGTATGCCGTTCTAATAATGCGCGTTTTTCGCACTGTCTGGACCAGCAAAGTCAGTCAGTTCAAGAAGATGCGATAACTGAAATGGGTTTTTCATATTTTAATTTAATTTGAAAGATAAAACTTAAACAATTCTTCATGTGATGTCATACATAAATAACTTAGATAGATACAGAGATCGAAGTAAAGACTCTTCTTTTAATCGTTATCACCCCGTGCAAGGCAGTAGTCACCAAAACCCGACGCCAGTCTAGTACTGCGCTTACTGAATTAAATTAATGAAATTAAAATCTGTAATTTTAGCTGGTCAGTTTTGGTATTTTTATGTCAATGCCGATGCAATTTACAGTTTAATAAAATTTGCTCTAAAGGAAATAATGTTTAAATACTCTTTTTGGAGATTTTAACCAATTTTTCTTTTCCGGCAAATTATGAATTATAAAGAACTATATGCAATTGTAAGTTATCCTTCTTGTCTTTGCCAAAAACACGTTTCTAAGTGCCGCTCCTTACGTCACTGAAAAGGCGTGCATTCTCACCCAGTTTTTTTTTTCTTCTCACAGCGGCTTTTAGATGTAGTCGTATATAGAATTAGTAAGTTGCCAACTTGAACTGTGTAATGGTTAGGAGGTTTGGCTCGCTAGAAAAATTACAACTAATGAGTTCGACCCTCACTGGGTGCTCCCTACTTTCGCCCTTGTGCCACATCTATACTATGCTTGGAAAAACACTATATGTAATTAGGACGCTCCGCGCGTTTATGTTTCTTTTTTATTGACTGCTGAAAACTCTCAGGTACATGTTTATCGCAAACGTTTATTTCTCGCACCCTTACATATACAGTCATTGTATCTGATAGCCAATTTAAATGTTTTTCTATGTAATTAGATTAAATATTTTCTTTTTTTATCGTCATTGTATATTCATGCAATTCCTTATCGTGAATGTAGGTGTCGTTTGTTTTATACTGTGTCGTGATACTCATTTTTACGTGGACTCACAGTGATTCTGCAATAACTGTTGAGGGATAAATATTTCAGAAGATATGTTTCTATCTAAACAAACTCGCATCCCGTATCACATCCTTAAATATATTGTTAATATCTATATACATTTTAGAAGTATTTGTATGAGAAAAAGATTTTAAATAAAAATAACATATAGTTCAATCGCTTATTTAGAACATTTAATATATATGACATACAATTCCAGCTATTAAATTATAATAGTCATCAGCTACTTTCTTAAATATGCCACTAATCTCGATATATATTTTAGAAATATTTGAATGAGAAAAAGATTTTAATTAAAAATAACATATGGTTCAATCGTTTATTTAGAGCATTTAGTATATATGACATACAATTCCACCTATTAAATTGTTATTTTCATCAGCTACTTTCTTAAATATGTCGTTCATGTCCATATATATTTTAGAAGTATTTGAATGATAAAATGATTTTAAATAAAAATACCATATGGTTCAACCGTTTATTTACAATTCCAGCTATTAAATTATAATAGTCATCAGCTACTTTCTAAAAATTAACATTGGTTCTTAAAGTTCTGATTCTTTTCACGATTACGCCACTACCAAAATATGTAAAATATTTGCACAAGAGACTTACCTAATATATCTTGTATCTTGTTACGTTCTCTGAGGCAATTCAAATCCTAACCTCGATGGACTTATTTTGCCAAAGCGGATGTCAAATGTTATAAACCGTACTTAGCATCGATGAACCGCAGGGGAGAGTTAAATGATTATCATACGAGGAAATATCATTTTCCAGATGAAATCAGTTTCTAAATTTACAGTAAACTGTCAAACCAAATTAATATTTTAGGAAGCAGGACGTATATCAATTTATCTTTCTACTTTACAGCGTATAATAAACGTACGTAAAAATAAAATGATAATCCTTCTTTGTCAGGATCGAATAAAATGCATGTGTAATTCTTTAGAAATGTCTAGCGCAGTGTATATGTAATCTAACTCATGGTGGAATAGATCAAGTTGAGAGAAGTTTCCAAATGTATCAGATATAAAAGAAAGCCCTTTTCACATATGAACATGTTTGGTGTATTTTCCAATACTTAATGTAATGTTACATTAAATCATTACACTGTAATCTTTTTTCCCTCTTTGTAAATTCCTTAATGCTAAATTGAATAAAGTTTACATGTATCTTACTCCATTACAATGGGTTTATAACTATTCATACCTGATACTATATTTTATACGAATTAAGAATATGCTCTTCAGCGACAAGAAATATTGGTTTTGTGAATTAATCATTACATATCCAGCCATGTCAATGTTAGTTTGGTAAGTTTCAACTGACAAACTATTCTCTTAAATAATGTTTCGATCCGGACGACAAATTTATGTTTATACTATGTTTCTGTAAATCGTAGCTGACATTTTCTACAAGAATTTGGAAAAAAAAGATTTCTATAAATCATAGTTCGATCAAAAATACAAGAAACAGCGAAAAAAGATTTAACGGAATAGATTTTAGGGTCTGTGCTGCACTTACATTAAACAACATATCTCTGTTCTTCTTTAAAGAGGAGACTTGTTATATAACATTTCCACTCATGAAATGTAATATCAAAATTAAACGACGATCGTTCCAAAGAGAGAACCACTGATAAAAACATACTCTCTGTTGCAATATAAAATGAAAGAGATTTTGCATAAAAGTATTGTCGTATTACATAAAAAAAATGTGTAGTTATTATTGATTCATCTTAAATGTGTGTTGATCTAACAATAAAGCAAGGCAAAATATTGCCAGATTTACACAATTATTGAACTAAAGTACGATGTGTTTAATACGCTTTGATCTTGTTCTTTCTAACATCTATCCAGATAATTGCAAGATATTTTTTAGGAAAAAAAAAAACTGTATTGTAAAAGAAGAGCTGATACTCTGTCCGTCAGCCCTCTTTTCTTTGTGATTTGCATGCGCATATATTACAATATGTGTATGATGTGCGTGAGTGATCTATATATGCCTATGTCTTTTTAGGTCTACACAAGCACACGGATACACAGATGAGCAAAATTCGACTAAGTTTGAAATACGAAACTGGGAGAATATTTTCCCACCCCAGCCTAACTTCACCTTCCCTGGCCAGAATAATAAAATCATGAAGCTGGAGAGAAGAAAACAAAGTAAAACATTAAAAATGTCAAATAATCTTAAGATTTCATTCATCTTTCGCAAATTATTCGCTAATAAATAGAATTATTTTTTATGCCATTTTTAATTTTAGAAATATTTCTCGGTCTCCCATTGAATTAAAATATATACACGTACACGTAGACACACACAATTTGAAAGAAATTGAAATGGACATCCTTGTTACGAGGACATATTTTCATATCTGTCTGACAACATCATGTGTGTAGAATGAAAATAGTATTAGAGAGAACGTGTGGAATTTTGAAATCATTTTATGGCTCCTGTATTTAAACCAGCGGTGGGAAAACTACGGCCTGCGGTCCACATGCCAACCTCCAAAAGAATTCTAGTTTTCCGCCAAATGTTAGTAAATTTGAAAGAGAAATTTACCAAGCAACGCCAAATAATTGTTACAAGCAATTTGGCGCTTAATTTTAACAAACTGGTAAATGACTGCAGTCAGATACATTATTCTCATTCAGTCATTGACATCCTTCCGTTGTTGAGTTACTTTGTTTTTCAAATAAATCTGTTATATGTCAAGTAATATCAATATCAATATTTTTCTCTTTAAACTGAGTTATTTTATTTTCAAACAAATCTGTTTCATGTGAAGTTTCTACTTTAAAATCTAACTTAATTTCTTTAAATTTAGTTACTTTGTATGTTTTGTTTGAAGTTTCTACTTTAAAATATTAGTAAGAATTGTTTTTTATTTCTTTACGCAAAGTTAATTTGTTTTTTAAATAAATGTTTTCTATTTTATAATATTAATTAATTACAATATTATTTTATTAAAACAAGGTTTTCTCTTTCAAATGTTTCATGTAAGACTTCAACTTAAAAATACTTATTAATATTTTTCTTTAAAGTATTTAAACTGAGTTAATTTGTCTTTCAAATAAATGCGTTTCATGTGACTCTACTACAATACTTTAAAACATTTATTAATAAAAATTAATTGCGTTTTTTTTTTAAGCCTATTTTAAATATTAATTATTTTTGGTTAATATACTATGCGGCCCAATAAAATTGTGAATTTCTGAATGTGGCTCTTACACTGAAAAATTTGCCCATCCCTGATTTAGACTGAACAGATATTCTAAGAAACGTAAAATTTTAAATAGGCAAAAAAATATTGATTTATGTATTCATTCGTCTTCTACAGCTTATCAAACACATGCAGGTTTAAAGCCAGTAAATTATTTTATATTGTAATAATTTTTTTTATTTTTTTGATATAATTATTGATACAAATCTTAGGAATTAACCAACAGCTGCAGGAGAAGTTGTTGATTCATACTTTTCCCAAATGTATATATATATATATATATATATATATATATATATATATAACGAACGCAACGAGAACAGCAATTCAGCTTTTCGATTAACAATTACGAGCAATTATCCATTACACAACCCGCATATTCAACCCACTTTTATTACTAAGCGGTCATCCATATCGGAAGTGACCAAGCTCAAAGGGTAATTAACTTCGGTGATCATACGGGAACCGGTGTTTCAACATGACGTGGCCTCATAAAAGTTTCGATTTTGAATTTAATCATCTTGATGCAAGCGAAGCATTAGGTAACAGACCAGAAGTATATTAATTGCAGAGAAATTAATATTGACTTCTTTCTTGCATGGGCTTTTACTCTAAAACTTTACGATTGATGAATCAAAAAGTTACTCAATGCACGGGATTTCGTGTATCGATAATGATGGAATGGTTTTACTTGTTTAAAAATCTCATTTAATACCAACGAAACATTTGATTCTTTATTTCCAACCGAATACACTACAATCCTTGAAAATCGGACTGAGAAGGTCTTCTGGATATGAGGAATTCGTTACAAAGTCCGGATATAAGGGGTTATATTTAGATTAAAATAACAAAACTGAAATCAGCTTTAACATTTATTTTCAATGTTTTTTATTAAACAAAATAACTTAATGGTCAGTGAAATATAACGGCATCGATTTTAAGGAAAAATAAATAAATTATGTAATTTTAATGAAAATTCATTAAATTAAGGATGCCACGTATGCAAAACAAATTATGTAACGAGGATTTTTTGATCGTTGTTGTATGATGATTCATTCTCTTCTAATGTCATTCTTAACTTTTTCCACATTCCGATTTGCTTTTGTTCTTGTAGTTTTTTTAAATGAAAGACAATTTTTAACTCTGTGTGTGTTATTGCAATCGTCCTATTTGAATGCTGGCTTTCTTTCCAGAAAACTGACAACCTTTTCAATAGCTTTTTTAATTTCACTGCAAGTTTCATTACAGTTATGCATCTCGTCGCTATCTTGTTGCAGATGTGTCTCGTTATCATCATTTCCTTTTATTCTCATCATCTTTTGCACCAATACAAGCCATAACGGTGAAATAAGCTTGAGCAATTATCTAAAGTAAATTTTTCTGGAAAACAGAATTTTCAGATCAGTTACATATCACCCAAATATTTCAAATATACACATCAAAATCACGTCCGGATATGTGGGGTTCCGGATATGAGACACTCCGAATATGAGGGATTCCGGATATGAGAGATTCTACTGCATTTTGAAATCGACAGAGAAAGCAATGCCATATATCCAAAATAAATTGGATATTTTTAATCATCTATTTTCTTAAATTTCAGTCAATATCTTCTGCAGCCTATTTCAGTTGTATGTTATATCTCGTAAGTTTTGATTTCTATCCCATGCAAATTTATATCACAAAACCTCATCAGTTGCATCAAGATCAGACAGATATTCTCTAAAAAAACTATTTTCAATTAACTGATGTGACCTTAACTTCTGTTTGTTTGATTTAGGGTCGTTTTTTGAGGTGAAGAAAATACCGTGTGCTGATGAACGAAACTACACGGGTTTAATTAGTTGAGAAAATAGGTAAAAAAAAAGCATTAACACAATGATATAGAAACTTGTATTCTATCGGGAACATTTATTATGGAGAATGTTCAAAGATATTTCTGGAAAGAACTTGTAGGTTCAAGGAATGATCTTACGATAGCTCCTGTCAAAATGAAGAATGTTTTGAACTTACACTATTGTGGAAATTAATTGAAATAAACCAATTATTCTCTTATTATTTACTTTTGTCATATTTTTCTAATGAAACATGACCCATTACACATATTAGTACTTCATATGTCCATTCCACGAAGTCGTACCTTGAAGATTGACCACAGATTCTTGATTGGATTTAAATCCGGAGAATTTCCGGGTCAGTCTATCGTACTTTGCTCACTGGTAACGTTTACCATTGTGTTCGTGCAATGTTAAAATTTTCCTACGCTTCTTTGGAGTAACGTCCAGCGCAGAAAATATATGTAGGACAACTACTCGGCGGTCAAGAGAATAATTTCTAGGCGTGATGAATATCTGATGCAATCAAGGATGACGCAATATTTTTAATGGTCAAGCAAACACCCTAAAAATATATTCATATTACCGCATACCACTGAAAATGTCTTAATCTGAGTAAAAAAAAAATAAAAAATAATCGGTTATACCCTGTCACCCTGTCGGTAAATGGAAACTAAATAGGTTGTTTCAATAAGTTTGCACAGGGGTATTTTTTGTTGGTGGGTAAAATGTCTTGTCGAGGCCATACGCGTCTGTATTCGGAACATTAAATTCCTCCATATCAAGGGACATATCGATTTTATTTAGTACTGCTTAGTTATTGCTTGCTCTTTATCCATTCACACCAATGCACTTCCCAGTGATTGAAATCGCAAATATCATGCCAGGGTCCTTTGGACGTTACGCTTTAACCTACTAGGATATTTCCCAGTGATATTATCTCAAGAAATACGGGGACATATACAGATAAACGAGAAGATTTTACATCCGTAGATGAAATAAAATATTGAGTTCGAAATTCCATGAAATTTACCCGAATTGCCAAACAACTTAGGATGGGCGAAGGACAAAAACCCCGAAACGCAGCGATAAAAACAACAAAGATGGTAACACTAGTTCTCGTTTAAATAATGCAAATTAATGAACTGAAACGTCCATAGACTGGA
>OZ010571.1:144740875-144875875 GCA_963932145.1 Acanthosepion lycidas | reverse complement strand
AGGAAGAATGGAGTTTCACTGTCGCGAAGTGCGGGAGAAGACGTTGTAGGAGCAGAAGAGACAGCTACATTTAACCGTTCCGACACCAAGATGGCACCAAGATACCTACCTAGTATCACATTTCACTTCCTGCAGTTGGGTTGCCAGTGAAAGTAGCTCGTTGGAGCATTTGCCATGAAAATATTTGTAGAAAGGACAGAGAGAAGCCACAGTACGCCTATGAGAAAGAGACTGTTGATGGGATGCCAGATCAGGACCTAGGTGTGTAAAAATATTTACAAAATTTCATACTGAATAGTTTTTAAAAATGTTTAAAGCCAGTGGCGGCAAACGTTGAATACGCCGAATATTGGTTGTTATATCAAAGAGAGATAAACTTATTGACATGAATGACTTCCATGAAGATGTCAATATTTGTAGATATATAAATATGTAGATATTTGCTCCCACAAAAGAGCACCAATAACTTTATTTCCTATCATCTAGCAATGTCACTGAAAAATATAAGCAACTATTCATTTGAATTTTTTTTATGTGGAAAATAAATTTTAAGAAAAAGAATTATTATACAGATAAATTTCATTTTATTTTTGACAGAAGTGATTGTTCAACTATTAAACGGCTTTAGAATCGAGGATGTTGACATGCAATCGGCGCGTATTTTTGCTTAATAATAGGGGAAATATCTTACACGTGTTGCTGAAAATGTTATCGGCCGGACCGAAAAGTATTTTAAAAAAAATGCTGTTTGGGCTCTTGAACAGCTTTTGGGAAAATGCGTAAAAAAAAAATATATATATATTTATCATCCTGTCACTGTTCCATGAATACCATTTTTGTTATGAAGAATAATGCTGCAAATTCCATGATTAAAAGTGGGTAAATGGTTTAGTGCAAATCGTCAATATTATTTTAGAGCGAAATCTATGTTGTTATTGTAAACTTGAGAAAGTTCAATATTGCTTTTGGCGCTTTCATTAATTGAGCCGGCGTTTATGTTCAAGAGACGCAATTTATACGAAAGAGGAAATGAGGTATTAACAAAGCGAATGTCTTAATTATTGAATTATGAATAAATAATTATTATATCATGTTGGTGCAAAAATAATGTCGTTTTTTGACATATTTCTAACGTCAAAAACCGACATTATTTTTGCACCAAACTAATATATAATAGAATATTTTAAAATTATCAGGTGACAAATGATCAAACAAAGAATAGAGAACACGCACGGACGTGCGAACACACACATGCAAACACGGATATTGAGTAGGTATGGGCTTTCGAGAAAATCTGAACAAGTGAATTTGCATTTCTTAAAAAAGGTAAATAGATCCTTGCCGCGCTGTGATTCTCTCTGTAGTTTCCCTTCAAACTGAGACAAAAAACTTGAACCCCCTCACCGTATACATTATCTTTATTACGTTTCCTCGAGTATACAGGCTGGAGAACATAACAGAAACCAGTTTTAGAATATAATATTCACCGTAACATGTTTGCTATAGGAAAAGTCGCTTCAAGAATGTTCGCCGTAGAAAACATTGCCGTATAGGATTTTTTTCGTAAGACAATTTCGCCTCATTATCAGGTATGTTATCAGGTATTTCTGGCTCACACTATTCTTAATTCGATTTAAACATTTTAAGAAGCGAATTCATAGGATCAAAATCCTACATCATTCATCGTCGTCAGTAGGGAGAAGAAAAATTCCAACTTGACACCAGAACCTACGTCACGCAAAATTAGATTTCGAACTTAACGTTAAACTTTCTGTTAACATAATATCAGCTTGCCAATTATTCTCACTTAAGCAATATATATCATGTCAAACAAACTTACAACTTGAATACGCAACCAACTTCAATATAAAATATCTCATCAAAGAAAGATTACCCTTTCAAACTCTCAATAAGTCTTTTGAAATTTCCCAAAATTATTTGCAAACATAAACTGTTTTAAATTCACTATAAATAACTAAATATAGAAATATACGAAAAATATGCGGCGAAATTGTCATACAGCAAAAATCCTATACGGCGAAAATTTCTACGGGGTATATTCGTTTAGCCCGCTTTCCAAAGTCAAAAATATTTATGGCGAATATTCCGGATGCAAAAGAACGTATGGCGTCTATTTCAAACACAGGTATACACGAAAAATAACGTTTGAAGCAATATAAATATCGTATTAAAAATAAATGTATTAGCTGCACATATGTTTATTTATACACTACAATTCAGAAGTTTGACGACTCCCCAGAATGAGTTGAACGAACTTGACAGAAGAATGAAAAAAAGAAAATGAAAACGATCTCTTAGAATCATTGAAAAAAGAATGGAATCATTTACCAAAATTACACTTTCAGAAACTTTTCCAATGAATGTCAAAAATTTGCGTTATAGTAATCAACGCTAAAAGATGATATTTTGTCAAGAGAAAAATTTAGTCATAATATTTTTTTTCTTTTTTGTCACAATAATATTTCTACTAAAATAAATAATTTTCTTTAACAATGTATAATAATGTATGGCCACAAACCTTTAAAATATACTCTCACTCTGTGTCTCTTTCTCTCTGTGTCTCTCTCTCTTTGTACATATATATATAATATATATATATATATATATATATATATATATATATATATATATATATATATATATATATAATTCATAAACAAGTATGATCATGTATGTTGGACTAGAAAAGGAGTAATTCCTTTAATTAAGAGATTTAAAACAAATCCAAAGGCTAAGTTAACATTTTCGCAAGAATCGATAATAGCACTATCTAGATCTTTTCTTGTAAATACGTTATTTTTCCATTAATAATATAGGCAGACGCAGGAATATACACAAGATACTGAACAGAATATCCACTGATAAACATCAGCTAAACCTTAAAAAAAAAAAAAACTATATGATCATCGCAAAGATATGTTGTATAATAAAACTTTGAACGCACTGGTCGTTCAACATAATTCACCTTACCACAATTTCGAAATAATCAATGTTATTCCGTTCAGGAGAGTGCACAAATCTCAGAGTTCTTGTCAATAAACCTAAGGCTTGGACCCATAATTTCTTCGATAATCGAAAAAACAATGATAACACAAGTCGGTATATGAGATAGTAAAGAAAAAAAACTGTGATCTAATTGAAGTGAGTGGATTGAAATTTGAACGGTGCTAATAGACATACACACAAACAAACACACACACACATTCGATGATGCCGTCCTAGTCGTTTAGTTCTAGCCGCCTGAAGATCTCGAAAGCGGTAATATTGACCTACGACTCGATCTGTCTTTCGTTAAATATTCACGTTGGGAAGCATACTTAGCTCTAGGCGTTTGGCACATTAATTTATAGCGTCGGTAGTTATTTGCCTTTTGAACAGTATTTCTATCCTTGTTCGTGATTTCTTCTTTGCCTAAGCTATTAAACCGACTCTTTTTTCTACATTGAGCTCTACGTAGATTTCATTCTCTTGGAAATATATATATATATATATATATATATATATATATATATATGTGTGTGTGTGTGTGTGTGTGTGTGTAAGTATATATATATTGACCACTAATATATATATATATATAAATATGTAACACACACACACACATACATATATATATATATATATATATATATATATATATAAATATGTAACACACACACACACATACATATATATATATATATATATATATATATATATATATATATATATATATATAATATATAAACACTCGTAGTTTCTGGTCGTCGAACCTGTTAAGGTAATGTAATTTTTTGCCCCTCTTATATCTAAAAATTCCCAGTGCATTTTCGTCACATGCAATTTTATGTCATACTAACTGAAGAAGGCGGGCCCAACATGCTTCGTCGAAACACGTTGCTCAGAATATTTTCCACTTCGTCTCATCATCTCAAATTTTGTTTCGTATACTACATATTATAATTCTACTGTATACTATAATATATACTATACTATATAGTAAATATACTATATATACTATACTATATTCTACTGTACTATTCTACATCGTACAAACACACACATAAAAGCCACACACTATAAAATGAAGAAAACTATGCAAAGTATAATCGGACGCTGAGAATGTAAAACTTAAATTTAAAGTCTCTTGTTTTAAACTATTTGTAATATCCTTATTTAGATTTAGCATGATTAGATTTTAATATTAGATGACGCTTTCTTTTCCCCATATATGTTTATTGTCTGACTTAAATTTCATATAGGCTTGATCTCCGACGATCACATGGAATTTGACCACAGCGAAAGATTAATGTTTCTAAATTATAGTTTAAAATTATTGTTTTGATATATGCAAAAAAGGAGGTGTCTATGTTGAAGAGGTTATTAAAGATAAGAAATAAAAAACAAAACAATGCAAACTATTTGTGATTTTCATTTTTAGTAATAAGCTCATAATAATAATATATGCATGAATGTTTTAGCGAAAAAACAACATGTTAATGAGTCTGCGCATTAGGTACAATATAAGTACTTCCGTTTCCTTTTCAAATCGTGATGATCGGTAATTTTCAATTACAGATTGAATAGGAGTAGGAATCGGTGGCCGTAAGGAAATTGGAGAGGTATAAATTTATAGGGTTTGATTACAAAACAAGGGCTGCATATTATGCGTGAGTAGAAGCATATTTCTACACTTTCAGCAAAAGGGGTGTGTATTATGAATGAAGGCGTATTATACATGGGGATTACATAAATATTAACAGAAATAATATGAAAATTTATTTTTTAATATAATATGTTTATAATATCTATTTGAAAAAGATTTAATTTCTGTCTTATTAATCTTTGACATTAAACGCATGCTAATATTTGCCTAATTCTGAGATGTCTATATATTTAAGTTCTGTAGACTGGATAGTGTAAGTGGGTTGGGAAAATATATATCATTTGGATTTGATTTAAATGCAGGGAGAATTTTAACACGATATTCTGCACCACACTTCCATCCATTTAGCTATATGGTTGACTATTCTATAGCTGGTCACTCATAATCGAGAATACCCGTCTACTAGAACGACTAGTCAATCCCTAGGCGTTTACTCAGGCGCATTTCCGTTTATTCAACACTCGCAGAGCCCACCTGTGCTTTATAATGCAACTATGCTTAGCAGATCTTAGTTACAGTTTCTGGGAAAGAGCGTGTTATCTAGCGTGATCAACAATTTGAACAAGACATGCACACCAAAAATCCTCGGCCACGATGACTTGTGACTTCGTCCTAGCACAGGTATCGATGGCTTCTAAGGGTTCCTTTTAACCACTTTCGCTCACAAAGCTTGGGTCAACCCATGGTATGTTTTTTAAGCACTTTCCAAAGGTGCCACACGCTGGGATCTACACCTCCAGTTCAATAACATTAGTAAGTCTCCTTCCTGACAAATCAACGGTAGTGAGATTCGAACCCGGGTCTCATGGTCATGGATTCTTTGTAAATGTCTATACTAAACGATTGAATGCATTAGTATATACAGTGTAACCCGGATATAAGAGAGCCAAATATAAGAGAAACCCGTATATAAGAGAAATTTTCTCTGGTCCCAAATTAGAGCCATACTTACCTAAACAAAATAGACCAAACCCTGATATAAGAGAAATCCAGATATAAGAGACTTCTTCTCCGGTCCCGACATCTCTCTTATATCCGGGTTACACTGTATATGTTTTTAAATAGAAATGTTATCGGGAACGCGTTATGGTGTCAGGGCAATCTGATTTGAAAATAAAGTACTAAGCACATAACATTGAATGAAAATCTTCACGTAGTGTTATTCTTGGTGTGATCCTGTCTAGAGAACATTCAAAAATCTTTCTCATCTAACTATGAACAGTTATAAAAAATGTAGCAGTTTTCCAATCGGTAATGGAACAGCTACACAACATTTCGATTTTTCAACATTTTTTGCTGATAATTTCCTTTCTTTCATAGTTTGCTGTACACACTTTCACCCCAAATATAAAGTCCTTTACTGAGAAGTTTACAGCTTGCCATTTACTTGAGGCGAAATCATATTGGAAAGAAAAGAGTTTTTTTTTTCCTTCTTCGTGGCCGCGGCAAAAGGCAACACCTATATACATACGCATTATATATAACTTAAGTGAATGGGAAATGGCCGTCAGCGGTAGGTTGATGAAAAAGCACAAGACATAATAAAAGAAAAAAATAAAACAAATGAAAAATTACATAGAAAAGAAAAACATTAAAAAAAATGTGATGTCTACGAATTTGTTGCAGACATTGGATTTTCCAGACTAAAAGCTAGTTTAACGCAATGTGGCAGCAAACACCATTTCGCTAAATAGAAATTAACTGCTCCACGGGCTGCACTATTAAGAATCTGACTAAAAGCCAAACACTAGAAACACTCACCGCTGGCCAACATCGCCGCTTATTCGTGGAACAGCAGCTTTATTCAACAGACTGTCTACTCTCTACGAACACACGATATACGTAGATGAAGACATAGCTTTTGTATCTTCGGTCGCATATTTTAATATTTCTTATTTTATTCTCACGTATGTCTTTATGTCTCGCCAAAAATAGCATATTGATTTTTTTTTTATTAAAATACGATTAGGATATCATAGGAATAGGGAACCTTTTACGATAAATGGGCTGCATGTGGTGTGTTTCATCATCAGCTAAATTTGCTTTGAAGTTACCTCAAATGTTTTCACTATAGAAGACCGTACATTTAAGCACATGGAATGATAATAAATAATAAAATATGTTTTTTATATACTTTGGAGATAATTAAAACAAATAACATCATGATATAATGGTAATTACAAAAGTAAGCAGGTGTAGGCTTTAAGAAAACTTTATTGAACTGAGAATAAAAGGTTCGCGTATAGTGTTCTCTTATAATCCCAGTAAAGAGAAATAGCTCTCTCAAAGAGGAAAGTAACGAACGAGGGGCGACCACATTTGTTTATTCATAACAATAATATCCCTGGTGACAGTTTTATTAACACGGGCCACGGCGTGTGTACTGTTTCTAATTCATTTATGTGTATAAATAATAAATATATTTTAAAAACAAAAATAAATATGTCTTCCCCATAGAGAAAAAAACGTGATGAACGTGTACGGTTTCGAAAAGCAATTTTATTACACAATGCAGCATTACATAATGCAACATAATATATTGCATGATCGAATGCTGCATTGAAAACCATGTTAAGCCAGATCATGTATACTATGTGACAAATGCTTGCATGTCTGGAAATTCAAAATCTATATTTTCAAAGGATCTGAAAAAAAGTTGAGAGTAGAAAATACTTAATTTCATCTAAGTTGTTGTTTTCTTGTTAGTTTGATAGTGATATTCAATATTATGCCAAAGAAATTGGGAGTTGGATCGGTAAGGTCATTATTGCTTGTTAAGTTTAGGCTTATCTGGATGAGTCATCATTATTATTGCTTGGTAAGTTTCGGCTAATCCGGATGCGTCATGATTATTATTGCTTGGAAAGGTTAGGCTTATCCGGATGAGTCCACATCGTTATTGCTAGGTAAGTTTTGGCTAATCCGGATGATTCAGGATTATTATACTTGGTAAGGTTAGGCTTATTCGAATGAGTCAACCATCATTATTATTCAGCTAATCCGGATGCGTCATTATTTTTATTGCTTGGCAAGGTTCGGCTTATCCGGATGAGTCATGATTATTATTACTTGGTAAGGCTTATCCGGATGAGTCAGGATTATTATTACTTGGGGAGGTTAGGCTTATCCGGATGAGTCCTCATCCTTATTGCTAGGTAAGTTTTCGCTAATACTGATGCGCCATGATTATTATTACTTGGCAAAGTTCGACTTATCCGGATGAGTCATCATTATTATTGCTTTGTAAGTTTCGGCTAATCTCGTTGAGTCAGGATTATTATTACTTGGTAAGGTTCGGTTTATCCGGATGAGTCATCATTATTATTGCGTGGCAAGGTTAGCCTTATCTGGATGAGTCAACCACCATAATTGCTTGGTAAGTTTCAGCTAATCTGGACGAGTCAGGATTATTATTGCTTGTCAAGATTCGGCTTATCCGGATGTGTCATGGATCCTTTTTTCTTGGTAAGGTTCAGCCTATCCGAATGAGTAATCATCATTTGCGATACTTGCCCTGACCTTTACTCGAATATCTCTTGGAAAAGCCGGTTAATATAAATGTCAGCCAAAACAAATATTTTAGAAACTGATTTTTTTTATCAAAAATGATCAATTACGTTAATGTAGAAACAGTAGAATGAATTCATTTATTTCACACTAATAAAACCAGGATACAAAAAACATTGATTACGTGACATCATTGTTTACTCAGCTCGGCATTCTCTCAATTTATATCAATACTTCGAGAGCTGGCTTTGGTTTTTTTTTTAAAAAAAAAGCATTTTTCATTCTTGTGTTCATGTATAAAATTATCTTATCCCATCTTCGGTGGGTCCTTATATATCTACCTGTCGTCCGCTTTTTCCTACGTGTGCACATGCTAGACGAAACTGTGTCGGCCAACCACCTGTTTATATGACGGATAAAGCCTTTGACATGTTTATGAAGTAAAAGATTATACCTGGCTGCAATGAGGTGACGTCTCAGATCAACCTACTGTTGATTTTGACATTTCAGATGGAGAGATTATTATCATCATCTGAAATGAAAAGGAGATGGGGATTTACCTTTAAAAACAGCCAAAATATAATTAACATCGTTCGATATGAAATGAGAGTTACAGAAAAAAAAAGATACAAAAGAAATATTAGCAGCTTTCTTTTTTAAACTCACTCATTTTCTTTCTTTCTTAATGACGAAAAAGATCAGCTTGGGAAAAAAAAATATGATTCATTATTTAAATATACACATATACACCTCCACACATTTCTTTAATTTTTGAATTTAATGATGCCTAGAATTGCGAAACGCATAATCATATATATGTATATATATATAGAGAGATACACATATGTACACGCATATATGTACAGTGTAACCCGGATATAAGAGAGTTGTCGGTACCGGGGAAGAAGTCTCTCATATCCGCAGATAAAGAGATATCTTATATCCGGGTCTCTTATATCCGGGTTACACTGTATATATATATATATATATATATATATATATATATATATATATATATATATATATATATATATATACATACACGCACACACACAGACATTATTTATATTAGGTTTTTGCAAAAATAATGTCGTTTTCTCACACAGTAATACATGTGAGAAAACGACATTATTTTTGCACCAACCTAATATATATGCGTGTTAAAAATTGGTATCTTAAAGGAACATTTGGGAATGATTTGTTCCAGGGTAGTGAGACCTTAGGAAAAATACCATGTTTTATCCAGCACCTTGTAGAACTATCTTTTTGATTTTCCTATGTTCTGTTGTGTTATTATACAAAGCGAGTAGCTGACTGCGCCATTTTCTATCTCAATGTGATCCAATCGGTTGTTTCCTCTTCCCGATTATCGTGGTTAAATCAATAACTCGTAAGTGCTTGTTCTTTACAAGAAGCCTAACATATCTTTAGAGTGTGTCCATTTTTCCATTAGCCAAAATGTGAGCAACCAGAATAGGCGCCTTTTCAGAAAACAAGTGAAGTCTTCTCTTGATATATGTCCTACTTATTTCATTTTAATAGCATAATTTAAAATAATTCACACATGATGAATCTAAAACATCACTATAAAAGAGAAAACAAGTCTAATGCATATTTTGAATGGTTCAGAACAACAATGTCGGATGAGTATGATTGGCTGAAGAATCTGGAACTATGTCTATTTATTTTAATTTGTATTAACTATAACGGGGGCCGTTCATAATTTTAAAAAAGCATGCTTCATGCGCATTTACAAAAACAAGTTCACAACTGACCTCTCCATTATGTTTTTATCTTAGCAATTCAACTCTAAAGATGATCTTGGATAATATTGAAATTACTGGTGAAAATGAAAGAAATGAATAAAACTATGGTGCCTTTTATAATAAAATTAATAACAAGATTAAGAAATTGATCTGTGACTTAGAGAGGATTAAAATAAAATAAATATACATAATAGGTCTAGATTATTCAACGAAATATGCCTAACTGAAGGTATGCTGCATATATATATATATATATATATATATATATATATATATATATATATATATATATATATATATATATATATATGCGTTTCTCTGTGTGTGTGTGGTTCTTTATGTTGAACTATGTAAAATTTATTTAGTGGATGGCCATGTTTTAGTCGTCGTCATGTACGGTCTGTGCATTCAAGAAACTAAATATAAGGAATTTGCTTGATTTTTCTTCGCCCTCAAATACCGTCAAAACTCAGCAAATCCACAAAGTATATATATATATGTGTGTGTGTGTGTGTGTGTGTGTGTGTGTGTGTGTGTAGACCATAGTGAAATTCGAAACTGTGTCTCATGGTCAGAATGCGAACGTTCTATGCACTCGCCCCCACATGCCCATATTTGTCAGCAAGGAGACTTCCTAATGTTATCGGTCTAGAGACTTCGACGATCTGAGCGTGAAGCACTTTTGAAAAGAGTCTGAAACCATAATATGGGTTGACCATAAACTTGCGACTGAAATTATGTAGTCAAAAATCATCGCTGCCGGGGACTTAAGCGTGCTGGGCTTGTTCAAATTGCTTATCACGCTAGATAACACGGTCTTTCCCAAAAACCGTAGTTACGGTCTGCTCAGCAAAGTTGATATATTATAACCACAGGGGGGGGGGGGGTCAGTGGATGTTGAATAAACACAAATGCGCCTGAGCAAGCGTCTGCAATAGGTGTTGGGTAGCCCGAGTAGACGGGTATCCTCGTATACGAGTGACCAGCTATACTACTTCTGTCCTCAGGTAGAGGGGGTGAAAGTGGGTGTGTTCAAGGTCTCTCCCACACACACACGCACACATATATATATAGGTGTGTGTGTGCGTGCATATATGTGTATGTGTGTGTATGTATATATATATATATTCTGAGAACACACACACTATATATATATGTGTGTGTGTGTCTGTTTGTGTGTGTATGCGTGTGTGTGTGTATGCGTGTGTGTGTGTGTATGCGTGTGTGTGTGTGCGTTCCCACAATATATATATATATATATTTATATATATATATATGTGTGTGTGTCTGTGTGTCTGTGTGTGTGTCTGTGTGCGTGTGTTCCTACAATATATATATATATATATATATATATATATATATATATATATATATATATATATGTATGTATGTAAACGCTTACATGAAAGAGCGTTGGTGGTCTGAAAAGACCGCTGAACTCTAAGAAGCTTCAAATAGAAAGGGTCTAATGGCTTTTCTATGCTGGCCTCAAGAGTATTTCCGGTCCTCAGAAATGTGGTGTTGTTCTAATCTCCACAGCCTAGTCAGTCATTTTAGATCGCTGGAAAGAACTTTTTCCAAACTGTGTTAGACACCACTTCGGTTACTGATGAGCAAGCCCTCACATCAATTGAGCAAAATCCAGAAATTCCGGTGCTGTCTTTGAACCAACCTATCAAGAGCTAAGTGACTCCAAGCAAATCTCATCTGGAAAATCACCTACTTTTAAAGATACTATTCCAACCGAAGTGTATAAGCATGGTGGCCAAATGTTGATAGAAAAGTTGCACTTTCTTTTCGTGGAGATATGGAAGGCAGGCTCTGTTCCCAGGATTATAAAGTTGCTTCTATCAAACTCTTCTTCAAAACCAAGGTTTCCAGGTGTGTCTGTGATAATCATCGGGGATATCACTATTTTCAATTGCAGGCAACATCCTAGCTAGACAGATTCTAAACAGAATCATAATACACCTTGTTGAAGACATCTATCCTGAATCGCAGTGTGGTTTTCGGTCGGGTCGGGGTACTAGTGACATTATATTTCCTCTTCGTCACGCTGCAGAGAATGTTTGCGAGAAAAACAAGGAGTTGTACATGGTGTTTGTGGACTTGACGAAGGTCTTTGACACTGTAAAATCGAGAGGATCTTTGGCAAGCCTGAAAACATGCTAAATGTCATCATCTCCTTTCATGAAGGAATGAAAGCTGAAATCGTGTCTGATGGTATGTCAGAATCCTTTGATGTCACAAATGGCACCAAGCAAGGGTGTGTCATGGCTCCTGTCCTTTCGCAAACACAGAGAGGAGCGTCAAGTTTCAGTTTCGTATAAATTGTGTTCTCTTCAATTATCAGCGCTTCAAGGCTAAGACCCAATTTCGCACGTGAATTATTCGTAATTTGCAGTTTGCTGATGATGTTGCTCTTGTTGCGACATCCTTTTAAGAGGCCCAACATCTAATAAATCGTTTCTCTGCTGCATGTAAAGCCTTTTGTCTTATAATTAGCATAACGAAAACTGAAGTAGTTCACCAACCTTGTCCTACTCCCAAGCAATTCTGGGGTGAGACACAAAAACCACCAGTCTATAAATTTCCAGAGAGTCTATTGAAAGTAGAAGACAAAAGCCCTGAACTATGTAAAATCTTTTACCTATATTTGTAGCAAAATCAACTACAGTGGAACTTTAGATGATGAAATCATGCATCTGATTGCTAAGGCTATCAGTGTGTTCGGCAAACATTGCCATCGCTTGTGGAATGAGCGGGGTATTCGACTGGATACGATAATTCAGGTTTACAGATCTGTTGAACTTGCCATTCTTTTGTACGGCTCAGAATCGTGGACTCCATACTAGTACCGTATACGCCAGCTGGATGTTTCCCATAAAAGCTGTCTGCGTTCAATATATGGAGTTAACCTTCAAGAACATGTAACGTAGATCTGTTTAACACGTGTAATATTGGAAGAATCGTGACTTTTCTCATACAGTCTCAGTTACGATGGACTGGTCATGTCTTGAGAATGTCTGATGACAGGATACCCAAGATCCTCATGAACAACCAATTAGATCAGGACTACAGGCATATAGGACATCAATAGCTAAGTTACAAAGATAAGTTGAAAAGCAACTTGTCAGCTGTCAATATACCACATAACACCCTTGAGCGCTTAGCCTTGGAGCGCGTAGAATGGAGATCAACGTTTTTTTAGTGGACTCAGCAGTTTTCAATCTGCTTGTCTGAATCATCTTCAAGAAGCGAGAGCAAGATATAAAATGTCAACCAATCTAACCGTGATCTCATCTCATTATCCACACACTTGCTCCATATGTGGCCTCCTTTGTAAATCATTAGCGGGTCTTAAATGCCACTTAAGATTATCGGACAAAATTTCATAACTGAATCAACTAAGCTGACAGATTTTCATACGTCGAAACCGACGGGAGAGTTCATTGTATATATATATATATATATATATATATATATATATATATATATATATATATATATATATATATATATATATATATATGCATGCACAGCCAAACAACAAAAGTAATACATACATCAAATGCATACATAATAAAATATTTGAATGAATTCTTGTCGGATATTTTATTGAATAGATGATCGAAAACTGCGAGGAAAATATTTTCAATAGTTTGATGAAGTTTAAAAATAATAATGATAGATATAAAATTAATAGACCCTTCACCCTGATATTAATCCTGATATTTGATTCATAGATACAAGCATCATTCTTAATTGTTCAATAAAGAAAAATATTTCCTTGTTATTACCTAAAATCTAATGTCTACGGCAAATATTTTACTTGATTTATATTTGCGCTATTTCAAGTAGGTCCATAATGAAACTGAAGGAAACGGAAATATGAAATTGATATTTAAGGAATAAGCAATTCTGATTTCAAGCAATTTCAAATGGACATTTCACTTTATAAAACCAGGAAGAATATAGCAAAACAAGGCCAATTGAAAAAAATAATGGATTCTGTTGAGAACCCCAAGCAGGAAATACATTTCACTTGATTGACTGGGAATAATTCACATTATCTAAGTGAGATTGCGTTAACTGAATCACAGTATAAGTATTCATAACTGAATTTGGGGAAGAAAACTGTAGATATGGAGGTTTATATTAAGCGCGTGGAAAGCTATGATGAGGAATATATTTTTTTCACTTTTATTTATAAAGGAAATTTGCAAGTGGATGAGATGCTAGGATAGCTACGAAGCAAAATATTCGACCGAATATATGGTCAACTTGTGTATATATTGCATTAAATTAAAAGTTACCCAACGGAAACGTTTAATAAAAAGCTACAAAACTCAAATGAATGCATGCAAAATGTTAATGCATAATATTTTAGTAAAACATAATTTTCAAAATATTTATAAAGGGGCCTATTTACATTATTCGCACTATTGTCCTTATCTCTGTTGCCATATTTATCACAATGTTTCGGCCGTTGTACGCTCCGACCTTCTTCAGGTGGCTGGAATATTGAACTGCACCCTTTATTTTTCTCGCTGGTTAGACTGCTCTAGTTCCACGTGCTATGTTTAATGGATCTCAGTTATCTCCTGTTAGTCCACTGTCAACGACACATAGCATAAAGGCGTTAGGTAGATCCAGTGATAGAACGCAAAATGTGTGAGTTCAATACCTGTCTAAAGCAGTGGAGAATTAACAGGATATATCTGATAAATGATATCTATTAGACATGGCACGTAGAACTAGAACAGTCTATCCAAGAGAGCCAAATAAAGGGTTTAGTTTGACATTCTAAACACCTGAAGAAGGTCGGAACGTACAACGACCGAAATATTGTGATAAATATCGCAACAAAGATGAGGACAATGTAAATAGTGTACATAACACCTCATCTCAGAAATATAGAGAGATAATAAAGTCACCTGTTGATTCGTGGTCGAAAGATAAGAATCTTGCTAATATTTAAATTGATTAGAATAAAATATGGATTAAAACCGATGATATAATAGAAAAATTCATCAATAGGAAATATTTTAACATTTAACATATTCTACTTTAATTTAAAATCCATCATTATATTTTGGTACGGAGTTATTTAAAGAGAATTTTCTGGTATTTTGTATCCTGTGTTATTTCATTGATCAGTTTGACCTCACGTGTTAGTGTCTGTATTCTACTAGGCATCTTTGTCTCTGACTGATAATTTCCGTGTGCTTAAATCCTGAACGTGGTAGTTAGAGCAAAATAAGAAGAGGGTGAGGATATGTGTGTGTGTGTTTGTGCTAAATAAAGGTATCTGAATAGATGATTGCGTTAAATTAACTTACCTTTAAAAAATGGTTTTATTCTGACTAATCACGTTTCATCAGTAAAACAAATACAATTGTTAACCCCATGTTTCGATTACATTACCATGGTTTATATCATGGATATATTTACAACGGAGTTGAATCGCTCTCATTCTTACCTAGATATTTTCACAAGGATTGCCACTTTGTGTGACAAACTCCAGCGTTCTTGCTTACATGAACCCTTGGCCTCTTCAAGTCAAACATCATCGATCCTGTATATCCTGTATAACCTTATAATCTTCCTTTCCTCACATGTCATTCACGTCACACATCATTACTACTTTAAGAGTAACTCTCTAACTTAAGTGATTATTGAGCATTGTATTAACGGAAATGTTGCATAAAAATAATGCAAATTATTTTTCTTCCTATTGTTATTACCATAAAATTTTAGCTTATCCCCTAGGATGGTTGCACTTGTAAGAAAAATTAAAATAAAACACCAACCTTATTATTTCTTGGTCGCTATACAGAGTGACATGGTCATTGATTGATTGAGCAGAAATAGTTTCATATATAAATATATAATTATTTTAAAAAGAACAAGTTGTCAATCTATAAAGTAGCTAAAATAATGTTTGAAAAAACTCAAAGAGCGTCAAGATTGTGGAATAAAAAAGCAAGCTTTCTCTGATGTTTTGCCAATGTATTTTAATCATTTATTATTGCTACTTGAGTGAGTGTTTAGAACATTCGCCATCAGAGCATGAAGCTCAGTTTCCAATCTCCCCACCGTCAATTCGTCAGGAATGTGTTATCTTGATGTTATCGACCTGGGGATGTGATTCCATCGTACGGCAAGTTTGTTTGGAAAATGTCTGAAAACCAGATCATAGATCGACCTAAGCTGTGTGAATGAAATTGGATATAATAGCACTATTTAGGAGCCGTGAATGGTTGTGTCAGAACGAAGTCACAAGTCACCATGACAGGGTTTGAGCATACTTGCCTTTGTTCAAACTGTTGATCGAGCCAGAAAATGCGCTCTCTTACAGAAGTTCTAAGGTCATCTTGGCATATTTGCAATATAACACACAGGTGCGCTCTACGGTTATTGAACAAACACATATATGCCTAAGTATGTGTCAGCAACAGGGATTGGCTAGCTGATATAATGGATATGATTGGCCAGTCATCTTTTTTGCATTCTGACAAATCCCCTTCTCTCTTTGTTATTATCGTAAAATTTCGGCTACTCTACCCAGTGACCTTCCGAGAGTGCTTATTTTTTTCTGCTTTAGGTTGAAGCACGCATTTGCACACCAAAACCTATAAAAAAATCAAATCAAGTGAAGCAGAGGTTTGATAGAAGCAAGATGCACTCTTTACTTAATTCAGCATATTAGGAGACAAAAAAGACGAGAAAAATATCAATTTACATAATATAAAAAATTGGAATGTTGATAAAATTCGATAGAATGTCACAGGTTCACTGCGTAGACCTAGGGGAACATTTCTAAGAGATCAAATATATACTTAAGATAAATGACCTTTATCAAAGAAAAAGAGTATCAGACCAACCTTTTGAAATAAAAAAAATACAGGTCGATGATGCAGGCGAAGGGAAGAAAATATTGCGATTATATGACAAAAATATAACGGATTTAAATAACGATATTTCATTGCATTCGTGCGGCCTGCTTTAGACACATGTTCACTAAAAATGAATCTCCCGACAATACACACTTAATGCAGCCAACAGATTAATCAAACCTCTTTAAAAGGAGAAAATCCACATCTAAAGTATAGTGTTATTTTCTAAAACGAAAGTTGTACTTCAGAATTCAAAATCCGAGAGTTATCTTTTGAGACTTCAGTCCCTAAAGATTCTTTCGGATTTTGAAAGTAAAATTATGTAGAAAACGATATAAATTATTTACTATTCTCACTAGAACAATGTGTTCTTATTTTTCCTTCTTTTAAATTAATTGCGTTCTTTTTCTTTCAAATGAGTAATTACAACATTGAACATAAAGATATTTTCATTATTTGATGTGAGAACGATTAGTGAATTGGTTTCGGAAAGTTCTAAGGCTGAGGTTATTGTCATTTGCGCGTTAAACAAAAATGTGTTCACAGCTATCAGTGGTACCAAACTTACTTAGCCAGTCTGTTATTTCAATGGCACCCAGCCGACTTAGTCAGTCTGTTATAATATCTACTAGTATTCGGCTATTACGTGAGGCTTTGTAACATTGTAATGATATGTCTTGATGAGAGTTTCGATGGATGGAGGATTCGAGGCTCTCGAAATGTCTTGGCGTACATTTGGTGAACATTCTTTTCATTTAAAAGTACCTTTGAGTTACAAGCACATTTCAAGTTCTATCGAGTATCGATTGAAGATGATGATTTTGCTGGATATAATCGACATATGTGCTTTAATATCTTGACTTTCTTTTCTGCAACTAATATTTAACTGTGTTTAATTATGCGACACAAAGATTTTCATCATAAAATCAGTGAGTTTTAAATGGGTTAATTCAGTGCGTGCTCTTCAGCGACAAAACTAGCCAGTCCAAACAGTAAATATGAGTAATTATTTCCTGGAGCTGCATGTTACAGAATTGAGAAGTTATAAGAAACTTTGTTTGGTTTATTTTGTTTTATGACATATTAACCTCAATGGATTATTTAATGCCGACAAGATATTTTGATATGTTCGTATGAATAGAATAAGTATTTGTAAGAAATCAGTTTGTAGATCAGTTTCATTGACATTTTATTTTAAAAGTGTTTTTTGTTGAGAGCCAATTGTATTGCCGGTAATTTTATTTCAAAAATTTATTGCTGGTATTTGTACTTTTTGTACAAATACCAGCAATAATTTTTTAAAAAGTTATTTTTATACTTTCATGGTCTTTTGACCTTAGTTTGGCGGGTTAACTCTTTGCCCATATCTGGGAACCCAACAGGTACTACCACCTCCGGTCATGGTAGACCTGGGTACAACAGCAATTAAAAGGCATTTCCACTCGCCTCAATACCTCCTGATCACATACTTTGCTGCCAGGTGTAGTTTATCATCATGCCCAGTGTGCTATAAGAAACATGGATAATTCGGTAAAGATTTTCTTTTCCAAAGTGAGTTCTAACATGCTTTTTGTACTGGGAGAAAGCTTCAAGTCACTTGTATGGGTCTTAACACCGGCATCGATTCTAGTTTGGTGTTTAAAAAACTGCAAATCGAATGTTAGTACAATTGGTAGAAAATCCGTTCTTCTGAGCCTAACCATTTTCACAAACAATTCAAAAACACTGTCAGCAATCACAACGATGAAAAGGACGCATTGTTGATATTTTATCAGTAGTAACATTATCTTATCTGACAACAGCTGGATTTTAAACTAGCGTTTCGTAATATTCCTGATACTGATTTCACGGATAAGATTTAACGATCGATCCTGCCCAGGGTCACTCAACGTAATTTTCGAATAAAATGCAGCAGACATAATTGGGATAGGCATGAAGAACAACAAATGTTAACTTTTGATTGGAAACATTCAGTACTTCTTCGAGTTGGATGAAAGCCTGAAACTGGTATTTCACTTGGAGCCTAATTTAGCTTCTTGGGCCATGGAAATAGTCAACTCGGATTTTTAGTCGAAAAAGGTCCTCAATCGTTCTTCATTAGCTATCATTTAAATTCAATGTCAAACCAAGCTTATCATTGGTTCTTATTTTGCTTACATATGTTTTACCCGAAAGTTGACTTACCTACGATGACCGCATTTTTGTTGGCAGCTCATTGTAAATAAATAGCTGCTACGTTAACACTTACTTAATTTAATTTTAAATTATGCAATATTTTATATACCAGTAAAATCAATGCTACATATAAAATGGTCAAACTATTGAGCATTTCACTGGACTTATTACCTATTCTTCCAACATTTAATCTTCGTAATTATTATTTTAACCCTCCGATGTCATTTGCACTTACAAGATCAGATATCATAGATAATTAAATACGGTCGACACATTATCACAATTTTATGTGTTTTTTGGTTTGTTAGTAGAAAGTTAATAGTAGGACTAATTTGTGTGAACAACCGATATTATCATTAAATATTTGGTGACGTTACGCTTCAATGAAAAACTGTATCAGACATCTTCTTTAATGGGCCGTGTCACTGAAGAACATGGCTCTCCATAATTTCATGTTTTTTGTAGCTCTTAAGAATTGTGCCATAATTTTAACGCTTCTAAAACTTAAAACAAGTTTACTCAGGCTGAATTACTAGGTTTTGCGTTTTAATAAAATTGTCCATTCCTTTTCTCACGAGGTTCAGATCTCCGATTACTATTGGTACAGTCACAGTTTGCATTCCTCACATCCTGTTAATCTCGATTTCCAGGTCCTTGTATTTGGACACTTGCTGGATGATTATCATGGAGTTGTTTTTCTCAGATTGTACTGCTATGTCAATGAGCATACATTTTCCGATTATTTTGTCTTTTATTATAATATCAGGTCTGTTGGCTTTTATCTACCTGTCGCTTTAAATTGGCATGTCACAGCGGATAGTTACATTGTTATTCTGGGTAACTGTGTCTGCTGGGTGTTCATGCCATCTATCAGTCTATATTATTATTATTATTATTATTATTATTATTATTGTTGTTATGCATATATTTCTGTATCCAAAAATGTTTGCCTGTTTCACAAAAGGCGAACTGGAAAGGAAATAATTAAAATACTCCGGTGTTTGTTTATCAATATTCTCACTGTAATTCATAGGATGGATTAAGAATTCTGACTTGTATTCTTAATTCATTCCAGCTCTTATTTGCAGTTTCGACACACGTTTGATATGAAAATCTTTCCGCCTCAACTCTTTGTATTTTCTGAATATTGGCGAAGCTTTTAACATTTTACTCCAAGTTAGGCGATAAAAGATGCAAGGGATTACTTAGATTGAAAGGAAAATTGAAGACAATTAAAGAGCAGGCTGGGAGGAGACAGAATTGAGAGAACTGACCTTACATTTGAATTGTTGAAGACTTTAGTTGTGTGGAAAGCAGGAAGCTGGAATAGAATTCCGGAAGCGAGAAGTATGAGTGAAGAAGCTATTAGCATAGAAATTACGGTTGCTGTTAGCACTATCATCTGTAAAATTATGAGACATATCCGCCAATCTAGCTGTGAACTTAAATTTGTAAAGTCACGGTACCAACAAGGAAAACTCATCAGAGTAGTTGTCTACAAAGAAGATAAGTTACGGACTTGAAGCTGATATGTCAGGACAGTAAAATGATAAAATTGCAGATCTTTTCAAGTATCTCTAGATATGTAGAAGTGGCCGCTCAGATGCTGTAGCAATGTCCAAAACACGGATGAATGGTAGATTTATAAATGTTCTCGATAGATATTGGAGAGAACAATTGTCTCGCACGAAACAGTGAACTGACTTTCCTTGCAGGAGATTTCTCACATGATTTGGTCTAATTGCTGATCATGTGGCACAAGAATTATCTAAAACATCTAAATGAAATGGAGAGTCTGGATATCAACAACAGAACATATCTAAATACTCTTTTTATTAGGCCTAAAAACATGAAAGTTATTGTATATGAATTCGTTCATAGTAACGTTTAAATATTCAAACGTGTAACATAATAAAATATTAATATAAATGTATGGGATATTATGTTAAATGAATATTTTTCTTCGTCCTATATGTTTAGAATTTATTTATGAAGAAGATTATATGTTGTACCTTATGTATGGTTGACCGTACCAGCTTTCATAATGCAATTTCATATTTCATTCACCTTTTCGTACAATATCACCCAGTAAACATCTATAGTGAGTGACCCTTGTACCTTGTATTGGATGAATTATCAGTAAAAGAAATATTGTTTTCTGGATGTTAATTATATTAGGTTGGTGCAAAAATAATGACGTAATAATGTCGTTTTTTGACGTTAAAAATACGTCAAAAAACGACATTATTACGTCATTATTTTTGCACCAACCTAATAGTTGGTTTTGCATAGACATCAGTGTAATTGATAATTTGTAATTGATATTTTTTTTTAAATAAGGAAACATATACATATCTCAAGAATGACAAATATCGGGAGCTTAACAAATATAAACATTCAGAATTATATTTTTGTAAAACTTATTTAATTTAGAAGGAATATATCACGAGAATGAAGAAAACATGAATGAATCAGAATTTAAAATAAATGGAATAGTTATTTTTATATTTTAAAACGTGATTAAAAGAAACATTGTATCGTCCCAACCAAGTTGATGCTCAGATAATTCTTTAAGGCAAGAGATCTTCGTTCTGAATGACACTTAGTGATAAGGACATCCGATATAAATGTGGTCGTGAGAGATATTATAAGAGATCAAGTAGACAGTTGAAGCACAAGGAGATTGATCTGGTTTCGACTCAAAATTTTAATGAATATCACTTGGAGTGACGTTTGAAGATTGTGCAATCTATTGTTTCTAAAAGTGAATGTTTACTTTTTTAAACTTTCTGTCATTATCAATGTTTTTGCATCAACTGTGTAATCTTGATCCTAAGCCTACATGATATTTAAATAAATGATGATTTATAAAGTTGATTTATGTTGAAACAGATGGGTTTTGTTACTAGACAGATTCTCATCGAACAGCACATCATTTTGACAGTCAAATACACGAAAGTAAGAGTAGAATTCAAGATATTTTAATGTAATGTCCACTTGGACAGAATCGAAATGAAATGTCCGTTTGGATGGAAGCGATCACAGATATCCACAACAATTCGCTTCTTTATTATCTGTGAACTGTCACGAGTCCTGGAAACGTAAGTGGATTGGATTCCCGTTACCTTGTTTACGTAGTAATCTTCAGAGATTGGCTGATCCTAAGACTATCGTGCCCCGACTGCCCTGCTATTTAACACGTAAGTACGCGGGGAAAATATGGATAAGAGTTTTCGATAGTGAACGCAATTGATTCGGCGTGGATGTGAACTCAGCTGACTGATACCTTTCTTCAGATTTATGCTACACTTACATTCATATATAAAACGTTTTAGCCAAGCAAAATAAGAACGAATTTGATGGAATAAATGTAACATCTGTGAAAAAGTATTATTTAATTTAAAATAATAAAAAAGAATAGTGACTGACAAACTGAGATTAAGTTTTTTTTTTTTTTTTTTTTTAAACTCAGTGCTATGTTTATTGGTATACTAACCTCAATAAGAGTAGAAAGTTATGCCTATCATTCGCATCGCACGCCTTTCCTGTTTTTTAAGCAAGAGTAGAGATTTATTCCTTGTTTCCGTTTTAGGATTGGCTGTCTGGTTTCTTTTAAAGTGTTCTTATTCTCTTTCTCGCCCTTGCCTCTTAGTGGCGTTATCGCCTTGCTTAGGATGCAATGATTAAAAAATGTTTTTGTTTTTTGTTTTTGTTTTTTTTACAAAGTCTCGAATGGTAATGTTATACCATAGAAAATATTTGTATTATTTCGCCATAAATGTTACAGACGTAAAAATAATATGCTGAATATATTATGGAATTTAGTGATTTTTTCGGAATTCTTCCGAAGTCGGTTTTCTTGCTTCTTCTTATATCATTTTTTTAGAATTAGCTAAAACTAAATAAAGTATAAGAAAAAGAATATAAATAAACGTATAATAAAAGAATAATCACTTACGTAAGAATTTTGGTTGGCAATGGACGCTGAACAGCTAATTTTCTTTAGCGTATTCGGTAGCATTCAGACGTTTTTAACCTTGATGCAAGAACAAATAGTGCCACTCGCCTAAAGTCATAACAATCTGTATGGCGTTCGTCAGGTGATTGGGTCGTCTTTCAAAATGACAGGCAAATCATTTGCTTCCCATCAAGCTTTCAGAGAGTTGGCGTAGAAATGCGAATGGATCTTCATTGTGAGAACCCGCAGCTGAATATTGGACCTGGCATGGAACTTGACTTCTATCCAAATTCCACTCTTCTCATTTGATATCTCAGTTATGAGGTGTCCCTTTAGATACTCAAGGCCGATGTGATCAATAAACAGAATCTGAGGATGTCAAAGAAATAACAAATAACGTTGTTTGTTTTTTTCTTTGTTTCTTTTGCTAATTTTAAGTAAAATATTTTTATATTAAAATTAGCCACCTTATTACGTTACGTAATAAATCACAAGGTCAAATGTGGAGAGAATGATTTTATCAATTCAGTTTTTATGTATCAGAAGTCAACGTATTTAATATAAGCATGTCAATTTTTTTTTGTCTCTGGGCTCGGACGCAGACAGCTCAATTTAATATAGGCTATTCGATTTTGCATTTTTCTATCTTGTTTTCGCTTTCAAAAACTCTTGCTATTTAATCAACTTTGTTTAACTTGTGAACTATAAAAAAAGTATTCGATCATGTCTATTAATAACTTCTTATTCTGTGTAGATCTTAGTAAAGTTTGCTTTTTCACTATCTCCCAATCCTTGCTCTTCCTATCACTTACTCGTTTCCTTTTTGCCTCTGTCCGACTGACAATCCTGGGAGTGTCAAATTCTCTCATCCTTTGTCCTTATAATGTGTCCTAGAAATTTGAAAATGTCTTTTTTGATTTTAAATATAAGCTTTATTTTTGTGTCCATTTTTGTCCGACATAAAACCACAGACACAAGAAAGATTGAATAGTGGCTTATATAACTATAATATGCTATGAAAGAAATAATAATATACTATATCAGAAAGAATGAATAGTGGCTTATATTTATAAATAAAAATACATCACTCCTTCAGAAACTGCTTTCTTTACTGTTACACAATGCGGAGGCCACGGCTACAATGGTCAGCGATTTACCGGAGAGACTTATGGGCGGGACATTCTGATAGTGATGAATGACCTTTTGCCGGGGTTTTCAATATAAGTCCAAAGACAGAGGGTCTGGAAAATTCTGACGAGTCGATATGCATCTCACACTCACGTTTGTGACTGGTTGATACCACTAGCCGAGGGACGTTGTGTCAACGTGCGACATGTCTTCTGGTCAGGTATTTCCTGCTACTAACTCTTAGAATCAAAGCTGCCAGGGTTAATAAAACTAATACCAAAAGTAAATGACCCTTTTTGTTGATACCCATTTGTATTAATAGCGTGAGGATCCCGAAAAGAAACATTACGTGAGGATACAAAACTGAGTAGATATGTATATTTCGAGAGTCTGTGAAAGATTTGCTTTTATAAGGTACAATTAAACATTTTCTTGATCATCGATGCACTTTTTGACCGATAAACGGGGCGTCCACTTAAACATGGGTATCCACTAAAAATAGTGGTTAAATAATAAAATCTGTCGGATTAATAAATAAAATTCCATTCACATGTTTATAAATTGTTTTGTTTACGTCAGGATACTAAGAGACGATAGCTGTATTTCAAGATTCTGAGAGAGATTTGCGATTTTTAGGCACTATCCACCCTCGGTTGATTGGCGACGTTGTCAATGGCCGGGACGGTCTGCATCATGTCGTATTTAACGACGGTTTCTATTGAAAAAGCGTTCGCAAGTTCGAATCCAGTCGAATAATGCATATTTTTCGTTAATTATATTTGTTGAATATTCAGGCCGGTAGGCGAAAATGAAGAAATATATTGTTTGACAAATGTTTTTATTCAAATATGGGTATCCTGCAAAAATAACGTTTATTAATTATCTTTCTGTCTCTCCTCTTTGCTATCCCTCTCTCTCTCTCTCTCTCTCTCTATATATATATATATATATATATATATATATATATATATATAATAACATCATAATAATATTGTTGATTGCGATTGATCGTTAATCATGTACACGATATGTAAAGCTTTCTTCTTAATGTTCCATTAAGGGTTAATTCTTTTTTCTCACTTTGGTCTACTACCTTGAATAGGAGGCCCTGTAATTCCATTTCTGAGTCGGCAGTCAACACAGTAACATCTGCGTAGCTTATAATATTATTAAACCCGCTGGCAATAAATCCTATGTGAACCTCCAGTTGCCCTCGGACAGCGTCGGCGTAAAAGTTTAATCAACCGGGGGAGAAGACACATTTTTTCTCACGCTTCTTTTTATTATTGTGTAGTTAGTCAATTGCTTTTATGTATATATATATATATTTTTTTAATTCAAATAGATTCTTGTGCCATAGTGTAATTTTATTTTTAACCAAGTTCACCTCAAGCAAGGCAGTAAAGCCACTAAGACACAATACATTACTAGATTACAAAGTAGAAACAACGGAAAAGTGCGAGAAAAAAATCTGTTACCATATAACTTACTTATACATCGAACTCAACTGTATATTGATTACACCTCGTTGCCAGTCTAGTATTGCTCTTATATTCATAAAATCGAGGTACCAAAGCAATGAGCTCAACCGAATAATTATCACGGAAATATTTATAAAAAGGGCACAGGGAAGCAACTTTACGTCGGTGGAATAGTCACTGAAGCCGAGAGGCCAGATCATGAACAATTATACCGTAGATTCTTCTTTGTATTTTATGAAGTTCTCTTGATATATAAATGGAACACCAGACCATATGGGACAGGAATATTCTAGCATAGACGTATAGTATATTTCTCGATATATTAAGATAGATTCACACAGAACAAATTTTTTTATCAGGTTACCTAACAATGGATTCATTATAGTATTTGGACTTCATGTCAAACGAGAACATCAAGCCGAGAAGGCACAACGTGTCACTTTCCTGAAGGTTAGCTTCAGCCATGCTGATAAAAAGCAAAATGGGGTCTTTCAGAGATTTAATAGTGAGGTACTTGGTTATGAAGGCTTTCAAATTCAACAGATATTCTTTTCCCCAGTTAACAACAGACTGAAGGTAGCTTTTGACATCAACCGCCAATTATCGATCGGATCGGATTTACTATCGAAACTGGAGTAAATGTTTGCATCATCACATAGATAGCATGATGACAGCTTATGTTATCGGGAAGGTCAGTTTAAGAAAATTAAAAACAAAGTAAGTTCACGGATCTGGATGAGATGCATATAAGCCCTTCTATGATTTCTACAATCTTCTCTAATTTGTACTCCCACAAAGCATATGAATTTGAAGGTATACCTGTAATGGTTCTTAAGAAGTGTGCTCCGGAAATGGTTCCTGTTCTCTCTAAACTGTAAATAATTACATGGGTGCATCTGGTCTCCTCCCTTCCGGTTGGAAATCATCATCTTTTGTTCTAGTTTTTAAGAACAGGTGAACCTGAAGAAGTCAAAATAGTCGATTACGACATATTGAAAATATATGGAAATCGACAAATGATTAGTTCTAATTAAAGTATAAATTAAATTTAAAATATTAATTCTCTAGTCAACAAAACGATTGCGGTAACTCATGCGTAGTTCTTTCAAAAAGAACTATTCATTTGCAGGTAAAGTACTGAAAGCTGGCAGCATTTCACAATTATCTAAACGGTGGAGAAATCCAATCAGAAGATAACAAGTTTGAAAAACACCTTATTGCATGCAAACGCTAAAAAAAATATTAAAAGTTAAAATCATCAAGGCCACGGTTTGATATTTTCTATGGCGTTTCAGCAAAATTGGAATTAAGTTTTAATTCCCTGCGTGTCCAATAATGATACAATGCCTTCAATTTCTCATGAAGATCTGACAATTGAGTTTGCCATTTTTTCAGGGCCTTTACAAATCATTCGTTAACCTTCAATAAATTGTTAATATTTCTGATTTTTTTTTGTGAATGCGGTAACTGATGGATTTGAGAAGCTACATGGATTTTGCTGGTGATGTTAGTATAAAAAGCGAAATAAATTCTTTGCAGGAGTACATGCTAAAAATCACTGAAGAATGCTTATTTTATAATTTACATTCTATTGTTACTAACCAGAGTTCTATAAGGTCAGTTTAATCTGAAAATATCTATACTCTTTAATTATAAACTTAAATTAAGGAAAGTGTTACCATTGTTATGTATTGGAAATGTCCACGTTTTCATCGGAAATTAAAAAAAAAGATTCGAAGTTTAAACATAATTGTTACAAAAGACGACAATCTAAAATGAGACTATGATTTACAACTATAAATAAATGATCTCAAATTGGAATAAATGTGGTAAAACATTTTTGTACACATCTTACGCGAAAGTAAATACAAAATGATCAACAGAGACATTTTACATTCATAAGAATGCATGTTTCATATTTGTTTATATACTAGGAACGTAACTAATGGTGTCCGAGTTAAGTCTTTTCAGTTAGCCCAATTGGTTGTGTGGGTTACCTAAGAAATATAGAATGAGAAATTGAAGAACCAAGTTCGAATGCCAGTTGCGTTCGTAGTATTGAGGTAGATAGGAAAAGCTATTAAACCATCCATATTCTTCCAGCTGTGGATTAAATAGTAGAGCATTCATCTGAAAAGATCATCGATCAAACCAAAATGTGTTTCAGTTTAAATACACACAAAGCGTTGATAAGGCATAAAAACAAATTCATCAGTCTTTGATTCACCGTGCTGTGCTGTCGTTTTCAGTTCAGCACAAATGCCTATGACAGAAAATGCAAACAGCAAAATGTTCATATTAAAAGTAGTATCTATACCGGAAATGTTTTGAATATTTTTTATTTGCAGAAAATGAAAATATTCACACATAACTGACGCCATCTGAAGGATTCTAAAATATTTGCGTTTTAAATAATTATATAAAACATTCTAATAAGTAAATCTTTCGTCCCGAACAAAATGAAGTTGCAAATACAGACACAGACACACACACACAAACACACACACACACAAACAAACACACACACATATCAGAGATAGAGTGCATGTAAATATAAAAGTGAACATAGAAGTCAACTTTTGCAGGCGACAGTCTGTTTCATGCTAGACACAGTCGTGGCCTGACGATTGCGTCAAGCATGAAACACTGTTGCCTCTAAGTGTTGACTTCTATGTTCACTTATATATATATATATATATATATATATATATATATATATATATATATATATATATATATATATATATATTAGTAAATTAAATTAATTTCAGGCACGCATAAAACTACAAAATTAAAAATGCCACACAATCATATCTGACGACCCCTTTAAGAAACCATCAACGATAAAAACAAATAAATGAACACCCATAAGATTGTAATTAGAACACTAATCAGTAAGTTTTAACAAATAGTAATAAAAACAATAGATCCTGGGGAAAAAGGCCATTTGTAGCCAGACAAAATCCCCCAAACCAGCTTAACACAATTCCAAAAATTTGACATATAATAAACATTCATAATTCCATGACAGTAGTGACCACTTGACAAAGAAAGAAAGAAAGAAAGAAAAAAAGATTACACCTCAGTTTCCCACATATTAATATCTAAAACATTTCTTCAGCTAGTTTTTCTAAAAATCTTTTGAAAATTAAACTGTCCACTAAATTTTAAGTTTAATATTGAAATTAAACTTTAGCGCTGGAATCAAGTTTCGAAAAAGTGTAATGTCTGTGAGGTGATGGAATCATGTTTTAAAAAAAAAAAAATATATATATATATATATATATATATATATATATATATATATATATATATATTTCAATTAGAAGTTGCAAATATAATTTATAAATTCATGAATCATTCATACAAAAAACAAATATAGAGGTTAATGATTTAAATGGCGAGAATACTTCGTCGCAAACAATATAAACAAGATACATCAACCCCGAACCTGTATATGAATGATATGATCCCCGTTTATAAATTCCAGTTGCATAAGGTATTTTTTAATTTTTTACAAGATTTCGTCTGTTCCTACAGACATCATCGGGTGTGGAAGTAGATTTTGTTCATGTTTTTATCTTCTCAGTAATAAGAGGACAACGAAAATAGAGATGCAATCCGAAAAATGTTATGAGAAATGTGTTATTGTTTTGGAACGTGCAGTTGCAACGCTGAGTTAGAATTTAAATTTTAAGGTTCTGTGTTTTTGTACAAATATAGCAATGAGAGAATTCTTTTTTACTGGTAGATTTTCCGTGAATATGGCATGAACTATATTGTTCAATAATTACAGTAATGTCACACTTATTATCCAAGAGTATCTTATTTATATTGTTTGCGACGAAGTATTCTCGGCATTTAAATCATTAACCTCTATATTTGTTTTTTGTATGAATGATTCATGAATTTATAATATATATATATATATATATATATATATATATATATGTGTGTGTGTGTGTGTGTGTGTGTGTGTGTGCGCGAGCGCGCGTGTATATGTATGTGAATGTTTCTGTGTGTTGATGGACACGCGTATTCGAGGATACCCTATTGCAGACGCTTCCTCAGACACATTTATGCTTGTTTATCCTGTGGTTTATACTGCATAGTTACAGTCCTTAGAGTTTCTGGGACAGAGCATTTTATCTAGCGTGATCAACAATTTGAACAAACCACGATGATATGTAACGCCGTGCAAGTATATCTATCGATGCCCCCACCCAAAGAGTTCTGTCTACCCAATTTCCCTCACAAGGCTTGGTATGGTTTTCCAAATGGGCCGCACACTGCGATAGATTCCTCCAGTCTCCTTCCTGACAAACTGACAAATCGGCAATGGTGAGATTCGAACTCGTGTCTCATAGTCAGAATGCGAACGCTATATATATATATATATATATATATATATATATATATATATATATATAGTCACACACACACGCGCATTATACATACATATATATATATATATATATATATATATATATATATATATATATATATACACGTTTTATATATATATATATATATATATATACGTGTATATGTATATATATACATATATATATATATATATATGCGTGTGTGTGTTTGCATCCACAAACACACACACACACACACACACACATATATATATATATATATATATATATATACATATAGTCAGACACACACACATATATAGTTACATACACACACGTTTTATATATATATGTGTATATATATTCATCCACAAACACACACACATACATATATGCATACAAACATAGTCCAAAGAAAAAAAAAACCGACAATACAAACATATACCTACATATATATATATATACAAACAAATATATATATATATATATATATATATATATATATATATATATATATATATATATATATATATATATATAGAGAGAGAGAGAGAGAGAGAGAGAGAGTCATAAACACACACACACAGATAGGCTATTAGTTGGGCGGTAACGGTTATTTTTCAAACAATTCTAAAGGTTATAGAGTCCCGACAAGTGTGGATCCGAATGTAGGTGTGGCTATATTATAGTGCTCCTTTTCACTCATTATTTATTATTTCTTGTTAATTTTTCTTATTATGTTTGTTAGGTTATGACATGAGTTTTGTTTTGTGTGCTTCCGGTGTTTCTTAATTAGTTTATTATTTATTTAATTCCTCTAATTATTTATTAATTTTATTATTTTTTTTTATTGTATATAATTTTTTTTTTTATTTATTTATTCATTACATTATTTGATTTCATGCATTTAATAAATTTCATATCTGTGGTCCGGGAAAGTAATTGTAGTTATTTTCTCCTCCAGTCAGGGTTTACAGCATTTTAATGTATTGTTGTTGAAAGATGTTGTTTTCCATATTTTTAATAATATTTTTACGGTGTTATATGTTTCTTTTATATAGCGGATTTTCGACTGCATTCGCATACAAACCACAAAATAGCCAACAGGAAAATAAACAAATATGATTCAACCCACCTTACAACAATAATGTAAAAACAAAAACCGGGAAACTATTCATTAAATTCATACACAGGACATGAAAACAGTGTTTTTTTTTTTTTACTACATCACTTAAAATTTGGATTTGATATAATTTTCTTCTAATCTCCCGTTAGTATTAGTAATATATTGTACAGGTGTATTAGTAATTGGTTGGTTGTTTTGACAATTTACATTGATTGGTTAATGTAATTAACATGTTATATGAAGAATCTTTATTCAGCAGTTGCATATAAATTTACCAAACAATTCTATACGTTTAAATTATTTATCACTTTCGTAAAGAAGCTAATTATTCATCAGCTATAATATATATATATATATATATATATATATATATATATATATATATATATATATTATGTACGAAACTCACAAACATATAATTTGTTTAGAATTTTGCTAAGTTAGCTCCCCACTCCATTTTCCTTTCTTAGGTTTGCATAATTCATGTTATCCCTTTGTGTAACCGTTTATGTCTGGCTGTCTTTAGCTGTCAATGTACGTGTCATGACACACTTAAAAAAATATGTTTGAAAATTTTGCTTCTTCGCTTAGTTTACATTTAACATTAGTTGTCAAACTAAAGCCTACAAAATTTATAACTCCGGCTCTTTTTTTTTCTTTTTTCGTAAAATGAGGTTGCATTTTTTAAATCTAAATTAAAGTTACGGAAAGAAGTTATAAATAAATCCATCGAATTTAAACAAATTGAAGAAAATTTGTGAAGAAGAATCGGTCAAAATACCAACAATTACCTGCAAGAAACTAGTTGAAGACTACGGGAAACGACTGGAGGCTCTGAAGCAGAACAGAGGCTACTGTACTAAATATTAGTAAATTGTGTTAAATACTTTTGCATATGGGTTATTTTATTTATTTTTAATAAATGTTTCTCAAAACAGTGGTCTTAAATTCTCCTTCTATGTTTTGATCGACAATGTTCGTTTAAATATTTTCTATAAGTTTCGTTGAAATTGATATGTTATTTTTTGAGATATGTAAGAAAATCCAATGTGTTAAATACTTTTGCTACCCACTGTATATATATATATATATATATATATATATATATATATATATATATATATATATATATATGGGGAGAGAGAGAGAGAGAGAGAGAGAGAGAGAGAGAGAGAGAGAGAGAGAGAGAAAGACAAGTGCCACTTAAAACGACTGACAAGGTATTGTTATTAAGTCTTTTAATTAAAATTTCTCCACTTCGTATATGTGATTATATTAAACATATTTTCTACCAAACTACAATGTACACCTGAAAGTTTCATGTATAATACTTTATTCGAAAAGGCTAAAAGTAATTGACGAGTTAATAGTAAGAAGAATACACCAATCAATAAAATCAATTATGATTACGGACAATGTACTGACCGTATTTTGACCATATTTAATAATAATAATAATAATAATAATAATAATAATAATAATAATAATAACAATAAATTTTTCTCATCACGTGAAATATATATAGAACAATTTACACATTCAGTTAAAAATAAAAATACAAAAATTCCTTCAATACCTTTAAAGAATATTTGAAAGCTTTAGGATATATACATAATTTGAACACATTTAAACTTTATGTCTAAAAAAGAAATTAAAATAACACAAAAAATGAATAAAATCTTAATAGCGTTAACTTGTCAGTCATCTTTAATGAAACATTTATAAAATAGGGATTGCTACCCAAATACACAATTTTATATATATATATATATATATATATATATATATATATATATATATATATATATATATATATATAAATATCTACCTCTCTATCCTTACCTCTTGTAGATATGTTATGCATGGGAGGTATGCTATATATTTCTCGTATATGCCGGTATATTTAATAAGTGACCATACACAGAGAGATACTCAGATCAAAATAAAATATGCTAGGAGGCCCATAAAACCGAAATTATCCTTCAGTATAGTGAAATGAAAGCGAATTAATGTGGTCAAAACTCTATTCCCTCGACAAGTATTTTTAAGATCTTGGACGTCTTTCAATAAGAAACGATTTTTATTTTCATAACTTTGTCGACGCCGGTTGGTCTGTCTCTTGTTTTCATACTGTCCGGTTAATGGATCTTTATCAGGGATCAGATCTTTATGAGTCACTCACGAGGGACTCAGTTAAAATCGCTTCGTATAAATAGGTATGGCCAGTAAGATTGGTAATCAACAGTCTTTTTCTCTTCGAAAAGGAGAAATTTATACATTTCAAAAGGAAGAATCATAAAGGAACTGAAGTACATTGCAAAGCATCGAAAACAGAATGGGTCACCAACCAATGGTGGAGCACTACCTCCTCCTGTCGGTTTCGTCTGTCCAATTTGTCATTTATCGATTATGACTGTCTTTTGACAAACTTCCACTAGCCATAAATCTTACTGGGAAAAGTCGGAGAATTAATCTTCGTTCCAATGCAGGAAACATAAAAAATACTTTATAAGATGTATAGTTATTTATTATTGGTTTATTTGATTTATTCTTCGGGGTCAAACTTTTGGATATAAAAACTTCCTATAAGAGAAACGTTTTCATTTTTCTTCTGGAAGGAACATTATGTCAGATGCCAAATACCCAGTTCCTTTTTAAGTAGCAGGGTAGAATATGAATTTGATAAATAAAACGTCAGATCATTTATTTACTGGGTGTCTATGAGGCCTGAGAATCAGAAAGTAGCTTACAGCTCAATCAGTTCAGTAAAAGTTTAGATCCGTGTTCGTCGGTAGTAGTGACGATTTAATATTTTGCACGTGAATGAAGAATTCAATATAGTATGATTTTTCATAATTATTACATGAAAGAGTTTCCTTTCTATATATATATATATATATATATATATATATATATATATATATATATATATATATATATATAACTTACTTCTATTAAGTTTATGATATTTTTAAGGTCAGTATTTTTAAAAAAAATTAATTCCCTTGAAAATTAGACATATCTAAAATTCTGTGGCTGTTTTAATGGTTAACTGCGGAAGGAAAGTTGGCTCCCTATGCCGCCCCAGGAAATTTTTCTCACCGAAATCGAACCTTCAAATCTACAAATCAACCATTTGCCCTTGCATGGAGTATTGCTGCCATATATGGTCTGGCGCCTCTTCTAATTGCTTCAAGGTTCTTGATAAAATCCAAAGACAGATATGCAATGTAATTGGCCTTGATCAAGCATCTCGTCTGGAACCGCTCTCTCACAGACGTGCCGTTGCCTCCCTCTGTCTTTTTTTACAAATACTTTCCCCATAACTCCTCCGATGAGATGCTTTCGCTGGTTCTCAGAATTCGTAAATTTAAGCGCTCAAATAGGCTGGCATCTCGCTCTCACACTTTCACTGTCGAAATTGTTAAATGTAACCTCCTCTTCTACTCCAATAGCTTCATGTCTCGCACTTCTCGCCTGTGGAACTCCCTCCCCATTTTTCGTTTTCCTGATAACTATAATCTCCAACTATTTAAATGTAACGTCAATCGAAGTCTCCAGATGCCATGATCTATCCCCTAACCGTCTCTTCATCCTTTCCTCTATCACTCCTCTTTATTCTCGCTCCAACTCTGTAACCCTTTGCGTGCTAGTGGCTCCCCACCTTGCTTGGGATTGAATGCTTAAAAAAAAACAAAAAAAAAACAACTGAGGTCGAATTCAAGTTGGGATCGTTGCATCCATTTACGCTTAAATACACTTGGGAAAAAAAAAGTTTGTATTCAGTTCTTCTCCCCAAAGCTATAGATCAAGTTGTAGGATTTCCATATAGAAAATAGTAATTACCTCAAAATTGCGCCCTAACGTTTGGTCGCCTTGATGTAGTAGGACAGCTTGCGTGCTTCAACGACCCCCAGAGATATGAGGGCGGGATCAGTTCGAAAAAAAACTCGACATCTCTGTTGTGTAAGAGCCAGACGAAATATATATCCTTGTCCTCCAGGCTGTGGTGTTGTGCTAACAACCTACTCACTTAAAAAAAAAATAGCTTGTTAGAGAAACCTCAACGATATCTTCAAACAACGATATGGCCGATGAAGAATCCTCCAAAGGGGAGCGTATGACGCGTGCTGGTGAAAATCCCCCGGGATGGCAGTCGGCATGACAGTCGGCATGACATGGGCCGAGCTGATGAGGATCGCCCGGAATTGCGTCCGTTTGAGACGTGTTGTTGCGGCCCTATATTCCCCAAGGAATTAATAGGCATAATGAATGATCTTAAAAGTAAACTGTTAATGCAATATTCACTCGCAAAAAATAATTATCCTTACAACCCAGAATATATTTTACGTTAAAAAACAACAAATGACTGAGAAAAACAAACATACCAATCACTCATGAAAAATTATACTTATTAATACTTTTTACCAATTTTGTTACATAATCATCTTGTCGATCCATATATGTTGATTTATTATTTTTGTATATATAACATAGTTATTTATCCTTATTCCAAACCTTAGAAACAGGCAGACAATACAGGCATAAGAAAGATATTTATGCTCAATACAAAAAAACTAGCTGTGAAGTACATATTAAATTTTATATATTATTTTCTAAATATAGCGTAAATTTTAACATGTAATTTCTGAACAAACAATCATGAACATATAGAATTTTAAAGATCATTCAAAATTATCTGATATAATGCTGGGGGTTTTGTCATAAAATCATTGTTCTCCCATTCTCTTAAAGGAAGCGAGCAATGCGTTTTTGTATTTTATCAGTCAGAATTACAAATTACCTCGAGAAAATGATGCCAATCAGCTAAATAAGAATATAAAAAATAAGTGAAAAGAATTAGTTTTAAAATGGCAGTGGGTATGCTTCAAGCTAAAAATTTGTTTTTCATTACTCGTTTTTTTCAGCTTGCTATATTTATTTTTTAAGTTTTACATAATTTTTGAGTCAACTATTCTAATTTACGAAAGAAAAACACGAGCTTCGTGTAAAGCGAGGTTTAAATGGCTATTACTTGCTGGAGTTGAAATGCAATCAGCTACAGTGAAAAGCTGAGAATTAAGTTTTTTTTTCTGTATTTGACAATAACGAATTTATGAATGAATCGATGCTAAAAAGCCATGTCATTTTTCAAGGAGTTAACTCAGTTATTACAAGGATTGGAATGTCGCAGTGATTAGAGGAGGCTTAGTAATGTCTTTTGAAAAGTCAATTCTCTTGCCAAATTATATCATTCAACAAAAAGAGACAACTGATTTTATTTGACGAAACTAACAGCAAATCTATTTTATTACTTAAATCATGAATATGATAAGAAGTTACCGAACAATAATTCACCGTTTAGTAATATTTATATTATATCATTTTTCGCATTTAATATGTTTTCACCATTATTATTGTTTCTATTTTTTTAAAGTAACTTTCACATTGTACAAGGCAAGCCGGCCACTCGGGGTAAACGGTTAAGTGTAGTTTTCACGAATAAAAGGGGAAGCTAATGGTTAACTTCAGGCACAAACAGGTGAAGATTGTAGTGATCTAAGGAACATCTTCTTGGGAGTCTGTTCCACGGGAAGAAGCTGTTCGAGTGGAACTTACTTCTCAACGATGGAATACAGAGGGAATATGGTTTGCTACAATTTCAGCGGCATGGCTGGTCCGAGAAGTGAAAGTTAAACGTGGTGGAAACAAGAAATGTAGTCAGTCCGAGCACCTTCCATGAAATTAGCGACAGAGCACTGAGAGCTTCACCACATCCGTTGGAGCTTGGAAAATATTTCTTCTCCAACAAGAACTCTATGATGATTTTAAACTCTATCAAGCCTGGGAAGCTATCGCCCAAATAATACTTCATTTTAGGGCTGATATAAAGATAGAGGAGAGCAATAGGATAGCGCGATGATTCATGTACAGGAAGCTGATCATTGTACATGCATCTTTAGCAATGGTTGTATGTTCCACTAAAAATAGGTGTGAATTTTAGGCTTTTTCAAGGTCAGGTGCCTCCTTGACAGGGCATGTTCATCGCAACTGGAGGTAGTTCGGGGTCTAATCGGCGGTGATGGAATAAAACTAGTTTGATTTTCGAGGTATTGAGTGAAGATATTATCAATTTTCTCAGATATTCCATCGAAGAGTACCGTCCTTTGTCTTGGGGGCGATAGAGGGTAAAGACGTATGTGGTACTATGGATAAGTGCCACGCAGAAGCAGATATACGCGATATCAGGTTCCTCGTTTTTTCTCTCCTTTTCACAGGGAAAACCGTCCTTGATGTAGATACCAAGTCCGTGGCTATGTGATTTATGGGGATCTGTTTCATAATGGGTGTGTAGCACGGTCTTGCTATTGAGACATTGATACCTATTTCAGACAAATCAGGAGGTTGGGTTAGACGGAAGAAAGTGGAGTTCCACTTCTGAAAATTTGGATCGTAGACTCCTTACAATGGTGTAGGAGATAGTATGCCTGGGGTTAACTTTTTGAAAGGTTGAGTTTGCTCGATTCATTCGTTTTCAATTTGATCGATATCATGTATGTTTTTCTTGCTTTGATGGGTGACTAGTAGCTAGTGAAAAAGACACCCACAGGAGATGCCTGCATAAATAACTTGCATTGAATCATGCTGAGATACTCCCATAAAAAGTACTCTTCATCATGACGTCGAGACTCCTCGCAGGAAATATCTACACGGTCCAGAAACCATCGACAAAATGGCAGTACAATATCGCCGATATTATACACCTTATGATGAGATAGAGTTCTTTTGAAGTGATTCGAATCACTAGAAGATTTCTTTAAAATGTCTGACAGAACTCTGAAGAGCAATTACTAATTTGCCATTTAGTGCGATTTTAATATGATAGGAATGACTCAATCATAAATGCGAATATAAATTATTTGCAAACAAAGATTTGAAAAGTTGACTGTTTTCATTCTAGCAGACAGTATTAAAAGGACTTCTGGGGAAAGGGGTGGAAAGAAAGTACGTCAAATTGGCAAACATTAATTTTTGTGCTCATATAAAATGGTGTGTCAAAAGGACTGTTTTTCCCTTGACACCGCTATTATTTATTGATACCTTCACTCCCTCGGTAATGATTTTTTACAAGATTATAATAAGGTGTGATTTTAACATTTTAAAAATGTGTGAATTATCTTTAATAAAGAAAGATTTGTTTTTTTCTTATTTTATAAAGAAATACAGATTAAAATTAATTATTTTCATAAAAAATTAAAAACAATTTCAAAATATGTAAACTATGTGCAATACAATGATTTGTTGACTGATATATAAATAAATATAACAACATATTTTATTCATCACATATATAAATTAGAGTGTATGTGTCTGTCTGTTTGTGTGGCTGTTGGTCCAAGCAACCTTTCCGCTCCCGTTGGTCCAATTTCAATGATTCATATCTCATTCAAAAGCCCTGGAAAAGTTAGGCGGAACAAACGATTTTTGTTTAGCTCAAATTCGGGTTTGCAAGATTAAGCTAGTTTAAAAAAAATATATATCGATATATTATACTAGCCATTATCGTTGCTTTCATGGGTTTTAGGGGAGTAACTCTTTTGTATCCAATATTGCAGTGCACATTTCATTAAAAATCAGTTTAAAAGACGCCCTATTTAAGCTAGCTTCTGTGAAAGGCTCTTGTATTGGCCATCATTAGACTAGGTAGGAGGTAATAGATGCAATAGGTATCAATAAACTACAGAAGAACTCAAAACTGACAGCTGCATTTAAGTATTGAATTGAAGTTTAAGCTTATCTTTTAAAAGTTCAACGATAATTCTTCTGCTACTACTTAATTTGAAGAAGGTTTCATGTACATAGATCCTTATTTTCAGTACAAATAATTATTTATATTTTCATGAGACAGCAGCTTACACACTAGGGATTTACTCCGCCTTCCCATCAAGAAGATTTTTGACACAATGTCAGTTTTTAAAGTGAGGACCTAAGCACGTACACCCAGGCTAGGAATAAAAATTGCCCGTAGCTCCGCAACTGTAGGTTGCACTGGCCTCGGTGCGAGCACAGATCATTCTCTCTGGTGCAATGAGAGGGTAAAGGGCCTCGGGCAGCTGTTTCCTAGGACTGGGCATCACTTGGTATAATTTTCCTCAGTTGCGATTCAAAGATGATAAAAAAATGATTAACAACTATCTTATTGTAATTTGTATTTATGAATGAAATGTTTATTTAAATTTTTTGTTTCAAAGATTTCAGGTAGGGAATATATCTTACTTTGCGAAGCGATAGCGTGCGGGCGAATCCTTCTAGTAATTTTATATCAATATCAATGAATTTCAGCATAAAAAAAATTCGCTGAAATGCATATCTTTTCTAAATTTACAATTATAGTTAAACGATGTTTTCTATTTATTTAGATTTTAGTGTTTACATACATCTTTTTTATAAATTCATGAATATTTTTTTAAATATTTCTTTCTTTATAAAATGATGAATGAAAAATATTACATTGTATTCTCATTTTTCAGGTTTCGAATTTTTTTAATATTGTAAATATGAAATTATTCTTTTAAATAAATAAAAAAATAATAAATAAATAGTGTTTAACATTGTTGATGTAAATTCTCAAATAATAATGAAAATTTATGAATTCACATTCATATATTTAGGTTTTCTTCAATTTCTAATAAATGGTCTTTAAAACAACAAACATTTTCTCAGGGGTGAAGTTAATTAAAATAATAGCGTTAACAACGTAGAAAAATCCATTTGACAGACCGTTTTATTGCATGTACGAAGGTTAAAGATTGCCGTCAAATCTTTTATACCCGAAATGGCGCAAATGAAAAAGAAAATCCACGACTCTAAATGATATAAAAATAGTAATAAAGAATAAAAAATTACAAAAACAATCTTGCACAAAATTTTCTGTTGGCAATTAGGCAAGATAAGAAATTTCATATACAGTTCTGTTGGGCTCATTAAAACAATTCTAATTATTATTAACAAAATTGTCGCTAACTTCGATTCATTCGACTAGCGAAAGGAGTTGAGAAGTATGTCAATTCATATAAGTTACTGAATTTTCTTTTCGACAAAAGTTAGGCTTTACAAACAGACTCAAATATCAGATAAAATCACTTATTTTCGCAAAAGGTTCAAAGTCATATTTAATGCCTTTACTTTTGTGACAAACTTTCACAAATAATTAGAGAAAACTAATCGTACATCTCTCAAAACTTATAGAATCTTCTCGTTTCTGTTTTATTTGCTTTTTTTCTGCTTCTTTCATTTTTTTCCTCTGTTACTTTCATTAGATTTTTCTCTTTCTTTTATCAGTTGAGAGAAACATCCCGTGGCCATTCTATTGTGAATGCCAAACCAATTATCTTTCTTTTAGCTATGTATGGCTCACAAAACCCGCGAACGAATTTCGCCTGGGAATTTGTAAACATTTCTGGTACTTTCACTAACCAGATTGCTTAAAAACCCCAAAATCATCTCCAAAATTGAATAAAAAATTCAAAACTATGGGTGTAAATTATTTTCTGTTAATTAAAAACCCGCAAAATGTATCTCTTTAAACTAAGGTACAAGATTAAAAAGTCGGTGCAAAATTATAACCACTCATTTCGTTTTACATTTCCCTAATCCTTTCCTGCACATATGTAAATCTATGAACGAAAACATTTCTTAAGTCCTTCGAGAGGACGCAATGAGTTGCATATAATTCAACTTTATCTTACTGAATCCAAGACTAATTTTCCTTTTTTGCGCTAAATTTCCTTTAAATATCATCGTTTTGAAATTCTAAGTATCATTCAGTAGAACTAAATTTTGTTGTTCTAATGTCTATTCTTAATCTGAGAAGAGTTTCTCCAACTTTCACTTCTATATTTGTTTGACCTTTTTTTACATGAAATTTATGTACTCTTTGTTTCTAATGAAATTATCCATTTTCTGAATACTTTGCTCGCATTTCGAAGACTTTTTCGCTATTCTAATGCCACTTTGGAATTTCGTAGCCTATTTTTCGTACTCGGTCAAAATATTTCTTGATATTTTATTTTTTTTAATTATTTGATTTTCGTGTCTCCAATTAGTGAATCGCATTTTGGAATGTTCCTTTTCTTAACAATTATATTTTTTGTTTAGTCCTTTCTTCTGGTTTTTCTTTACTACATTCTATAGGAGTACCTGCAGTTTCTTTTCGGTATATTATATATCAACACTATGCCATCTGCATATATTTCGTTGTTAAGACAGTGCCCACCAATAATGAATCCTGCTAACACACCTAATCCTATCAGTATCGCTATGGTGTAAAATTTGATGGGTGCGGTGAGAAGACACACCATTGTCTTACGCCCCTTTCTATATACTGAATACACTTTTATCCGTACACAGGTGTTTTTTTTTCTTAGTATAAGTATTGGATTATTAAAATATCTTTTTAAAATAAATCAAGTTTACCTAACAGGTAATGGAAGATCTTTCACACCATGGACAAGATTAAGTGTTAAGGATGCAAACAGACAGCTGAAGAAGACTGTAGCGTGTTTTGAATGGATAAAACGGTGGAATAAGTATGTTAGCTTTCAGCGTAGTAGATATAAGTAGAAAAGACAGCATTACCCCAGATAAAATATTGTTTATTACTATTAAATATTTATATACTTACCAGACAGATCTCACATAAAAACACACCTATTTATATATATGGAGAATTGGTTAGATTTCTTTTTATTTGTTAAGTGGGGAATTGGCAAGTGTGAGAAGACTACACCTGAGGCGTGAAAGAAATACCGAGGAAAACCCAGAAGTTTTGCAGGAACGCAACTATCAACATTGATATGTTTTGCTATAAATATTTGCCTCGCCACAAAATTTTCCCAACACGGGGCAGTAGTTCAGTAGCTATCACATGCCAGGTGAAAAGGTCTTACTAATCTATCTTATCTTACATTGAAAATTTGCCATATCATTAGTAAGGTTACTTTTTTTGTGAAGTTAGATTGTCTATAATGACGTTTATAGCGAGGATACCATATTTTATGTATTTTAAGTCAAAACCGTTTACATTGACTTTTGAATCACTGCCATTCGTTTCGACTGCCAGCTCATTTCGAGCTGGTCGCAACCCCTATACACATAACCATATCTATCTATCTATCTATCTATCTATCTATCTATCTATCTATCTATCTATCTCTCTCTCTCTCTCTCTATATATATATATATATATATATATATATATATATATATATATATATATATATATAAGTATGTATGCATGTGTGTGTGTGTGTGGAACGCGATCAAACAAAGTTTAATTGTAAGTAATTAACGACTAAAAACAGATATTAAATGGTTCCAGAAGTGTATAAAATAGAAAAAGCTTAATCATAGTCTTCTAAATAAACACAATGCTTGAATAAAATGTTCCTTATGCCAGCATAGGCTCGACTGAAATAATTTAATATATGCATATTCGAGAATTCGTAAATGGTGGACAGAGAGAGCTCTATGCAACGCAGAAAAGAATATATCATCGTACACGGCGGCACAATCTGGGTTGTCCAATAAATGCTGTCCACTAAAAAAATCGTTTATTAATATTTATTTCGTATAATAATATAAAATTATAACTACAGGTCAAAAGTGTCATGGGGAATGGTTGTTCATTTTCTGTCTTTTAATTTAACTTACCTAGCCACAATCACAGACCCAATCATAACACAATATTACTGACACCAAAACAACACATTCTTACATACCATTCTTACTACATCCACCATAATACCTCAGAATATATGTGTAGCCCAAAATAGTCCCCCATACATATTTTTTCTGTGGTGGGGGAGGAAGTAAATAAAACAACAATTTAAGAAACCTAAATTTCAATGTGTATTTACAATACGTGAAAAACTATTTAACAAGAAATTAAATTAAATAATATTAATAAAAACGACAATTTTCATTGTGGCAGTTAATTGTTAATCAGTTAATTGGAAGAAATTAATGCGGGACTTGAATAATCAAAATACTCATTCTTCCAAGCACTTACTCAACCATACGCTCATTCAAACCCAACAGCAAATATTAAAATCTCACAGGAAATTCGAAAGGCTTCATGCATCACAAGAGAATTGACATCTCTGGTTACTTAACGATGGATGTGAGACGGAGCAAAATTTAAAAAGTGGAAACAGAAATAAAAGAGCCCAATGGGCTTGCAGAGCTTACCTAAGTACACTTTGAAAGAAGAATCTAAAGACTGACTTAATGGAATAGTCAGTCACCCCCATGAATATAGGTAGTAAATAACTATAAAATCAACGGACTACGAGAGACTGGGAGAGTACCTGAGAGCGAGACGACGCGAGCACGTCCGACCTTCCAATTAATGGCACTCACTACTAGATTGACCTTTGTGCATAACTGTACCGTATTTCCTATTGTACTTATTGTGTACAATGAACTTTCTTCTAGTATCTACCTGATGTTTGTGTTTATTCCCTTAGCTCGGAATATAACAAAGACAAAAAACAATCCTAAACTAAACTCCGGACTATGTTGCAAATATTCAATCCGGGTAGAGCAATATCCTAAGGCATAACCGGCGCCAAAGTGCAACTATAAATCTGCCACTCATATTTGACAGATACGCGCAAGTCTCACTAAACTTTTACAACATTCCGATGGGGAGCCGCCGCCTTTCTATCCTAATCTTGATTTTAAGCTTTGATTAAAGCGCAAAATAGGTTGGGAAGAGTTCAGACTCATTCCGATGAAGTCCTTCTGATGTTTCAGTGTTCAGTCTTTGTCAACGACGATACCACATTGCTACAGACAGAATTGGCCTCAAGAACGAAAATGTTTCCTCACAGTATATGATACATGATCTCGCCGATAAACTTGCATAACGGGACTGCGATCCTACAGTGAAAAAGGGAATGATACGATATCTCTACGGCCTCATCAAAGCTAACGCAGTTTGGAGATTTCCAAGTTCGCCCCACATACTTTTGTTGGTCAAGACGGCCCTTCCAATTACTAGCCATGTAAGTGGTGCCTCATCATTAGTGAGCCATCAAGATTTGTGCGCTCAAAGACATATGGAGAGAGCATGACTATCGAATCCTCATGAACATCCCCACTCACTAACAGCTGATATAATACGTTACGGGACAACTTGGACCTCGGAGAAGTCATCCGTCGCCCGTAAGAGGTACTTGAGAAAAGAAACATTCAAGGTACAAGGAGCATTCTCCTCGTCGTAAACGGTGTCATCCTCCTCGCAGGAGTGCACAGTTCTCAAGGATTGGAAGCTCTTAAGGGCATCTTACAGAATTCGTTCGCACCATCTGATCGCTGACACATTAGGTATAGGAACGCGATGCGTAGCACATGTGGCCGAATGTTAATGTGAGTTATACACAGAATGCCTTCAGATGGGTGGAAGCAACAAATCTCTCAAGATACAATGTGACCCCTGCCTCTCTACTAGAAAATCATTACTAATGTCATTAATATGACACACGGAGTCCGGAGCGTCGGCAAAGGAGAATCGGGTAGATATTCGTGGCTCGTACTTCCGCCCTCCCCTTTGAGGAAAGATTCCTCCGGGACCACAGATGAAGTACTACCTCAGCCTTCTCCAGTACATCTAACCAGTTCATTTCCAATAAGAGACTGAACCAGACACCGAGTATCTTGACCGACCCGTCCGTCCAAAGGAAAGTTCCGGGAAGAGAATCTCCCTTCCACGAACCCAACCGCAAGCCAGCAGGCTTATCGCGTTGATCTTGGTCACTTTCACCGTCCCCGGCTCTAATCTCTTTGCCGGCGTCTTCAATCTTGGTTCTGCTCGACAAAAGAACTGAAACGTTGTCAGCATATGCGGAATAACTGGCCGATGTGATAGCACCAGGTAGGGGAATTCTGCCTACGGCCGGATTAGTCTAACTTGCGAAGGAAACACTCCAAGAAAGTACAGTAAAGGCGAAAACGGACTGCCTTGACGAATGGATCGAGACAATACGAAAGATTCTAATTTTACTTCAACAATTCCGACGAGCGCACCCGGAGATATATACAGTCGTACACAGGTGCGAATGTACGTCCAGAAACTGGGTATGGTCAAACCTATCGGATGTCTTGGACTGATTTATATTTTTCAGCGGGTCTTTACTGTCGACTTGCTTGATGATCATGCGTACCGAATGAAGGTTTTCCTGGAAAATCCTGCATTTTAGAGCACAAGTCTGTTCGAAGCCAATCAACCTAGAGAGGACAGTCTGCAGACGGCTGGCTAAGATCGTTGCTAAAATCTTCAACACTGTTTAAATCGTCATAGACCGATAAGTACTAATCCCATGCCTACCGTACTTGTTCTTGCACAGCGGCGTGATCCCACCACTGGTGAAGCATTGGAGTATAGACCTCTGCTTCATCAAGTTGTTCTAAATCAGTGACAGAAAGTACAGTTCCTAAGAAATGGCATCTAATTCCGGAACTTTGTCCCGGTCAACCAGTCTCAGTGTTTTCCAGATCTCACTCTCTGTGATGGGACCCTCGCACCCAGCCGCCTATAGGCAGGGTAATTTGGCCAAATAGGCATCGAACTGAGCAGGTGATCGGATCCTGAAATTAGTTTAGAAAAGCTTCACATATGTGTGCATTTATTGTCACGAATCACTTGGCCGGCAATTAAATGTAAATTGAATGCACTTCGAACCTCCTACGTGTTCGTCGACGCGGAAGACGTTTCTTACCTAGCCCTAACTACCAGAGTTTACTCTTTTTCTATACACAAGGATGCCAGAACTGCCCTAACTAAGGCTACGTCCCCACAATCACGGTATTTACTCGCCCGATCAAATATTGCTTCACACTTCTTTTGTGCTGCTGAGGTAAGTAGAGTGATTTGACGACTATAGTCAAAGACAAACGACCTAATTTTAGATTTTAAATTATCCAACCACGTATTCCCAAACTCAACTCCCGCTGTAGCATTATACGTAGCTTGTCTTGGAAATCTCGCTCGACAAATAATGATTCGTTCAATTTTCAGTAGCTAGCCAACTTAGCCTTAGAATTATCTAAGTTTACGAGTGAGCCTAGGATCCGTGTAAATTATCGAATGGAATGTTGGGTGACATAAAGGAGCTACTTCGACTATCTTAACTAGGACTCATTCGATGTAACTTGAACCCACCAACGAAGCCGGACTTCCTCTATTAGTCCAAGTCTACACTACCTCCCGGTGATGCACATTCCGACACTTATCGACAAAATCAAATTGGCTGAAAAAGTCCCGAAACGATTTCACATCCATTTTGTTATTACCCGAACTTTCCCCTGCGCGATCTATATCGAGGGCACGTAAGGCATTCCAAGAATCCGCTAAAACTAACCGACGAGATGTCATAAAAAATCAGCAAAACGTTCTACAAAATACTTGTCGACTCTACTGACCTTGAAAATAGATCATTAAAGAAATGGGTGCATCTTGAAAAAAGCCCCAGGCTTCGAGATATTAAAAAGCCGGGAATGCGTTGCACAATACGGGTTTCCAATCTTTCATTTGTCCAATGTATACAGCATCGCACTGGCATTTGTATTTGTATGCTACAAATGTATTTTAAAAAATTAGACAATCCATCTTTAATAAAACATGGAAAATCAGATCTGCTCTGAAAGAGAGTACGCAACTTAACGGTAGAAGAGCATGGATTAGCTGAAACCCTATCAGCAAGCAACTTACACCTCCTACCTAACTATGGTAATTTAAATGGGATACCGACTGGGACCTAGAACCACTAGTGCCTTAAAACGATAATACGCTTATCGACGTAACAGGAAAACAACATTCTACGAAAAGGTATTGTATCTTTTCAAAATCCTCGTATAAGCTAGTAGGAGAATAAATCATTAAAGCATATTGGACCAATCGTAAGCGAACTTAAGTTTTTTTTTTATCAATTATTTTGGGTCAAACGCTCTTAAAATTCTGTAGATAATATCGGAGTTGGCATTACGTTTTTATTTTCATAAATCTATACTGCATTCTGGACTTTTTGCTTTAACTAATTTTTGGAGGTTTACCACCCTTCTCAATGCCTTTTTTGTCTTTCTCACAAATTCGTTAACTATGTTATTTACTGCTTACACTGCTTCTCTTTCCTGGTAGCTTTCTTGTGAGTGTTAACTTTCATAGGAACATTTGCCTCACACTATTAAACAAAATATTTCAAATATTTATCATTAAACAGATAAGATAAATTTTACGCTGTATATGTTTAATATCATTATATAAGAACAATTTCTTTAGAATTGGTCAGTGAATACAGACTATTTTTATGCGAACGTAACCTTTTATAAATAATCTGAATTTATCTCTTACGCCAGTTCAGTCGGGTTTCTATCCTAGCAAGAGGCAACCGGACATATAGCCACACTGATGAGCTGTGATACAGCGAAACAGTCTGTCTGTGGATGATAATTTATATGCAGCTGAAAAATTTATTTCGGTTGAGCTCTCTGGGGAGCAAGTTTGTGTTTGTAAACAGTAACTATCACGGTTAATAATGCAAGACTCTCTCTCAGTCACTGTGTGTTTATCTAAAAGTAAATAAGCTTAAATTGATCTTCGTACCTACCGTGCGCCAAAGGTTTGGTGGTAGAATTCCCGACTTACGCCAATTCAGTCGGGTTTCGATCCTAGCTACAGGCAACCGGACATCTATCCACACTGATGAGTTGTCCTACAGCGAAACAGTCTGTCTGTAGATGATATATATCCTTTAGTTTTTAGTATATAGACGTGTTGGAAATAGAGGCACCATTTTTTAAATACTTTTTATACAGTTGTATTACGTCTATCGGCCTGCACACTCAAGAGTACGAAATAAAGTACATTTCATCCGTGGCAAAGTTTGTCCCTTTTTATAGCAGAAACCACATTTGATCAGGCCGATGATGTAATGCACACTGTTTAAAATAATAATAATAATAATAAAATAACGGACGCCTATTTCAAAAAAGTTTATTTTCTAAAACATAAATTGAAGTGAAAGAGATGTCTGATTAAAAATAAATAATTTAAATGTTAAGAAACTGTTTTCTTTTTAAGTTTTGGATACGAAACAAAGTAGACATGAGCTTTCGAGAATAACTGATCGAAGATGTGTGCATATTTTTAAAAAAACAAGAATCTTGTTATCTCTCTATAACACTGAGATAAGGTATTATGATTATTAGCATTTACATTCCAAGCGACTAAAGAAGGCTGGAGCGTATAACGGCCGAAACCTTGTGAATATGATAATGAAAATGATGTTAACAACCGAGTAATGTAAAAATGCAGAAAATTGTTGGTTCTCAGTAACTGAGCGGTTTATAGCGCGCAAGATCAAGCAGTGGTTTTCTTCTACAACGAGGGATAAAAGTTTGAACTTTCTTGGAGAACACATCGCCATCATTAAGTTTTCTCAGTGAACATCTATTTACAGACGATAATCGATATGTGGTCAATGTACGACAATAGAACAAATGTAGATATTCTGTTCAGTCTAAAGAAATTTAAACCTTTTTATTACATATAATATATTCGTTACCTATAACGATGCTGTTCATATCATACTGTTTGTTGACCCTGACAAAGTCTTTTGTCGTATGCAGACAGGTGCTTTCAATCAGAGCATTACCAGTATTTGATTTCTGAAACCATATGGTCAAAGTTGATAACTTATCATAAAGTACATTATTTACATTATTCGGGCTATTATCCTCATCTTTGTCGCCATATTTATTACAACGTTTCGGCCGTTGTACGCTCCGGCCTTCTTCAGGTGGTTGGAATGTCGAACTGAACCGTTTATTTCGCTCACTGGGGTAGACTGTTCCACATGCCATGTTTAATGAATGTCAGTTATCAGTTATCTCCTGTTCATTTCCCTCTAAAAGTTCTCCACTGCCTTAACCGGGTATTGAACTCACTCTTTGAGTCTTGTCACTGGATCTAACCAAAGCGCCATGTGTCCTTGAGGACATTTCAGTGTGAACTTCTGGGTATTATAAGCCTAATGTCTCAGCAACCATTTTTACCAGTGATCATATATGCAATTCTTGCTGTTATCATTACATGTTTTTACCAGAGTTCATACTGCAACTTTTGTTGTTATTATCGCTTTTCTTTGGCAATCCTTATTACTGGTTCTCATATTGTATTCATTTCTATGCTTGGTCGACTCAGGAGATTTTTTGGTCTAGCACACGAGCTGCTTCCTTAAGTTTACGAATTTTCCAACAGTGTTCCTTATTTATGATCTCAACCTGATCCCACAGAGGGCGCTGATCTCATTCTCTCTCCATATGTGGTCAGCCACACCTGATTTTAACACTTCCCACCGTGTTACCGCTTTCTTGGTTGATCAGTTCAACATTCCAACAACCTGAAGAAGGCCAGAGCGTACAACGACCGAAACGTTGTAATAAATATGGCGACAGAGATGAGGACAATAGTCCAAATAATGTAAATAATGTTCATAATACCTCATCTCAGAAATATAGACAGGTACTGAAAGGCCGAAACGTTGTGATACATATGGCAACAAAGATGAGGACAATAGTCCGAATAATGAAAATAATTTACTAATACCTCATCTCAGAAATATAGACAGATACTAATCATGTTGTATTTCATAACAGTGGTTTTCTCTTTAGAGTTCATAACATTGAAAGATACGAAATACACCATTGGTTTACAAAATTAAAACATGCATCACGGAAAAAAATTTCGATTTTAGACATTATCATACATTCTGCTTAACTAATCTTTCAACACGGGGAAATTGCATTACTTTGTTTGCGAATTTGAAGTAATTTAACAGCTTTAAATATTTGCTAACTCTGTTGACATCACCTCTATTTTATTCAAACTTCAGAATGACAATTGACACCTTGGTAAAATATCAGCGTATATTATTGGCGCAGGCATCACACCTTTTGAAGCTAGTCGAACACACGATAATTAGCAAGGGTAAAATGTGTAAAATTAGCCCAATAACCTGTTATCTTCCGAACGATATTACTGTATGCATTCAGGACTGTTTTATCAGAGTTTTACAAAGAAATTAGAAAGAAGAAATTATATAAAATTTATAAATAACATATACATAAGTGAGGATTTTAATTTTTCTTATCTCTGCATTTATAAAAGAAAGAAAATATGTTGCGTTTCGAAATTCATTTCTTCCAAGAATAAGGTTTTTTTTTAAAATATCATTCAGTGATATAGTTGAACCTTTCCTACAAAATGCGTTATTGTATCATATATATAAAAAAGGAATAAAAAACAATGAATAATATAAATTTATTATCAGCTATATGCCATGCGTGCTAGACACTTAGGCGATCATGTATCTTTCGATACTTGACTTATGAAGATTTATTTTTTCTCGAAGTAGGTTTGCATTTCTTTCTGTGGCAGATCAGATGCTGGGTCGAGAAGAAGAGGATTCATACCTTTCCCAAGGGTATTAGCAATAAAGTGAATGTAATGGATTCGACTGGAATTCGAACTCGGTTCTCCGGTTCCTCAATCCGAGCCGCTCTCCATTACTGAGCTTTAAAGCCAATTGTTGACAGATGAAAATACTCGGTTCATAAATGTTGAAGATAAATATAAACAAACTAGAGTAAAAAAATATTAGGTTGGTGCAAAAATAATGACGTATTAATGTCATTTTTTGACGTATTTTTAACGTCAAAAAACGACATTATTACGTCATTATTTTTGCACCAACCTAATAGATAGTCTTCATTAACTGAGATGAAAACAGAGACTAGATTTTAAACCCCAAATAACAGTAATTTGATAAATCATATTCTGTCATCAATTTGTATTTTGAACAACAGAAAATACCATGTGGTCCTGTATTCCACATATTAAATATAAACATGTTTTTGGGAAACAATTTTTAAACGAAAGTTCACTCAGTACAAAGCTTGAGAGTTATAAAGGCAAGATTGAATGAGTTGTGATATGAGAGAAAAGGAAGGATCTAGAGAAGGAAGTTGGTGAAAAGAAGATGATATGGAAAGAGTGACACTTGATGTGAAAAAGTTACTTTTTATGATTTAATCAATATCTAAGTAGGATATTTTCTATAACGTATCAGTTCTTGGTAAAAGGACATTTGAGTGGAACTTTCTGTTTATATGTGGAATACAGTGGAAATTCATCACTATGGAAAGAGTATGGTGTGTCAAAGTTGTAAAAGTCTGTAGCCGAAAACGGAGCTATTCTGAGCATTTTCTATAAAAAAAAATATACGGGTGATAGACTTGTGATACTACATCTAAGAGAAAGAGACACAATAGTGGAGAATACGCTTTCACCTAGGAGATACCGTAAATGAATTTGACCACAATCAAGACTAAAAAATTGTATGGATTACAAAACTCCAGCCAGGTATGAAAACATTTTTTTAATATTTGGTTTATTCGAATACTTGTAAATATGAAGCATATCAGAAGCAGACTGCTATTCCCTGGAGCAATCAAATGGGTAGAACTCTCTTGTTGAATTTTCAGCTAACGGCTTGTATATACGAGTTCCACATGAGGTCGGTGGTGGACGAAGAAATACCACTTCAACTAATATATCATGTTAATGAGCGAGAGAAAAGAGAGAGACAAAACAAAAGGCAATCAGGAACTGATATTCTTTGGTGTATTGCTAAATATATTTTTACTGTTTTCTCTTTTACAGTGGTTGTAAGTGATATAATATATCTATTATTGTTATAAGAATTTGAAGATGGTTAGTGTATTGTCGTAGATTTTATCTCATAAAATTAAGCAGCTTGTATTGAAAACCACTTCGTAAATGAAATATTATTCGTCTGAGAAATTTCAATTATGTTTCACATATGATTGCTAATTCTTACCAAAATATCTCTCCATATATTTCTTTTTAAATATCTATGAATTACCATGAGATTTTTTAGAATGATATGTAAATTTTTCGAGTTGAATCCACCCGACTATATTGCTATTTAACACGGGTCTCTTTAATTAAATGCCATGTACAGCCAGGATGTAGGGCATGACAGCTGTCAACATACAAAATTTATTTCAACCTGAGAAATGATATATCTTACTTGGACAATGTCGTGGCCTTGTTAGGGCCATAAATAAAGACACAAAGTGGGGAATTGAGTTATATATATATATATATATATATATATATATATATATATATATATATATATATATATATATATATATATATATATTAACAGAAGCAGTAATCCAACCGAGTGTTACAACAAGAATGTTCGGTCTGACTGTCAGAGCTGACAGCCAGAAACTTCCCTCGCCAGAAGGCAGTACCTGCTCCTATTTATTGCTGGGAGAACCAATGCGTGCGTGGGTAAATTACCATAACAGAAAGATAGAAGAGTGATTTCCCATTGCCTTCTATAAAAGAGTGTTCTAGAGTGTTTGCCGCCCAAGAGTGAAGAGTCTACTGTGCTATTTAACAAATGTCTCTTTAATTAAATACCCTAGCACTTTAGGATATAGACGTTAGTCTTTCACCAGTAGATTTTCATTATGATCCTTGAATTGACAAATCATCCTGGGAAATATAGTGTGTTTACCCATTGGCTTCCAATTGGTTGTGAACAGTGGAGACTATAGTAAACAGTCTGCAGTTCTATTTAACACAGCTCATTTTAAATAAATACCATATTCACTTTAGGGTGCAGGCGTTAACATATCTCCCCAGACAAATTTTTATGTGAACTTGAAACTGACATATATTATTCACAAAGATAGTATATGTTTTTAGCACAATTCTTTCAAAAGTGTAGTGTTTCTTAAATAATATCTACAATAGACGTATGGATTGAACATTCTAATGCTATTTAGTATATCGTTTTTTTTTAAATTAAATGTTATGAACTTTCACGGATGACAGTTCTCCCAATATTGCCACCTACATAGATTTGAAATAAGAGTTGTCTGTAAGATACGCACTCATCCAAACACGACAACAGAAAACGAAAAACACACACAGTCGAAAAAAGAACGAAAAAGCGCCCCGCATCCACCAGAGAACTGACATCACTGACGAATTAACGAGGGTGGGGATTGGGAATTAAACTAAAGAAAAAAAATAGGGACAGAAATAAAAGGGGCCAATGAAAAAACACACCTTACTGGGAAAAAAGAAGAAAAAAACTAAAGATTCAAATAACAAAGCCTACACTAAACTAATTTAGGATGGGTTGCTCAAGTTCAACCCAGGAATAACAATATCCGGATGCCTAACCGGCATCAAAATGCCACTCTAGGTCAGCCCCTTTTACTCGACACAATCGCGCAAGAGTCACCCACCTTTTACCAAATTCTGATGAGGTGAGCCGTCCTAATGTTGACTTTAAGCTGATGCTTAAAGAACAAGATCAGTTGGGAAGAAGTGAACTTCTCGCCTTCATAGAATTCCTTCACACGTGTCGTCCAAATCACGACTCTCATAACCCCTGTTAAGCAAATGAACATATATTGTTCAGTCTTCGCCATCTGCGGCACCACATTAATACAAACAGAACTGGCTTCAAGGAAAAAGAACTTTCCTTGCAGCATGCGGACCATGAGACCTTCAACAAGGCTGCACAACAGCGGTACCACCCTGCAATGAAAGAAGGCGTGACTAATGGTCTCGACTTCCTCACTACATCGACGGCAGTTTGGAGATTTCTCCAAGCCCGCTGAACAAAGTCTTTTGGCGAGCCAGAGGGCCCCACGTATCATCAGCCAGGTGAGTGATGCCTCATCGTTATTGAGGCATTTCGACCCAGGCGCCCAAGGCCATATTGAGCGAGCCTCCTGCTTCGTAAGACCAATCTCGTCAATCAGTTCATCGCGCACGCCCCCCCACCTGACTAACACTTAATATAATGCCCTACGAGAAAACTCCTGGACGTTGAAGAGGCCATCCGACGCCCATAAGAGACGTTTCAGAGCAATACGACATTCACGATAGAAGGAACATTCGGCTCGGGGCAAACGATGGGCCTCCTCCTCGCTCGAGTGAACACTTCTCAGGGATGACAGTTCTCCCAATATTGGCTTCTACATAGATTTGAAATAAGAGTTTCCTTTCCTTCAGCGTATCTGCCATCAAACACTACATTGACCAATCTACAGTGCTATTTAACACATTTGTGTTAAATTAAAAAATGCCGTATTCCTTCAGCATGTAGGAAATAACCTCATTCTTCATACATATTTTCTTTATGAGCAGTGACCTGACAAAACATATAGTGTTTTTACTCATTATCTTCTATACGGTTGTAAAGTCAGGGTATTCTGTCCCTGACGACTATAGAAACCAGTCTACAGTCCTATTTAACACATCTCTCTTTAATTAAATTCCATTTTCCTTAAGGATGTAGGCGATAAAATCTCTTCCCAGATATATTTTCTTTATCATTTATGATTTGAAATTACTTCTTGGTAATAATAGCAGAGTCATTACACATTTCTTTCTACAGGGTTTTGAATACAGAGTAGTCTTTCTTCTAATTTATCTGCCATCCAAACAGAGTACCCATTCTACAGTGCTATTTGACACATATCTCTTTAATTAAATGTCATGAACTTTCAAGTTGTGAGCTTTGACATCTTTTCCAAGACATATTTTCTTTGTGATCTGTGAATTAACATATTTTTGGGAAACATAATAGTGTTTTTTTTTTTTTGTTCTTAATGCGTTCTACACGTGACTGATATAAGAATAGTCTTTTCTATAAATATCTGCGTAGGATATCGATTTTCACCATTATACACTGCTATTTAGCACATCTCTCTTTAATTAAATGCCATATCCCTTCGGAATATAGGCTTTGACGGCTCACCCTAAATATATATTCTCTTTAATTTGAGAAATGACATAATTTTTGGCCATGATTGTAGAGAGTTTTTCCATTAACTTGAGCACGATTTTGAAAACAGAACAGTCTTACTTGTGGAGTATCTGACACCCAAAAGAAGGAAAACCCATGTATAGTTCTATTTAACACATATTCCTTTAATTAAATCCAATGTCCCTTCAGGATATGTGCGTTGACGACTCTAAAAAGATATATTTTCTCTATGGTCCTTGAAGTGACATATTTTGGCAATACTCAATATTTTCCACTTAAAAACAGAGTAGTCTTTTTTTTCGCAAGTGTATCTTCCAACGAAGTTTATTATGAGTAGTCTATAGCGTTATTTAATATATATATATATATATATATATATATATATATATATATATATATATATATATATATAAACCTTAAATGCCATATTCCTTCAGGAAGTATGCGATGAAGGCTCTTCCCAGACAGACTTCGTTTATGATCTTTGAATTGAAATTTATTTTAGTAAGTATATGAGAGAGTTTACCCATCTTCTTCTACCCGGCTTTGAAAACAGACTACTCCTTCTTCTATCTGTCATCGAAGACTCTAATGACCAGTCTACTGTGCTTTTGAACACATCTCTCTCTAATTAAATTCTATGCCCCTTCAGGTTATAGGGTTTAACGACTCACCTCAGATATGTATTTTTATAATCCGTGAACGGACATAACATTTTGGTCAAGATGGTAGAATGTTCCCCCATTAAATTATACACGATTATGAAATAGGAGGATTATTTTTCTATAGGTTCTGTTGCGAAAGACCAGTCTATAGTATAAGCTAAGACGCCTCTATTTGATCAAATGCCATTAACGTCCAGGATGTAGCCAAAGACGTTTCCTACTTTCTTTACCATGTGAGAATTGACATCTTCTTGCCAATGATATTAGAATGTTTACCCAATGTCTGCTGTACAGTTGTTAAATCAGAATCGACTTTCTTCTAGAGTATCTGTCTCCCATTTCAGGATTGATCACTCTCCAGTGAAAGTAACATGATTCGGTTTAATTAAATGGTATGCGACTTCAGTATATAAGCGATGACACTTTTCCAATCAAACATTTTCTTTATGATCTGTCAATTTATATATCTTATTGGGAAAGATTATTTTTTCACTTTTCACTGTTCTCCCATTGTTTTGAAAATAGTATTCTTTTTTCTATACATTCTACCACAAAATACGAAAGAAAATCGCCTATTCTTCTTTGTAAAACATATTAGGAGGGTGCATTATGTACTTATAGGCCTTTCATAAATGTATTATAGCGAAGGTGAAAATAAAATGGAATTTGTATTCTCTTCTCCGATTTAACTCTGTTATAAACCTGTTCTAGACTTTGTCTCACACATATTGTTATTACCCACACAGATCACTACGTGTGGAATTATGTGAAAAAAAAATATTAAAATGCTGCTAGATTTCTACGTTTGTATCAAATGTGTTTTTATCAATTTTTCCGACCCTAACCGATAAAGTGTTGTCAGATATATAGATACATAATACCCCACGACGACAATACAACTGGGAAGTATTATTTCTGAATATAATCCATAGGCATTTCAATCATTCTCCAACGCTAAAAAAAGATTTTCTATATAAACAACTAGAAAGTTGAAGTTGTTTTTTTTTCTTGGCACAGTTGTGCAAATATTAAGCAACATATATCGCAGTGCAATAACGCTATACTAAACAAACACTTAACCAAGTATAAAGCAAACACTCCCACCCATAATTAAAGAATGCAGCTGCCGAAAAATAATCTGCCGATTAAATGGCAAATGTAAGGAAAAAGGTTTAGATTATAAAGCTAACAAATATGATGAAGAAGTCGAGTTCTATTTTGGTTCTACTGAAAACCATTGGAAACCACGCATCACCAACTGACATTACGTAATATTAAATATTAATATCATTGCCCTGTCTAATTTTTTTTCTGGAAACTAGAAACCCATCTATCACCTGCGATTATTTAACGAAAGCTAGACTCTTCAGCCGTAAAGGTGATAAAAGTAACTTATGACATTCTGAGAAGTTAATGGTCCTAAAGATTTTACTGTATCACTATTATTATTTTTAATTTTACTATTATCGTTATTCATTTATTAGTATTATTTTATTTCCTTTGATTTCTGGTGTGTACAACTCTATTTCCGTGTCCCGGACAGAAACATAAGATTAGAAATGGCATCGTGACATTTTCCACTGACTAATTGAAAGACACACATTTTACAGTGATAGAGCCTTTCGTAACGTAACGGGACTCGTGAGAATAATTATTTAAATTTCTTTCTTTAAGACATGGGCTTCCACGAATCCCCTCAGAAAGTCTACTGGAATCTTTTCCAACCAATCTGAGGGTTCCAGCTACAACAGGGATTGTTGATGTCCCCATGTGCCACATTTTTTAGATTTCGATGTTTAGCTTTTGAATATCTTTAAAGAAGGACTGACATATTAATAAGGAAGTAATTCTTTGTTTGCGTTCTCTAATAACGATGTTTGGGCGGTTAGATCTTATTGTTCTGACTGTGTGTATTATGTAGTCCCATAAAATTGTAGCAGGTCCTATCTCCGTATCCAGGTCTGAGTGGTATTCATACGAAATTCTTTCAGTTTCCTTTCCGTAGAAGTTGCAGATTTTCCAGTGCAGATATTGCCGCACTCTGTCAAGCCTGCTTTTGTATTCAGTGGCTGCTAATACGTGCAACCTGATACAAGATGATCAACTGTTATTATTATTATTATTATTATTATTATTATTAATATTATTATTATTATTATTATTTATCACAACAAATTAATTTTAATTTTATAAGCATCTATTTTTAAGTAAAAAAGAGTTAACCCAATGCAATTTTCGAACGTATATCTCCAATGGAATCTGTAAATGTCTTTTTTTAAATGAACATTAGAATTTCTAAATTTTATTTTCAGTTATAAGTGAAACTTTTAGCCCAATTTTAAATTCGAAAGTAAATTATAGTGTAATAACATATGTAACAACATGAATAATTCATTCAAACAACATCAGGGACTCGCAAGACCAAGAAATATTAAGCAAGTCGTGAACAAATTTCAATACCTGAAGATTACACCAGGCATGAATCTCCGAGTTCTGTTGTCGGCGTTGGGTATTATATATCTTTAATAATATATACTTAATAGCTCTGTTATTTAGCATTGAGCACTTTATATATATTATACTTATTCATTTCCTTCTGCCGGACTGAATATTCGAGAAATCATTTTAGAAAAATAAGCGCCACCCGGCAGGATTCTAACCTACGACCCCTAGGGGAAACTGTGCCTTGATCTCTCGGCCAGCTTCTTCATGGTCGAAAGATCAAGGCACGTGAAATAGTATATTTTCAGAATCGGGAAAAATGTGTGCTCAAAAGAACTATTCGGGTTTGTTTGACCAGGAGGTTCTACGGACCCGAGAATCAAGTTACTTCAGTTCTTATGACGGTTCCGTGTTGTGGGCGCAAATTCGATTCCTGATGACTAATCAAAAGAGATAACTGAAATTTTTTCAAGATCAGAGTTCCGTTTCAATATGATCACGTCGGCGTCATCTGGGCGATTTTGTGAAAACGTATTGCTTTAAATATAGTATTTGGAATAAAAAATGAAAAGAATTTTATTTTAATCTAAAATTTATATGTACGTTTGTCGAGCATTAATCTTGCTTGTCTATCGTCTTTTCATGTTGAATTGTATATAGTCTAATGTTAATTATGTTTTATGAATATGTCCTGAAGATGGTCTACTAGACCGAAACGTCCGAATTTGATATTATATTAACTTTAAAACAGCATAATTGCATATTAGGATTTTTGTTTGTTTTTCCGTATATTTTTCTTCATATATATATATATATATATATATATATATATATATATATATATATATATATATATATATATATATATAATAGAACCTAATTGCCTTATGCTCTTTATTCTTATAATGTTACTGAATGTGAGAATCACTGACAGAAAGGCAGATTGCAGCCTCTTGAACCTGCTAAAAGAAATCTCACAGACAAGAAGTGTCCCGAAATAATCAATGTAAAGTGATCCAATGTCTCTCTCTGCCTCTGTCTTTTCTGTCTCTGTGTCTTTCTCTCTGTCTCTCTCTGTCTCTCACTATATATATATATATATATATATATATATATATATATATATGTATGTATGTATGCACTACTGATTCCCACTTATTAATAAAGGATCACAGAACAGAATAATTTTAATGTTGATATAGTAAGCAGCAGAAATACGACGAAAGACATTTCTTTTATCAATCCCATTTACATTTGATCCTTTTAAAAATAACGTCTTCTTTTATGATGTACACTAAAAAGGAAAACTCATTACTTACTGAACTCTGATATTGTATAATAAAACGATAATAACTAACTCATTTTTTTTGCCTTAAGTATCAGGTGGGATTTATTTATTGCAATATTTTTTTTTAAATTTGCCTTTTCTATACTTCTTTCCATAATATTTGCGAATCGAATATAAAAAAGTTCCATAAATCTTTGTTCAAGTTTTGCATATACGACTACGTCATATGCGTTACATATCGGCTATATATACATAAATAACAGAATAAATTGTTTTGTTGGATCAATTTTCAGAGTTTTCTTTAAAAAAATTCTGGTTCAAAAAGTGTAAATAGCGAATGTTTTTCCTACTTCTGTGGGTGGATCTCTTCTTCTGGCCCGGAAAATTTCTATATACAAAAATAAATCCAAATTGAAACAAACCTTATCAGACACAATATATCTACAGGTGTGCAGTTTAGATATGAAGAACAAACATAAAGCGAGAATAAATCAATAAATACGTTAGGTTGAAGTCCGTGCATTTTGGTAATGCTTCAGAGAACTTCATAAATTCAGGCAGAATATATTCATCAGTTAAATAAACAATATAATTAAGTCGTAAGTTACTTAAGCAACAAGAAAATACACCAATATTTCGCCAAATGCAGCTTTTGTTTTATTATGTAAAATAAAAAGAAAAGTGAAATCATTTGTTTTGGTAGTTAGTCATTTGGGTAAACGAGTAGTTTAGGAGTTTATTGTCAGGAAAATTGAGATAAGCAAAACGAGTTCAAACACTTAATAAAAACGTTGCATTCATTTTCACACCTCCCTCTTGGAAAATATATAAATCCATTTCGTTATGTAATTCCCAGCTAGTCGTTAAATAATCGATTCGATGTGAATTTCCATCTTTGATTTGTCTTTTTATTTTGTTTTGTTTTATGGTACATCAAGCACAACAGGTTATTTAATGACGACAACATTTTTATTGCTGGTAATTATTTTCTTTCCAAAAATCCATTAGTGGTAAAATATTTTGTAAATGTATTGCTGGTAATATTTTTCTTTTTCAAAAATGTACCGCTGGTAATAATTTTTCCAAAAAAATATTACTCACATTAAAACTTTTTTTTATAATTTCATAGCGTTTTGGCTATTTTGGGGAGTTAACTAATAGCCCATAGTTAGTACCTGACTAGTGCTACCACTCCGGGTCAGGGAGGACCTGTGGACACCACTAATTAAGAGGAGGTTCAATACCCCTCATAACATGCTGATCAGAGGACTTGCTACCGGATGTAGTTTATCGTCTTACCCAGGACGGAGATTTAGTTTATCGTCTTACCGATGACGGTATATCTTTGGCTTGCAACGAGTCTGAATTATACCGGTTAAGTTTGGAACGAACATCTCCAGACTATAGTAAACTATTCACTGCATAAAACACAGTTGTACCACTTACAGTCATGTGAAAATTGTCGGATACTCCACAGGTTCTAAAAATTAACAGTTCGAAGAAAAATGCTCATATCTTAAGATAATTCCATGTTTAATTAGTTTGAATTATTTGGCTTGATATATAAACAATATGAACAATGGTGTAATGTATTTTTATTGCAATCTACACAGATGACATAGTACTGATGGCAGACAAGGAAAGAAATTACAAAAAATACAGAATATAGCGAAGGAAAGCGAGAAGATGGGACTAAACATAAACTACAAGAAGACATAATTCATGGTCATCAGTAAAAGGATGACCCCGAAATGCGATTTACACTTTGGGACATTAAAATACAGGTGCGGAAATTTAAATATCTGCATTGACAGAAGAGGGCATGTGTGACGATAAGATCAAAAAACGCATTGGGATGGCCAAAGGGCACATTCCAAAAGCTAGGTAGAGTATTAAGAGCCAGGGCACGTTCTTTGGTAAGAAAGAAAACGTCGTGAGCGGATACGTGACATCTGTCCATTTTTCCGGCAGCGAATGTTGGACGGTCTCCTGAAAGATGAAGAAGACAATCGATGCAACGGAAGTATGGCTTTACAGAAAGATGCTATATATATGGACCGATCGTGTGTGCAGCAATGAGGTTTTGGAGAGGATACAAACAAGAAAGAAGCTTATACTCCGCATCAAGAAGAGACAGCTGAAATTTCTGGGACATGCAATGAAAAAGGAAGGCTTATGGAATTTTATACTCACAGGTCGAATCGAGGGAAAGAGAGGCAAGGAAAAACAACGCATGATATACCTAGCAGACTTAAGCAAGTGGATGACATAACATGCTCCGGTGTGTGTGTGTGTGGGGGGGAAATAAAGCAAAGCGACAAAAATCATTGAGTGCTACAAGGGATAGGGGGAGTCGAGTGCTGTGATCGCCTACATCCTGAAAAGACACGAAACATAAAAAGAAAGAAACAAGACTAAAAACTAATAAAACATTACTACTTATGAAATAAATAACGTATCAAATACTTTGACTTACGCTGGATAAATAATAACAAGTAAAACCAAAATAAGGGAAAGAAATACGGAGAAATTATTGAATAAGCATAATAGGTATTTATTAAAGATCAATAAATAATAAACCCAAAGAGAGAAATACAATAATAATTATATCATTTAAAAGTCTAACATAATGTAATTCAGGAATTAGCCTAAGAAATTAGTGGTTATTAATTAATTTTCTCACTAAAACTTTAATTTCTATAGACTTGTACTGATATTGGCGGCATGGATAATATGGTTATTGGTATGGAAAATGATTTCAGTATATGGTGTTCAAACTCTACTTGATTCACTTTCGTCTACTTCACGTTAATGCCCATGAAACTGTATGACTCCATTTTTCTCCAGCCCTGAGTTAAATATCAAAGCAAACCAGGCGTTTTTATTTTGAGATGGTAACCAATCAAAGAGAAATAAGGCACTGATATCAAAACAAGTGTGAAGCATGATGGGTGCCATCAGATGATGACATACCGATGCTACTGTGGGTGTTGTACATATGTGGCACTTATGCCCTTAATGGATTACGCATGTCATGTCATGATGTGATATGAATGAGACTAACAAACGCCACGAATGAATACAGGAAAATACTGTATTAACGTAATAATACAAAATGGTAATGTAGGTTAGAAGTACGGGTTAGTCGCAAAATATCTGTACACTTCCGGTTATCTACAACCTTTCACTCCTCCTCTTCTTGTCTTGGTCGTGTGTCTTCACGTAGCTATAGTATATGTATATACTGGGTGAGACCATTTGTGTAGAATTCCTTTAACGTTTTCGCTTCTGATGGTTCGCACTCTATCTTTTTACAAAAAGAGCTGACAGGTAAATCCCATACGTCGAACTTTTGCATCCAGTCTGTGCCCATCAGATTTTCTGTATCCTTCATTACGAATATTTTGAGTTTTCTTGTTTTCCCGTGAAATTTTACATTTAGGATTACTTCTCCTTCGAATTTTATACGCTTTCCTGTAACAGACTTAGCAATTTTTGTGTATGTAACATCGTTGGTCTATTAAGTTTTCTCCATGTTTGTAAGTTAATTATCGTCAGATCTGACCCTGAATCTAGTTGCAATTTTATCTTTTTATTTAAGATTTCAAGTTCCACATATTTCCTTATATTAGTATTGTCTTCGTCATGCATTCTAGTAGCTCTTATCCTACTAGTAGATTTTTTGTTCCCACATTGGGATGCCTTGTGACCCATTTTTCCACACGCAAAACAGTTTTTATATTTAAAACGACAGTCCTTATTCCAGTGTAGTCCTCCACATCGATAATATGCAGATGGGTGGGGGGTTTATATTTGCTTTGATTTTCGTCATTATTTGCCCTATATGTTGTACTTTTTTCATCATTATAGAATTTTCTTTTCTTTTCGGCGAGGGTGAAAATCTTCTTTTCATTATTATAGAATTTTTTGTTTTCTTTCCGGGAATGGTGAAAAACGTAAACTTTTATTTAACTTACGTATGTGATACTCCTGACTCTTTAATATCCTTATAGTCTCTCTCTATACTCAGTCATTTTTCGCAGTCCTCCGATAGTTTTTGTAGTGTTAATCCAGGTTCATTTTGCAGTTTTGAAAGCATTCTTTTACGCATTTCGCTATCCTTTGCTGAGACTAACCCTTGTACAAAAATAAGATACTTGAAATTGTCCAGGGTTAATTCTGCCACCTTGTAGTCGTCGCACGATTGCGGCGAACGTGGATTAGTCCTCATGTTCATCCTTTACGGTGTTAAGACATTTGCACGTTTTGTTAAAAAGTGACGTTTTCGGGCTGAAAGGCTCCGTCAGGGATGTAACTGTTTCATCAAACGTTAAATCATTTGTCTTCTTTGGCAAAATGCAATCCAAAAATTTTGTGTATTCATCTGTTCCTAATTTTCTGAGTAATACTTGTAACTTCTTTGCTTCCGTCCAGTTTTGACATTGGATGACTTCATGACGTCTGAAAATGTCCCTGAAATTTTTATCCTCTTCTAGGGAATATTTGAATGTTTCTATCGTGTTCCACACTGCGTCTTGGGAAAAAGTCGCCTCTTTTTCAATATTTTGTTGTTGTGTATTACTCGCTACTTTTACAATTCGCTCCTGGAGTTTTAATTGTCTTTCTTCATTTTGCATTTGTCTTTTATAATTTTCCTTCTGCCTTTGTAGTAATATTTTTCCATTCTTTCTTGTAATTGCTGCTCATTTTGTCTTTCTTGAAGTTGTATTTGCTGTTCATTTTGGTATTTTACAAGTTCTACTAAAATACTTTTAAAATGCTCCATGATAAGAGTCATACGAAAAACTCGTTTTTCCGTATTTTAATCCTCGTAACTCTTTTTTACCCAGTTGTTGTGGATACGTGCAAAAACGGCAATTTTCTCTATTGAGTCTTCAAGAAGTGAAAATTCTTGTCGCCCAAGCTGTTGTGGTGAGAAGAGATATTTTTTTTTTCTTTCCGTGGATGTCGCAATTCCTCATCAACAAGTTGTGGTCGGCAAGGGAGAAATTTTCTTTGTTCTCTTCCTGTGTGAGTTTGAATTACCTCGTCGCCAAGTTTTGTCTTTTTAGTTCTTCCCGTGTGAGTTTGATATCCTCGTCGCCAAGTTGTTGTGGATTCCGGGATGAAATCCGGTAGCAATAAATAAGAAATGCCAGGAATGACTACAGGAAAATAATGTATTAACGTAATAATACAAACTGGTAATGCAGGTTAGTAGTTCCAGGAATACGGGTTAGTCGCAAAATATCTATACAGTCTTTGGTATTGAAGTATCGCTGTATGACTTCTTACTGAGTCTACGTGCTCGCTCACTGTAACTCTTGATCACTAATACTATGTATGTCTGTTACCTTACTCTCACTCTTCCGGTTATCTACGACCTTTCACTTCTCCTCTCCTTGTCTTGCTCTTGGGTCTTCACGTAGCCGTAGTATATGTATATACTGGGTGAGTCTATTTGTGTTTAAAATGGGAGAACCCCTCGACACTAACAATAACATAGAATATGTATTATCTGAGAGTAAAGAAAATGTTTGGAAAACAGGAAAAAATCATTACTTGGCGAAATTTGCAAATACTTCATTGAAATCTGAATTGCTCATAGAGAAAAAAATTCATATAAACGATTAAATATTTATTAACCCGAAATCCATAAGATTTACTGGAACCCATGTTAAGAAAACTACCTTTACAGAAGTTATGCCATGTAAACGACATTGCCTACCCAGTCAAGAAATGATTAAAATAATTCTTTAGAGTGAAATAGATTGTTACTAAAGTTGAAAGGACAGCTCATTATTTTAAACGTTTCACTGACCCTTGTTGAATGAGTTCATTAGATGAGGCCTTGACGATGAATACGTTCACCCTTCAAACTTCGATTGCGTCTTGGGGATTTGTGAAAAATCTCATCGGTAAATCGCCGAATTGTTGACCTTGGCGAGCCCATGCGTAAGCTAATGTCTCAACCAGTTGGATTGGGCGTTTGTTTAGCCACCTTAGTACTGTTATTGGCGAAGCACTCCCTAAATCAATGTTGATCTGTGACCTTGTTTCGCGGCCGGAATCAAAGGTATCTTCCCATCGGCCAGATTTTTCTCTCAGGTTCTTCTGCATCATTTCTTTTTGTTCAGCCATCTTTCCATCATGATTTCTCCTTCCGGTTACGATTCTTCTTCTTTTTCTTCTTTTGAACTTCTTTTTAGAACTTCTAAAAGTATTTAGTGTTTATTTCATCGCTTCGTGGCCCTTTAAGTAAAAACCCCAAAACATATTGAAAAGCATAAACGTAAATTTATATTCAATGTAATTTTGTTTCAAAAAGAAACTGAATAGTCCAGAATTGCACGTAACAATTATATGTACATGTCTTTTTCACTTTAAATGTTTCGTCGCAAATATTTCATGTATTTTCAATAATTGACGGCTAATAATATACGCCAATCGAGCAAAACAAAATGAGGTTGCTTGGTTAGTTAGTTGTTTTGTTGTATGGCATATCAAAACCTCAGTGGGTCATTTAATGCAGATAAAATTTTTGAAATAGGTTCATAGCGATAGTTTGGGAAAAAAGCTGTGTATGTATACATTTATATTTGAACCATTTTTCAATTACAAATTTTTGAGTACATTCCAAATTCATTTAGGAAATTTACAAACTTGGATGGTTTTCATTTTCGTCAAATGTCCTTTTTTAAAAAAAATACTCACTTGGTAATATTTTACTCGCACTAGATCAAAATCTGCACACTCTAACAGTATATGTTTCACTGTAAATTTTAATTATTGCTGATAATAATTTTTTCTTCAAAAAGTATTGCTCGTAATATTTTTTATTACAAAATATTTCTGGTATTAAAAACTTATTTTTAGTTTGGATGTAACCGGGACCCTAGCAGGTGCTACCACTCCGGGTCAGGCTGGACCTAGGAACTCCTGATCAGTTGCCTTTCTGTTGGACGTTGTTTATCGTCTTACCCAGGACGCGGATGCAGTTTATCGTCATATCCAGGATGGACAAAAGGAGTTGAAACTGGAAAGTTGTTTGGTGATTGCCTTATACAGTGCAAAACAGACGAGAATTAATCTAAACTTTACAAAAAAAATGCTCGTGAAATTTGAACATACAAAAATGTTCTTGAAAGAGCAAATGCTTTTTATTTTAATTTCAAAATATCCATCTGATTTCTGCACAAACACAAGAAAACTTGCAGTAAAAGGCGGCCTACAAATTCTTTTTATTCACTTTAAAAAAAAGAACTCACCTAAACACGAAGTTTGGTGCAACCTGCATATTTGAAATAATCTGATACTTTATTTCTAAGTAAATTTATCTGTCATAATATAAGACATGCAGTCCGACACATGGATTATGATATTTTGAGTTGAAAATTCACCGCTCTCTTTTGGAAAACAGGAAACAGAAAACACAGAAGTTAATTAAAAATATATAATTGTCGACTTGTTTGAACAGATCTAATGAAATGACGTTAAACGAGATTGTTTATATAGAAATATTTAGTGCAAGTTTTCATTGTATTGTAAACATACACACATAAGTCTAAAATTTGCAATATCTGCATTGTGATTGCTAGTTCGAAGCTCGCATTGAGGTGCAAAACTGACATCTACCATTCACTGTTAATACCTTTCTCCCCACCATACATACACACACACACACATATATATATATATATATATATATATATATATATATATATATATATATATATATATATATGTATAAATCCGATTGTCCGTTGATATGAAAGAATTATATTTTGGTTATAAAACCATTATAATAACTACCATTTTTTAATATCTTTAAGTAAATTATATGTACATGCATACATGGTATAACTAAATATATACTATACTGTATATATGCTCTATGAATAATAGATTTCTCACGGTTACTTTCTCACGCACGCGCTAATGCTTCGTACTTTATATACTGTACACTCGTCTTTGTTTGCATTAAAATGTCCGCAACCGAAGCCAAGTCGTGACTTTGAGAACTAATAAGACTCGTTCCACTAATCTCGCAAAATTTGATTTGTAAGGTTTTGCCTGCAGAGCTTTTTTTCCATTTTGCCTGCAAATTTTATCTGTTGCATCAAAATTGTCCAATTGTTAGATTAAAATTTGAAACGTTCTATCATACAAATGATTAAATATATCTTCTTAGAATTATCTGACGCTTTTATACACTATTGGAATCTACTTTGAACTAGAATGTATTTAGTTATAAATTGAAATGATTATCCCTTTTGCTGTTGTGATCTCCCGATCCAGTTCCCTCCATGCTGTTCTACTTTTTAAAAATTATTCACCGTTTTCTTGATGGTTCTTGAATCGATTTCAAGATGTAAACCTCACTATGAATGTTCGTACCATTATTGAAGGCATGAATGATCTTTTTCATCTCACCATTGTTCAGTAGGGAAGATATAGTGTGGTTGACACAAAACGATTTAACCAGTTCTCATTCTAGCTGAATAACCTTTTTTACGGAAAATAGTGTCAATATGTCGAAATGTGTTATTTGAAAGCCTAAAAAGCCTCAATTACTTTAGTTTTTTTTTTCTTTTAGATATTAAACATTTTATTGGTGTGTTATTGTTTACAGCTGTAAAGTATGCGCATTGGTCTATTTATAATATAGACATATGTCTAAAATTTACTTATTGTTGATGTCGAATTAGAACCTCGATCAAAATTAAACGCAATGATTTCAGTACAAGTAACTGTGTCATATTAATAGATTAAATATTAAATGAAATATTGAATACTTTTTTATATATAATGTCTCAGAAGACATATTGTAGTCAACTGAATAAGGGAAACAACGATTAATCTACCAATGGCTTTGTGTGAACGAATGCAAGATCACTGATTAAGAGGGATAGCAAAGGCTAAGTCCTTGCTTGTTGCTACAATGTTAAAAAAAAAGAGGCGGAGAGTTTGTTTAGTCTTACCATACAAAAAAATATTAATTAAATAGAGATTCATTGGGGTGCTTTTATTATATACTTTTGCAAGAAAAAAACTTGAATTTTGAGTCAGCTTTGTGTTTGAAGTAGCTGCATATATGCTATATATGTAATGTTTGTTATTCCAAATTAGATATGTATTTCGAATACTAGATTGCATTGCAGATACACCCTGGTGCAAATTAATTGAAACAAACGCTTTCGTTTCCTTTCTCTTACTATACATTCAGCTTAATACACAATGGAATGACAGGGTGTAATCAATTTATATTTTATTTCTTGATATTTATTATTAATTACGCAATTATTTCTTGTTGGTCATTCTTGTTGTAACATTTGTGTCTATGTCTGCTTTTTTAGTTTGATACTCTGTTTGTTATTTAATTTGTTTATTTAATTCAAGGTATTGTCTTTGTTTAACATGCACCCGTGTACAAATTAATTAAAACAAGCGCTTTAGTTTCCATTCCTTCAACATTAGACCCACTCGTGTGACAGGGTGTAATCAGTTTCTATTCTTTTCTCAGATTAGGTCATTTGCAGTGATGTGCAATAATATGAATCTATTTTTGGGATGCATGGCGCAGTTTGTTTGGCCTTGAAAAATATTGCGTCAACTGTGATTGCATCAGATGTTTATCACGCAAAGACACTACTGTCTCGACAGTCAATTAGTTGTCCCATAACCTTGATCAGTGATGGACATTACTCGAAGGAAGCGTACAAAAATTGTAACGTTGTATGAACACACTGGCAAGGCTTACCAGTGAGCAAATCAATGTCCTATAGACTGTCCCAGAAACTCTTCTGATCCAATCGAGCATCTGTGGTTAATCTGCAAGGAACAGCATTGTGGAATGGATAAACGAAGCACTAATATGTGCAGTAGGTCATGTTTCATTGGAAACATATAAAAAAAGTGCATAATAACAGAATTATTTGTTTTGTTTCAATTAATTTGCACAAGAGTGTAGATTAGCATTACATTAGGTTAACGGCTTTGTATTAGAAATCGTAAAGCCAATTTCAAATTTCAGTTGGATTCACTTGTGCGCAAATATATTTCGAAAATGTATGAATCAATATTCTCCCTCAACGTATTAAATAGTATTATGTGGATTTGGAAATGTTATTAATGGTGTTTAAAAAAATAATGCAACGAAAAAAAAAACTAATAATCAACAATATTTTTAATATATGTTTGGTAAGCCATAAATAAACAAATCAATGAGTCTACTTCATATTCATCAGAAAATATTAGGCCTATCAAAATATGTGTCTATTGTGTTTTCCTTTGCTGAGTTATAACTAAGTTAATAAAATATTATATGCGTCTTAGTTTTTAAACAATGAATCATCTACCATCATATCTCCTAATCCAGAGTTTGGCAACATACGGCACACGTGACACACGTGGCACGCCAAGCAATTTTCAATGACACGCAGCCGCAAATGACATCACGAAGTCTGAACCAATAACTACTACAACAAAAATAAGATATTTAGCTATTTCAATTTTAATATATACTAAATTATATATGCTATATATTACTATATGAAATATATTGTAGAACAGATATATTAACGATGACTTGTATAAAAATACGTATGCTGTTGGTATACTGAATGATTTTAAAACCATAAGTCGGCACATAGTTAGCAAAAGGCTGCGGGACCCTGGCATAAAATAATAATCACAATATAGTCTGTTGCTGCTGACTTGAATTAATACATTTGGAAAAGGCATGAATCTTTTCTCCCCCAGTTATGGACAAATGGTAACATTGTTTAACACAGGTAATGCAACTAGCGTAGGACATTGGTCGTCATCCTATGGCATGTGTGCCACACGTGGCACGCCACGCAATTTTCAATGACACACAGCCGCAAATGACATCACGAAGTCTGAGCTAATAACTACTACAACCCAAAGAATATATTTAGTTGTTTTAATTTCAATATATACTAAAGTATATATACTATATATTACTATATAAAATATATTATTGAACGGGTATATTGAGCTTGCCTTGTATAAAAATATGTAAAATTTTGGTACACTGAATGATTTTAAAACTCAAAGTCGGCACATAGCAAATGATTGCCGACCCCTGTTCTAATTGGTTAAGGTAACAGTCGTAAGAGTAAGCGATTGTGTCTATTTGTACAAGATGAAAGTGGTCGTCCTGTTAAATGACGAATTTCCAAACAAGCAAATATACCATATAGATTAACGCAAAAGAATAAACTCTGCAGGTTATTTAACTTGTATTTATCATTGATCAACAACAATTTTTCTATTTTTTATAGCCAAATTCTATCTCTATGACCAATATATCCCCACCTTAATCTATTAATTTTACACGTAACAATACTCAAGAGACCTTCTGCTCTCTCTAGCGGAAAACCCTGCTAATGTTACCGGGTACGTGACGGGTTGTTCTTTTTGGGCTTTAGCCAAAGTTAACTGTCTGGCAATCTTCTAAATCCGCTGCATGAATAGCAAAAACCGAGTAATATTCCCTTTTGGTGACCCAACCACTTTTCTCATATTCAAAAGTTTCATGAAAAATACCTCATCACATTTCATAAGTTTCTCGCCTACCGGTCATAAAGCCAAAAGGAATTTGCACGGCAACATCACTGAGATCTGACACTAAAAACACTAAGATCATTTCTTGCAAATAAATGTTGCATGCGAAGATCTATATTTATTTTGGTAATTTTCACCTCTTTCCGCATAGAGATATTACTAGTTTGCTGTTGGGCGGTCAATGCAACAGAATATTCCCATCCTGTATATGTTCAATTTTGAACTATACCAAACAGAGATAGATTTACAAATTTTATCTCTGTCTATTTATATTCACCGATTAATCAAATTATTTCTCTGTACATTGACTCTCCTTGTCTTTTCATCTGGTAATTCTATCTATCTATCTATCTATCTATCTATCTATCTATCTATCTATCTATCTATCTATCTATCTATCTATCTATCCGAACGGCACGTGATTAGATACGTAAAGAGGAATGAAGGAGAATGTTGTGGAACGGATTTTCTGCTTAAAGGCCAAATTGTTAGGCTAATTTAGGAATTATAATTCGGCATTCTGTCTTTGAAAGATATGCAATGGTATGTGATCGAATGTCAGCTTCTATAATAATCAAATTATTAGATATTCTGTATATGGCCATCTGTATACTGCACATCTGTCTAATGGTGCGCAAAAAACTTAGTTCCTATTCATTTCAAATTATCAGGCAAATGAAGAAGGTATGTTAGTTGAAAGTAATTTAATCGAGTCATAAACATTTCAGAAGGACCATCGAACCACACAGACACATACATACATATAGAGTAAAATATATAGACAGAATGAATATATATATATACCGATACTGTCAAAACATGCACAATAGACTAACCACAAGCACACATACGAACACTATGCAACATAGGATTTGTGTGTATACACACACTCATATATATATATATATATATATATATATATATATATATATATATATATATACACATACATACAGACTCAAATATATATAGAGAGAATGAATATATATATAACGATACTGTCAAAACAAGCACAATAGACTAACCACAAGCATACATACGAACACATTGCAACATAGGAATTGTGTGTATATACACACACAGAGACACTCATACACACACACACACACACACACATATATATATATACATATGTATATCACATTCTTAAAATAAATGATATATATGTATAGAGAAGTAATATGTATAAAAGACTAGCAAAAATACGCACGCACGCACACACAATACACAAAAATGGCGATAAGAAAATACAGGGTTCATAAAATGATAACAATGAAGACTTCGCCCTTTCGCTCACCAGTCATAATTGTTTTATTACCTCTTCATCAGAAGAACATTTTCTCCAAAGACGAAGAAAAATGTGTATTAATATGGCACGCAAAAGCCAATGGTGAAACACCAAAAAACAAATGCAAAATTAATTCCTTTAATAATATGTGTAAATAACTACACTTTCCCTTATGAAGTTCGCAAAACCGGAAAAACAATAAACCCATATATATGGTGGAATCTCCTATCGTGATGAGGAGAAGCATTGGATGGTGCTTTTTGTTTTACACTTATGCATATTAGCAGGTTCTTTTGTTGAGAAAATCAGGTAAGTGTAAGACATATTTCATTTGTGTTTTCTTAAGTGTGATACTAACCAAGCCTTGCTGCGGGCGACAAAGCCACACTGAGAGATGGAATTAGCTAAAGCGCAATTTTGATGGCGTCTCTGCTTCAGAGCTTGACGAAGCTAATCACGCTGCTTCAGTCAACTATCTTCAAAACACTTTAAACTTAGTGTAACATGTGCTACGCCACTCCTTTCGGTTGAGATGCTTGGACATACCAGGTTTTCAAATCAAAGTTGTGACGTTTAAAGTTGACTTTCAGTTTGTCTTTGTAGCCTAAGAGTGGACGTCCCACTGAATGCTTGCAGTTTGGTAGTTGTCCATACCGCACCTTCTTTGGAAGCCTATGCTCATCCATTGCCACTACAAGCCCAGCCCACATTTTTATATTTGCTAGAATACTTTCAATTCATGTGACCTTGTTACAGTATTGCACTATTCCTGACGGTGTCATCGGTATTGTACTATACTTGAACCTGTCATTCATATATATATATATATATATATATATATATATATATATATAAAGAGAGAGAGAGAGAGATAGGGTGGCTTGTGTTTGAGAGAGAAAATAATTTTAAGCTATGATATATTTATGGTAAGCTTGCTCAATATCAGTGTTAGAGCGTATGTTAATATATAATTGAACACTTAAGTCAACACCAAGCTGAAACATTCCGCTTCATGCTTGAAAGCAATAATCAACCCATATCTGATGCGTTTTGACTCGACTAATAATACATGCTGCTCTATGTTGCATTATGGTTCAGATGTTTTATTGCATTATATTAACGGATATTGGCATGTTATATTTACAATTATTCTTTAGGCAAAATTACGCCGAATATATGGAAGAGAAGCAAAACAGAATCAGCCTATAGCAAAAATTACAAAAACAGTAAAACCTGTCTAGAGGAAAAATAGCTGTAATAATCCGAGACCAAGATGAACTACCAATCTGGCGTCTCGCCTGCAGCCACTATCTCACAGACGCGCCGTCGCCTCTCTCTGTCTCTTACGAGGCTGGCATCCAGCTCTCACCCTTACACTGTAGAAACTTTAAAATGTAGCCGTCTCTTCTACTCCAATAGCTTCATACCTCGCACCTCTCGCCTGTGGAACACCCTTCCCAATTACTGTTTCCCTGATAGCTATAATCTCCAACTATTCAAATGTAATGTCAATCGACATCTCCAGTTACCTTGGCTACACACTACCCTTCCCTTCATCCTTTCTTCTATCATTCCTATCTGCTCTTGCTACAAATTTTCTGCAATCCCCTGCATCTTAGTGGCTTCATGCCTTGCTCGGGGCGCTAAGCTTAAAAAAAAAAAAATAAACGATCCGAAATTATTTAAAAATGCAGACGCAAACACATTTTTACTACGTAAAAGTAGAAAACTATAGATATCAAATGCAACTATGCAAAATGAAAATATAAACTCTGTGTACAACGCAGACAATTCAACATTCCCCTTGCGGAACTTAATTGAAACAAAACGAATAATTCCGTTATTAGTGTCAGGGCTCATGTTAGTATTCCGTATGACCATTCCACGAAGTCGTTCTTCCGTACTGTCAACAGATTCTCGATTGGATTTAAATCGGTCAATCTATAGTAGTTTGATTTGCTCACTAGTAAGGTTTCCAGTGTGTTCGTGCACAGTTACAGTTTTCGTACGCTTCACTGGAATAATGTCCATTGCAGACAATGGCTGTAGGACTAGTAACAGACAATAGTGTCTGAGAGTGATAAACATCTTATACAATCACAGGTGACTCAATATTTTTCAAGGCCAAACAAATTTCACCATACACCCCGAAAATATATTCATATTACTGCATAGCACTGCAAATGACCTAATCTGAGGAAAAATATAAAATCGATTACACCCTGTCTGACCGTTTGTTGAAAGAATAGAAACTAAATCGGTTATTTCAATTAATTTGCACATGGGTGCACGTTAAACAAAGTGAATACCTTAAATTAAATAAACAAATGAAATAATAAAGAAATTATCAAACTACAAATGCAAACATAAGTAGAAGTAAATTTTACAATAATAATGACCATCAAGAAATAATTGTGTAATCCACAAAAATAACAGAATTTAACAACACTATAAAATAGCTACAAATAGCTCATATGGACTCACAATTATCTTTACTCAATAGCCTATAAAATAAGTATAAAACCTAATCGTTATCGTCTACACAAAGCGGTTAGGATAATACAAATAACCATATTACTCATAATACAACGTTGACTAGCATAGACAGACAGTCGGGCCAAAACGCAACTACAGCCTTAATTTTATCGACTCATTCTAGAAAGAAAACCCCCAAAAAAAAAGCAGAAAATCATATTTACTTAAATAAAAAAAGAACGTCCTCACAGGTACAAAATAACTGTTCTAAAAAACGCGATTAGCCGGGCCAATGTAAACTCTTCTTCGCACATATTATTCAGTAAGCAACAAAGAATCATTAAACAAAAACTTAATCAACTATAAGTTCCCTAATTACGTGGATGACGAATAAATCAAATCATCCTTAACAAAGCTAATTAAAAATAAGGCAATACTTCTCTGAACAATAATAAACACAATTTATTTATTCTATTGTAACCAGCTGCACCCTAACTATATATCGGATGAAATTAAAAGTCTAATTCGCCGATACATATGACTTAATGTTCCTGAAAAACACATAGGATTTATCAACATCTATAAAATTTAAAATATCTAATTTAATTATTACCAACAGAAGATTGTATGTCAAAATTTGATAACATAAATCAGCAATGAGTAATTGACTCGTACACACATCGTACACTGTCTTGAATGATGACCAGTCACCTGAAAGATCACACATCGACTAACACGATATAAACGACCAAAATGCAATTATCAACATAAGGCAAATATTAGTTTATATTATCAAAATACACTATAGCATCTAATGCATGGAAAGTTTCAAAATCGTAGAAGCTCTTATACAAAATGAATAGCCTACATTACATAAAATATCATTCCCCACAGAAGACGTTATCTTTAAGTACATATGATATAATTAATAAACATGTTATAATTATATTAGTATAAGTAAAATACAAATGAATAAACGAAATAAAAAATAAACAATAAAATAATAAAATCACACTAATTTTGTGCAGCCTCGTTCCCAATAACAGTTACACATTATTAGATTATTTCAAATTTCCAGCTTCCCAAAGAATACCAAAATGCCGACGAAGGAATTCAAAACATCAAACAGACACCACATTTGTTCTTTAAGCTATGGGCCAGAGGCCAAAAAAGGGCTTAGATTTTGAGTTCGTGGACATTTTATTCACATGAGAAAATTTCAAGTGTTTCTAGGAGTATTTTTTGTGCTTATTTCAAATCTGAAGAGATCTCCAGGCTAAATGTGCGCACTGCTTCAATAAAGGGGAGATAGTACAGGGTGTGTCATTTACGAAAAAGTCCATTTTCATGGTTTACTTCATGTAAAATGAACTTTAAATAAGTTTTTTAGCACATTTAAGTGTATCAAGAAGAATCTGATATATCTATCCTCTTATATTATGTGTTAATTTATTTAATCAGGATTTTTCAGCAAATAAAATGACTTGCATAAAGCCATAACAATGAAAACGTTACTTTCTATTGTCGGATGAGTTTCTCAAATTCGAATAACCTCGTAAAACATTGCAGTGTACATTAATTTGATTAAAAAAAACATGAAAAACCTTTATATATGTTTCCAAATGTCATAGATGGAAGAACTGTTTTCAAATACTTCTGGTGATTGACCTTTCTTCATTTTGGACTGCCATTTACTTTTTGATGTAATTTTGTCACACACACACATTGACTGATATAGAAATCTCAATGTCTAGACTAACTTTGACTATATATATAAAAAATATTGTAATAAGAGTTTTTTTTTCAATTATGTTGAAATAATTGTTATCAAGTAATACATTTATAAAAGGAATTGAAAAATAATTGATTGTCCTCTAATCCTGCAAGCTCATCTGATCATTCGCCTTCTGAGGAGTCAGAATCTTCTATTTCATTAATCTGATGCACTTCATTATTTTTTTAAGTACATTAAAACAATCTATACATTGGCAAAGGTCGGTACTAGGCTATGTTTGACGAACACAAGAACAACGCCTGGAGTTACAGCTGTTCTTCTAACAGTTACACTTTACTAAGTTCAAGATAGATGGAGTTTTAGGAAGGCTGCTCCAATGAACAACGAGTTTTTGATCTACACATTTCCAGCCATGATTTTTTGCAGAAGGAGCATTAATATTAATGTGAAGATATTGTTGCCAAATTACAGCCTGGTAATTTGCCCTTTCTGCATGTAACCGTAAACTATTTTGGCAAGGTGGTAGAGTATTATCCAATTTTCAAGACATATGAAAAATATTAAAACGAGCAGTATTTATAGAAGAAACATTTCTCTGTCCAAATAGACACCACACAAATTTTTCTAGTTACTGGAACAAATCATCTGTCAGGTGCCAGCCTAAAAGTGGGAAAGTTTGAAGAAATTCCTCTGTTTCTTTCATTAACTCAAAGGGTTTTATTTTACCCTTTCCCTTAAAGCAGCTAACAGTATCACAGCAAGTGAATGCATGCAAAGAAATTAAGGCACTTGAAAGAGCAGGTCTACATTTCTTTGCAACTGATTTAATAGAGATCAAACAAGATGATCGGTTGGTATTAGTAGCCATATATAAATCACAGCTTAATTCATTTTGATGAGCAAGGCAAAGAAGAAAAACATCCGTATCTGGAGTCTTAATGATAATGGAAGGGAAAGCATTTGATGCATGCTTTGCATGAAGCAAAAGAAGGGTATCGGCTTCTTCATGGTCAGTTGTTAATTCTGGCAAAGTTTCTGTGATTACTTCATTTGTGTCACTATGAGGACAGAGCATGAAACATCCTTGACTAAATGAACCAATCACAGTTTTTCAATGAAATTCTTCTGCTTGCAATTTTTTCCAATACGTCAACATAAATAAGATGAGGGATTCTTTATTTTCACCAGACATGAGGAATTTTCGAAATTGTACTGGTGTTTTCTGTTTTTCTTTCAGAGCACGTAACAGGTGGCATGAGGTAATCAAACGGCGTCTTCTTTCAGAGTCTTTAATACCCCAAGTCAACTCTTGATGACATATAAGAAGAATCAAGCTTGATTACATATCTAAAAACATAAATACTTAGCTCACCAAACCTTGATGGAACATGGTCTGCAAGCTGTTGTATTACTGCCATTCCATCTAATATCAGTGCTGCATTTTTTGGAATATTGTTAATTTTCATATCAGGAAACTTTACAAGAAAATAATGAAATAATGCAGCTTTGTTGGTACGCGGCAAAGAACCATCAATGTTACTTAGGCTAGATGGGAACTCTGAAAGGCAATGTGAAAAAATTTCTTCCAGGTCAACTTTTCGGATTCTTGCTACTATAAGAAGCCTAGTGATGAAGTCTTTATCTGCTTTCAAGCAATCTGCTTCCTTCTTGCTCTTTTGTTGTGAATGCTTTTTCTGAAGATCACTAAAAGTTTTTATCTTCAATGATTTTAATGGTGCATTCAACTCTACATTTTTCAAAATTAGTCGTTGTTTAACAAACTGATTAGAAATATTGCAGCCTTGTTCATGTGCTGTCAAAATGTCATCTTTATTTTCAGAAGATGCTACCTGGCCAGATGCAATGCTAATTAATAGACTCAATTGTCTGCATGACACTCTGAATAACTGCTTCATCCTTTTGATATCGAGAACTGCACAGGTCTTTTTTTATTATGGCAGCCCTCTCCTTTTCCAGCCATTTCAGTACAGTTTTTAGAGATTTGAGCACGTTGATTAAAAGATAAAATCCAACGATGAACAGCATTGTCATTATTTGAGAATCCAATCTGCCCAACGCTGGTCTTGCTATCTCTATTCATTGTCTGTTCAATCGTCTGGTCCATTGCCGTCTGACTAAAGAGGTACTAGTTTTGTTGCTGAACTACAAAATCCCCAGCAGCAAGATGCTTTGCTATTGCATGGTGGGTATCTGGAACAGCAAGCATCTCATAGATATAAACAGGAAGATATCTAGCATAGTTCAAATGGTCATATGCAAAATACCAAGGTACCATTTCTGCTGCTGATTTAAGGTGAAAAGGCCAATATCCTGTTCGTGTAGCACGAATAAAATTTAAAAACAAAGCTGCCATATTCAAGTAACTCATCCAAAATGCAAAAGTTGGAAAGTGGCTGCATCTCTCTTGAGTAAATAAGGATAGTTAGCTTTCAAACTCTTTAAAATCATTTGATGTGCAGGACTTGGAATTGTGTTTTGGGAAAAGCATAATATAAATTTTTCGACAATGCAATGAATTTAGCTTTTTCTTCTTCACTTTGTGTTTCAATAAAAGTAGATAGGAGTTTCTTCCTTAAGGCTTCAGACATAATTTTTATGACTCTGACACTTCGATTATAGTGACTGCCTTTCATGACTCTAGGTAGTGATCCTTGTGCCACTGTTCCAGCTTCAAGTAGGACATCAGCTAGCCCCAAATCTTCAAAGCGCTTTCCAATGACACTGAGAAACGACATGCAGGTGTGTAACTCACCAAATATGACAACTGCTTTTTGCATATACATAGCATCATTCCAACGTACTTGCTGTGCTTTAGCATAAAATGCAAGATCAAATGTTAATACAATACATTCAGTTTCAATCAAATGTTAATACAATACATTCAGTTTCAATCTTCAATATGTGATAAGTGTTCAGAAGTTAGCTGCTGCACTATGATCCCATTTTAATTATGGGTTGTTTCCTTACCACTCAGAGTTTCTTCTCCAAAGTCATTATTATCCCAGGCTAAAACCCTCTGGAATGTTACTTTTTGATAGTTGTTGTTCAGCCAAAGCCGTATCCAGTTTTAGAGTTGTGCTGTTGCTTATAGAGTGCCCAAACCCATTTAAAATGCCTATAAGTTTTGACTGACCAGTCCAGTGTCGAACAGCCATTCCCAGTGCATAATGCTTTGGTAAAAACAAATTTCCTCTGTGAGAAAGGTTCAGAATATCTTGTGCTATGGAAAGTAGCTTTCTCTTATCTTTCTCAGACACAGTAATAAATCTATTCTTCATTTCTACTTCATCAGAATGACCACACATCAATGTTAATGCATTAAAAAGTTCTACAGGAATTAACTTCATAGCACATTCTGTAGTTACGCTATTGCTCTTAGGAGGCCAAGATGTTGGTGATTCCACAGAAATAATCTGATTTCTTAAATACATGCTAGCATGATACAAATTCTACCTATTGTTTTCATCGCCATCTGAAACAAAATGTAAAAGAAATCACTAAATAACTTTTTCAAATATTCAGAAATAAAAATACTTCATTACTATTAAATATTTTTGTGTTCTAAAATTTATATATGAGTGTGATATAAATATAAATCGACCGTGGCCTATAGCCTACTTGTTAATGACCCCGATGATCAAATTACTTGAAGAAAATAATAACAAAATCTGATCTTCGAGCAGTTTATAAACAATTTGAGCACAATACACACAATATTCTAGCATTGGAAAAACATAATGAAAAATTAAACCAACACAAATTTGTCTTGTCTTTTTAATGAAAATTGATTTTACATGGGGCCTAAAATTACATTATATTTACATACATACATACATACATGTTGTGGTGCCCTCCCTCTAAAGAGTCAATGTTAGACTCTTTTGCCTACTATAAAATATGTTAGAGAGAAGGCTTCGGGGTACAGTAAACAGTGAATAGATTGAGCGTTAGTTCATTCGATACACTCTTAATAGTCGTGTAATTCTCTTTTGGTGTACTTACTGTGTAATATACGATATATCTGCAAACCTGTTTTTTTGTTATTACTTAACCATTTACTTGGTCATAACAATACATATTGCGGCTAGTCTGGCTGATAGTTCTAAGGACTGTGATATTTGACCCTCATACGTCGAGAACGACGGGAGAGTCCATTCTGTGTGTGTGTGTGTGTGTTTACGTGTGTGTTATACATATATATATGTTCGTAGCTTTTCATGAAGGACATCTGTTTGATAAGGTCCGTAAACCCTACGTTTATATGCGCTACGTTGATGACACCTTCTTTTCTATTAGGTTGCTGCAAAAATAATGTCGTTTTTGACGTTCAACTTCAAAAGAAAAACGACATTATTTTTGCACCAAACTAATATATTTGATTATCCTGGAGATGACACTGACTTTTTTAAGCAACTCAATTCTCTCCTTCCATCCCTTTATTTTACTATGGAGGCTGAGAATGGTGGTATTTTGCTCTGTCTAGATGTTCTCGCAGAACGCAAAGATGGTGTTTTTACTACCAGTATCCTGAGTAAACCCACTTCTTTCATAATCTTGTACACACGTTGGGGCTCTTATTCCCAGGACCCGGAAACTTGGCCTATTTTATAACCTGGTTCATCGCACTTTACTGATTAGTTCTCCTTCATTCATGAATGATTTGAAGGTAATGGTTACCCTACTAACGCCATTAAACGCGTTATTGATAGTGAAATTAGACGGTTTAAAGAACCAGTGGTTCTAGGACCTAGTCTGTTCCCAATTTACTTGAAGTTGCCTTGGTTAGGCAGGAAGAATCAATTGATTGCTGACAGAATTTCAGCTTGTGTTGCTTCGTTCTACAACTCTGTGGTTGCGTAATGTGTTCCAGACGAGAGTCGCGATTCCATCCTTTAGCAATTTGATACTAGTAATTATAAATCTCTGAAAGAAAAATATGAAGCCTATATTAAATGGAATGAGTTAGTTACCATCCTAGAGGGAATTGATGCAGTAAAAACAAGTACTATTTCTGCGTACCACCGACGTGGGAACACAAAGACTGACTGGTGTCAGTAGATAGACGATGTGGGAAACATTAAAAAGACCTCAAGATAGGTCCCCAAATCCTAACCACAACGAGAAACGCTTTATCGGATATCTTGTTGGCTACGGAGGAAGAGGCGAAGAAGTTGGTTGGAAGCATCCTGGCTACACAGTACCTCCCAGTGGATTAATACTGATAGGTTGGGGGCCTTTTTTGTTTGGCGTGGCGGGGATTACTATTGGGGGCTTTGTTATCCAAATAACTTTAACATGGAAAGTTTCAGGGAGATACTCAACGTATTAATGTGACGGGAGAGGATAATGACCGTAGTCGTGGAAGGATGTCGCCCCCTACTATTGTTCATGTGCTGCAGTAGGACACATAGCAAAGGCGTGTTTCGGGGAAAAGGGAGCGACACAGCCCAGCCAAGTAACAGCAGGAGCAGCGATGGTATCCTTCGAGGTTCCTGATAGACAATGGAAAGATATGGGCAAGAAGCGACGAAAGACGCCAAGCACTCCTACCCTGCAGGAGGTCTCTCAGCAAGCACAACCCAAGGAAAGACCTGAGCCTGAAAAGCAGCACCAGCCGCTGATTCAGCCCCCAAAAGGGTGCCAGTAAGAAACGAAGAGTGGTAACGACAGAAGCAGGAAGAACTGCTTAAGTAAAAAAAAAAAAAGCAACAAAACCAGCAACAACTGCAGCAACAAAAGATACAACAAAAGGAACCAGAAGACTCAACAGCAAAATAAGGAAACAACAATGTGTGGACTCCAACATGGAGCTTGAGGATATGCCTCCACCAAGGTCCTCTTTGAAGACAGGGAGTGAAGAGGAAGATAAAGAAGATAAATCTTCAAAGAAAGAGAAGCGAGCCGAAAGAGGCAGGAAGGAGTGTCAGAGACAGGTCCAAAATCCCTCCCTTAAGCCCCAGACGAAAGTGACATTATTCGCAAATCAAAGAGCCTTCTCTCTTCACCTAACCGGGATCAGTCCCCTACTCCATCCAGATACATCTTTTTTTGTCTTCTACACCCGGGCCTCAATCCAATTTCCCCCCCCCACCCTGTCAGAGAGAAGAAAAAGAAAACAATTCCCTGGACCGAAATAAATCTGTAAGTTAAACAGGATCTGGAGAAGGACTTGTCCAACCAAAAAAATCCCTCCTAGGCCCGTTATTTAAACTGACCTCTATCGACGGAAAGTCGGCAGAGGATCCCCGTAATTTTCCACCAGCCCAACGCGTTATTACGAGTATAAGGGACACCAGGAAGCTCCTGAAGTTATGGTAGCACATGAACGAAGGGCGCTTTCCCAGATGCCCGAGTATTCGTATCGGGATCGCCCAAACTAAAAATGCTGGAAAATTGTTTTACAGGGACGCTCCCGGTACTTCTCCAACCTTATTTATATAGGGCAGTAAAGGTAACATATGCCATGAACATTGGCGATATTGCCCTAGATGGGCAAATGACGTCAGAGATGAGAACATGGAGCCTTGGTCAATCTGTCGATGTCCTTACTCACACAGATTTCCGTCCGGTATGTGAATAGTGTTTATTTTTGTTTTCTTTCTCAGACTTAAATTATGTCTGAAGATAGCCAGCCTGAATGCGAAGGGCTTGCGGGATCGATCTAAGTCTGCCTGTCTACTCCGTGAACTCTTGTCATTCGGTGTGGATGTCGCAGCGATCCAGAAAACTCACTTCGTTTGCAACGTTGATGCCTGTGTGCTGTCTAAGGATTTTTTTCGTCTACTCAGCATATGGAGACCATCAGGCTAAAGGTGATTTTTTTTACTGGTTAAGCTTCCCTGGATGCGAGGGTGGACCTATTTTATGCCGATGCTGGAGGCTGTTTGATCGGTGCAGATAATACTATGTAAAGTTGTTCGTGTCGGATCGTTGCAGTTTATGCGCCCAGTGACCTGGAGGAGCGTGTCTCTTTTTTTCGGCAGTTGGGGCCGTTCCTGGAAGATTCAACGCGCTTAGTCTTAATATTAGGTTGGTGCAAAAATAATGTCGTTTTCGCACATATGTTACTATGTGAGAAAACGACACTATTTTTGCACTAACCTAATAGAACAGGGCACTGACATTTTGAAACCCAGCACAGTCAGAGGGCAGGGAGCTAGCGGGAGGCCGTGCGACCGGAGCTTGGTTGATTTGATCGACGAGTTTGGTTCCATCGATAGATACCGGGTTGATCATGTGGAAACTTAAGTGACCAACTACACAGATGGTTAGCTACCTGGATAGAATGTTAGACAGAATGGCTGGCATAGATCTACTAGATTGCTCCATATTGCACTGGTTAGGCTATTCGGACCACAGACATCTGTTCCCGGCTGCTGTTAGACGGTAGGACTAGAATGACTGATTACTGGAAGTTCAATCTATCTTTACTGGACAGATGAGACTTTCAGGAACAGCTAGGTACTGTAGTGAAGTGGGGACTAGTAGGGGCGGTTATTGGGAAAAGTTGAGGAGAGATGCTTAAGGATAGGATTAGCTCCTTTCACCACCGAGTTTAGCAAACGGCTAAAAATCACTACTCCCCACCATATTAATAACGTTATTTATCATTTTAAATGTAGTTACAGTACTCACTACATAGGTAGAACAACCTAACGTTTAAATGCTAGAATACAGAATTATATACCAAGAAATATTAGGAATGGAACATTCCAGCAAAAGTACGTTCTGTACAACATAAATAATTCCTGCATCACGGATTATCTTCTTAAAACCCAAATTGTGTTGGAAATTTTAGCTTTGACTCATTTACCATCTTGAGTCATGGTATCTTCACATTACATATAAATTTGGTGTTGAAAACAATTTACATTCGGTTCAAACAGCCCTTCCACTATAAGAGGTAGTGTCTGTTAGGACTAAACGTGATTCCAATTTAAATTACTTTCCGCATTCATTAATACTACATATCGTTTTTATATATATATATTTTTTGTAATATATAATATCTCGATCCAGCTCTGTTAATTCAGGGCGAAATCGGTCGGCTTTTAATATTCACTTTTCTTTTAATCATGAAAAGAAAAATAATTCATACCTTTTTTATTGCTATAATAAAATTCTGTACCTCCCAGAAAATCATGAAGTATATATATATATATATATATATATATATATATATATATATATATATATATATATATATATATATATATATATATATATATATATATTCCTCCTACCTTCTCCCAGTTACCAGTGCACATATGTTTATAAGTTTCTTTGTTGTTGTTTGTTTTTTTTTATGAAGCATCTGGAGGAAAAAATGGAGGAAAGCCATGAAATCATTAAGGTCAGTGTTTCCAATATTTTATATCGTTAGTTCCTGGACATGATTATAACCACATCAATGGGAGTACTCGAAGAACAACAAAATATAACTATGGCATTTGGAGAATCTACCAACAGTTTAGATTAGAATGTTTTACAAACTATTCGAAATTTGAAAAAAAAAATACCTTTGCACCTTCTACCCCACAGAACATGTAAGAATAATTATTGATGAAATTTGACAGCTGTTGGAAAACATTCATCTCTGTCATCGTGAATGTATTCACATCAGAATGATCTATCTATCTATCTGGGAAAAAGTGCACAATACCGGGAAGAGACAGATGATTTATATTTATGCATAAAGTATGCACATTGAAAACAGTACTGAAAGCACTATTGATTTCTATGCCCACACTGTCTGTTTTGTTTGTTTCTCTCTATATTTCTTTTCCTCTGTGATATAATGGTGGATTCCCCCGTCGGGAACGATGGAAGAGGTTTCGGTAAATTCGATATTTTACTGAACAACCAGCACAAGTAAATTGTTTGAAGTAGTCAGTTCACTGTGCCTTGCAATGCGCATTCATTTCATCATAGCAGCATGTTCTCTACTGGCGAGCTATGTGCAAAATTTTGAGATGATGCTAGGCTTTTTGAATAGGGGTTTCTTGGCTCCTATAACAAGCTCCTCCAACTTTTACAAACACTCTCTACATTGATTTGAATAGCGTTTTCCTTCCATTATATTATTGTTTTAACCAGATACTTGCACAGATATAGATAGTTGGGGCAGGATATAAAACCACAGATAAAATAATTTACGTTAAAATCTCGATTCCATTTGAGGAAATGCAATTAAAATCAAATTAATTAATATCTCGGTGATTGTTGTGTTGTTAAAATAATAAATAAATAAGCCAACCGGATTATCCCATTGTAAGAAATATAGTGAATATAAATTAATGTAAAACTTAGGTTTAATATTTCTGTAAAGTACAGGAAATCATAAACATATAAAATAATACACATATAAATGTTATGAGAAATAACATACTCTATAAATTTTACTTTAAAATAAATTATTTACGTGTAGTTAAATAGGAAATATCGATGTATTGAAATCGCAGGTTATATTTCGATCAATTATAAATTATTTTTTTAGTTTATTTTTCTCTCCGGAATTTTTTTTTGTTTTTTTGTTTTTTTTTTTATTTACGTAGGAATCTTTTAAAAATATAAGGCAAAAAATGATAATAATTGCAAAATGTTAGGTAAAATATAAATTGATTGTGTAGTTTAATTTATTATTTTTTCATAGAATGTCTGTAGAAAAACAAGTTGTTTCCTCTAATCTTAGAGTATCTCTTGCTAATGTTTTTATCTTGAATTTACAGGTTATGGGTCTTTTTAATTGGTAAATAAGAATAAATAGGGAAAAGGCCAATTGAAAGACTCACGGAAGATATTAAAAAACTTGTGTTTAGGAATTGATTGCAAGATTAATAAAGAAACTTTATTGTATACATTTATAGGAGAAAATGATGATATGAACAGACTGGAAAATATCTGATTTCTAGAGTAGTTCCAACTACAGGTGTCGTTGATGTTTTTTAAGAGAAGAAGTTTTTTTTTTTAGCGTTTTGGAAGAATTTGATAGTATAGACAGCCTTAAGGCTGCATTTTTTGTCAGCACAAATAAAAATGCTAGGTGTGAAGCAGGCCTTTTAATTGCTTTGGAGGAGAAGCTCCATTGGATATTACAATTAGTAGTTCATTCCATCGGAATGAGCTACCATTCAGAGCTGTTTTTTAAATAAGTTGATGGTACAAGAAGAAGCCTGACTGCTTTTACAGTCTCACTAGGAACATTATGTGAAAGGGACTATCCTGATTTGCCACAAGTATAATTTATGAAAATCATTGGCCCTATTCATAATATTGGCAAGAATTAATCAATCTATCCCAAAATTGAATTTGTGAAAATGCAACCACTGAAAAACTTTCAGAATAAGAAACTCAAGCATCTCTTATAAATAATGCAAATTTAGAGTTACCTGATTGTCCTTCATATTCTGTGAGTGCTGAAAGAGCAGAGAAATTAACATGTAGATCATCGCATGTTGTTTACGGATTTGAAGCAAGACAGAGACACATTTTTACAAAAACTTATGTCGTCACCTAAGACCTTCATTTGTTTCTGAAGGCTCTTAGATTGAAAATTTTGATGATATAATTATTTGGACTGAATTAGCATTCATGTAATATAAAATGTATTTATTGAAATAAGAAAAATGTTGCTTTACTTTTGAAATAATAGCAGCAAATATCGCCAAATAGAATCGAATTTTAGACGCATTTTCAATGCCAATTTTTGATTGCACTTCTTCAAAAGAGGCTTAATGCTAGGAATCTAAACCTTGATGCGAGTTTTTATCTCCTTAAATCCTAATTATCCAGATTTGTCCAAGATTGATTTTGGGAAAAAATGGCTGAAATCAACCTACGCTTCCTGTGTGTACGCGCGTGTGTGTAGAATGTGAACTGAGAGAAAGAGAAAAAACTATATGAATGCGATGATTTTATTGTGTAAACGTGGCGATTGATGAAGATTGCAGAAGATTTTTTTTCTATTTCCTTCTTCTTTATCTTCTATATGACAACCTCAAATTACAATCCATCTGCATTTTAAAATCCTGTTGACACGAACGCATATCTTTCTAAATGGTATTGACTCAAAAATATAAAACTGAGCAGATATTTATTGGGATAAATGAAATAACACTTCAATTATTTTCTAGCTAATTACCTAAGCTTTAAGATCATTGCAGATTAAATTGTAGCATTACGAATCAAATCAATAAAAATTAAAGATGTTTCAATTTATTTATTGAGATTTACATAGATTATCTTGAAAACAGACAACTAATGAAGGCAAAGTTCCAATTCCGAGCCGTTATCCCGTTATCAATTACAACAAATGCACATGATATTTCCAAGCAGTCACCCTACAATGAATAATAATAATAATAATAATAATAATAATAATAATCCATACGAAGAGCGCAGTTTGATGTAAAAAAAATAAATAAATATGATTTCATTTATATGAGCTGCTCAACAGAAGAAATTAATGAAAATTCAGTGACCGCAATATGGAATCAGACAAAATAATTTCGCATTAACGGAGATTGCGTGATATTTTATTAGAAACGACTGTAATTTTGACGAATAACTTAGGATGCACATAATGAAAAATATTTATATTCGACCAAATTTCGACCCTTAAAACTATGTAAACACTTAACTTCCCGCCCCAATGTAATGAACAGAAGGACAGGAGAGTTCCATAAGATTTATACTAAGCAGTTTGATCCATTCTTCTTCCTAACTAATCAACTAAGAGAAAATTCGAAGACGGGAACGATCACTATCATATTACGTACGTTATAACTGCATCCCATTCGAGGTGGCTGCGTTTCATTAGTTTTGACATGACGACATGTTGATTACAAGTGCAGCCATTTTCTCTGCAGATTTTCTTTCATATTTTTATACTAGTAAACAATTGTTAAAGATAACTTGAAGAAGTTAGGCAGACTGCCAAAATAGTTTTGATTACTTTGTCCATTTTTCTTTTTCTTTTCTTTAATGACAATCGCCTGTAAGTGTGGAAAAATATTGAAAAAGTTAGGTCAATAATTTTGTTTATTAATAATAATAATAATAATAATAATAATAATAATAATAATAATAATAATAGTAGTAGTAGGAAAGTTAATAATATAGCAGTATATAGGAGTACCAAAAGTTAAATTGTTTGTTATAATATATCAGATTATACTGTGCTTCATAATGGTACCATGTAACTTGAAATTACTTGCAGTATGGTTGGGTAATCTGCAACTAAGTCAATTTTCCCACTAGTATTTGTAGTGACATGACGGTAGACACCTAGAAAGATTAAAATCAACGGTCTAGTTCAATGGTGTAGACTGGCATCCATAGCTATGTATTCAGCCATTGTTATGATGTCACGACTTCACAAGTCGTTGGGCTTCCACAGCTGCCAGCAAAGATTGATACCCCGACGAATTCAATGACAGCATGTCCATGATGAGGATGAGTCACCAAGTCTAATGCTATCAGCCGTAGTTTGATCTTGAGAGTGATGGACTACACATGGTTTTTTGCTCATGGTAGTCATCGCAAGGATAAATATCCCTACGGTTTTCAACCGAGATATATGGAGCACAGAAGCGACACTTAGACCTCAACGGGTCATTCGATTGGAATATCTTATAATACAAAAGGAAAAACGGATCTTGTACTAATTTTTCTGGGTTGGAAAAAGTGGGATAGTCACATTGCTACAACATCAGATATTAAAACACCATTTCCTTCCCTGGCCAGAGAGTTTTACCTCACATCATGTCACTAGCACTTTAACCTGAAAAAATAAAACACTTGTGCGTCACTATTTCGTTTCCTGGCGTTGGACATGGCCATTATAGAGAAAGTAACGTATAGCTGTTAATACAATTCTGAAACATATTCCGCATTCAAATGAGGGCCATGTAATCCTTATGGGAGAATTGAATGCTTCATTAGTTAGTAAGGTTTCGTCTGTTGGAAAGTGATTGTAGCTTGGAAAATGCTATTTAGCGCAGTCAAGGACGGGCAATTTGGATTGGACATTTACAGACGCAATATGCCAGTATAAAGGGGATTATATTGTGTCGTTAATGTAAGTTACCTCGTGTTCCTTGTATTAGTAATTGACAGATGATTCTTTTTCCCTTTTCTTTCTGAAAATGAAATGAATAAAACAGAGCATCAACACACAGAAATGTCTTTGAGACACGTAAAAATTAATGACATGGATGTCTATTTTACTTTTTTTGATGTTATTTAAAAACTGATTTTGTGTGTTAAATGTTCTCAGGGTTGATGTATCTTTTTGTTTCTTTAAAACTTGGGCTTACTAGTTTATAATTGTTCTGAGAATTTTGTGGTTAAGGTAAGCTTCTGAAACCGTCAACTACGGATTTTCACGGAGCGAAGACGATATGGCGGTGTTTTCTTTCTTTATACAACTGCTCTTTTGCTTGTGGTGGAAAGGTTGTTTTTATAATTGTCATGGGTACTTACCTATAACTACAGAATGAACACTTCCTAACACTATGTATACTACGCCTCTCAAGAGAGAGTTGAGCCGATAGTAGATCACTCCAAACCCGACTGACAGTCATACTAACACCTTCCACACCTTGTATCATTATTTTGTGTAATATACCTTCATTATTTCTACTCTTGTGTTCGTGTTGTCCTTCCTTGGTCCTAACCTGGACAATAACAATAATGATTATGTTTCCGATCTTTATTTCTGGAATGATGACATATCCTCACGAATCATCACCGGTGGAAGAATCCTTTTTAGATGATGAAATTTCAGAACTTTATTTCGAGAAGTATGAAATATCTTCATCATCATCAGGAGTAACAACACCAGAAATACTAACGTTATGGCTTGCTTTGTCTCTTGTAAAAACAGGGCGCATTGTAGGGGAAGTGATGTACTTTCTGGATTAGTAACACCATACTTCCAGTGTTTTAAACCATATATATGACATATTTTCTTTCTCATGAATATGAATCTCAACCACCGTTCAAAACTAAGAATCTCGTTGCGCATAAAATGTTTCCTGAATGTATTGAATATATAGAATGTTATAAAACAGTTTTGCACCGTTAGAAAACCGTTAGCGCTAGACAAGTGATCAGCGGCGAGTTTTGATAATCTAGATTTTTGGTGGTGTTCCCACAGTCTGCGCGCTAACTTTAATATCATTTCTCTCTTTCATTGGGGAAACCTTAACTCTGGCCATTATTCAATAGAATCATTTAACATATTGAATCTATTTATTTAGAATAGCAACGTGGTTTATAATCAGGCGACAGAGCTCTAAACATGATTTATTATCTTCGTAAGAGATTACATATGGTAATTATGGATATTGGCAAGGCAAGCTTGAAAATATATTCAACCTCACAATTTGTATTCTTAAGTTTCTTCTGAGATCATTAACGACACAAAACATTAATATGTTACGATTCTCTTTGTTTGCAACTTCATTGTAATGTTTAAGCAGGGTTACTATGACATCGACACAGGTGTTAAAAGCACATTCTGTTTACGTTTTCCAAATTATGACGCCTTTCAGAACAAGCATTATTCGTGAATTGCTTCTTGAAGACAATGCTTCTCACGTAGGAACATAGTTATAAGAGGCTTGTAAGTTTTCTAATGCATATACACACTGCAGGATTACGATTAACATGTAGAAAATGTTCCTCCTCTAAAAGAAATATGATACGACAAGGGAAACCATATGTCTCTTAATTTTATTATGATCGAGGAGAAGAAGCAGAAATTTGTGAAAGCCCTTAAATAGTTGGGTTGCAAATAAATCTCTAATGTATTCTTCGATGTTTAGAGAGTGAATCGACTATGAGGAGTAAACAATCTATTTGGTAATATCTGTCATTGCCAACGAAATGATTGATATAGGGCCGAAGAAATTCAAATGTATAAAGTTATACTTCTTATCGTTCTTTTATATTGGTCAGAACCTTTGACAGCATACCAACCCCATGTTAATAATCTTGATAGTTTCCAGAAAGTGGTTTCTTGATAAAACTATGGATATACGCTTGATAAAGTAGAAAATGCTGACCTTTTAAATAAGTGCATAATTAGAAGAATTAAGGCGTTCACCATGCAATCGCAATAACATAAGAATGCATGAAGATAGTATACCTTAGGTCAACATGTGTAACCTGCATAACTTTAGGAAAGGTAAAAAAATAAGTAGGCTATTAATTGGGTTTAAAGGAAAGCTGAAGACGAAGTATTCCGCTGTCAACATGCATTAGGAAACTTTGATCATATTTATGACAATCCACCATATATATATATATATATATATATATATATATATATATATATATATATATATATATATATATATATATATATGTTTTCTATTTTGCACAATATATATATATATATATATATATATATAAATGAAGATTGAAGTCAACACTCAGGAGCAACAGATGACTATTGATTTCAATGTTCACTTTTATATTTATATTTACATACGCTCTATCTCTGATATTGAACACTTCATCCCATAAATTTAGCGCACCTTAAAACAATATATATATATATATATATATATATATATATATATATATATATATACATCTAATTTCTCTTGTAAATGCAACAGAGGAGTACATTGCAGCTTGCAATCTGACACGTGTATTGCAAAGTTAAGCAGTGCCCTAGGCAAACAGCGTAGTTTCGATGATAGAGGTTTACAGGAACAGAAGCAATCGAGCTCTGTTCTTAATTCGCGGATGTAACCACAGTCACACTTATCATTATCGCATAGTCAGTTAACTTGTAGGTGTTGTTATCAACGAATACCATATTATAGTCTTGGACCTCACCCCGCCTTTTGTCAGGGCCTCAGGGCTGTTAGCACCGACGCTGTGTACATGATGTTCAAGCGCTGGGTCAGTCTGTTGCAACAGAGATTTACTTATTCTTACATGAATCTCGTGACCGAGAGGCAACATTTCACGGTCATGGCACCTAAATATTTTTGTAGTTTTTGTTAGATAGACACAATGCTAGTGATGTGACACTGGTTGGCTTGCTGGGGGGGGGTGGAGGAAGAAGAAAAGAAAAGGGAAAGAAAGGAAAAGGAAGGCGAGAGTTGAATTTAGATGATAAAAAGCCATCACGAGGCGGACACTAAGCGGTGTTATTTTTCTGACAAGAAAAAGTGGTGAAAATTTTTATTTCCATTGTCGAGAAGTCAAAAAAGGAAGATACTAGAATTAATCTGATTTATGTTACGGGATGGATGAAAATTCCAGGTTGGCCAAATAACTTCAGAAACAGAATTCTAAATAGATAAAAATTAAATAGGTCGTCCGTTGACCGAGAAACAAAAATGTCCGTTGGCCACACAAGAGTTGCAAAAGCAAAAGACCAAACCCTAGGTTAAGCATTTGTTGATGGGAAGATATCGTTGGACAAGGCATCTGTGTTGTGTTGAGATTCGGCTATGGCAGCGAAATTATTTTATCAGAAATTGGCACTAAAAATGAAAATACGTCTAAAATGGCCAGCCGCTTGGTGACGGCGAAAAGCTAATTGACGAATCCCAGGTGATACGGCTAGATAAGAGACCAAGGGTTCGTTGACGGGCAGAAGGAAAGAAAGAGAAAGAAAAGAAAAGGAGAAAGGAAGATAATTTTTTTTTCTTTGAGCAAGATTTTTAAAAACGAGGCTAGTCTGGCCACACCCACACTGATGAGCGCCCATTTGCTGAGTGGTGGCAGGAGTATTGGGCGGAGGTGAGCATGTGATGCAGGGGGGAAAACCTGCTGGTACCCATTGAGGGGATAGGTGTGAGATGCCACTATGAGAGATAGGGAAAACCGTTGACACCCTCTGAGGGTATGGTGAGATACCAATATGAGAACAGAAGAAGGTGGGAGGACGAGAAGACTTCCAAAAATGGAAAAGAATAAAAATTTTCTGACCGAAACCAAAGAAGTGGATTTTCGGTTTGGAATTATCAAAGAACCTCAAACCTCGACGAGCCCACCCCGGTTTTGGTCGGCGTCCATATAAGCAAAGTCGCAGCGAGCGAAAATGAGTTCAGCTGAGAGTTCGGTTCCAGTTCAGTTCCAGTTCCAGTTGAGTTAAGTTCGAAGTCCGCAGTTGAAGTTGTACCCGCCTCGCAGAAGCTGACTAAGATTTACGCAATTCCGAACTCATCTTCTAATCAAGAACAATTTATTTTTGAAGAACGACTTAGTCTCACCCCACCAATACAACAACACACCAGGGGCCAGTTTCTTAAAAGAACAAACAACTTATGATGTTAAGACTCGCCTAACATAAAAAAAAACAAAGTGTCACGAATCCATATAGCGGGTTTGGGAAATAGACACAGTCCTGTATCCAGCAACAATATATAAAAGATTGTTATCCTTTTCTAACACATTTGAACTTTTCGAATTATTATTTTATTTTCGTTTACATCTACTTCTGCGATATCACCCTTATTCGAACTCAGCTTGCATTACGGCCCAGCGACTGATTGATTTCGTCTGCCTAGGATCAATTCACAACGTAGGTAGGTTAGACTGGAAATCAAAGTAGTTACTTCGGTAACCAGACGTTGGGGGCGGACTGGGAACGACGAGGCTGATACCGAATCTAACCAGATTTCCATCCGAATCACTAAAAGGTTAGAACGTCACAGTTGGTTCCGCGACCAATACCAAGCTAGTTGGTCGTCACAGGACAGGATAGCACGACGGACGCAACCAGGCGTACGTTACGTTTGGCGCAGCGACACTGGGGGGGGGGGGCGTCACAGTGAGAATCAATTTAATTACACATATGAAAGTAATGACGATAGCCTCATCACCTTTGGGATGAGATTCCATAGACTTATTTGAATCGTCTTTTACGGATACAGGAGCAGCTTGAATTACAATAGACCTTTCACATATATCCATCTTATAAGTCGTAAAGGCTGCATATATAATTTCATTATAGATTGTAAGCATATTCTTAATAATATAATATAAAATTAAAGAGAAAATGTTAAGGTTACATAATTATTTTGTTGCAAGTGATCTTAATAGTATAAAGTTAATTATTTCATGGTAACATGAACATATATACAAAATATTAGGCTGGTGCAAAAATAATGTCGTTTTTCGACCTTAAAAATTACGTCAAAAACGACATTATTTTTGCAACAACCTAATATATTGGACAAATGCATTTTTTTATTTATAGATAATATTACACAGATATTAGAAATGGAATACATGAACAGTTATTCATAACAATACTTTATATAAATTACACACAAGTAGTACATCTTCACATGCTATAAGTAAGTATAAATACATACAATTGTATTTAACGAATTGTTCTTACATGTAAACCAGGACTGATTCGCACACAGATATTAATTAAAATACATGCGATGCACGCAGTTTGAATGACAGGCCCCTGTATCTGGTGATGGGTTGCATGGAGTTTGAATGAAATGGACCTGTATCTAGGTACCATAGAATTAGATACGTTACATGAAGTTTGAATGAGAGGGACCTGTATCTGAGGTCGGGAGAACTAGATGCGTTGCACAGAGTTTGAATGAGAGGCCCCCTGTATCTAGGTACCGGAGAACAAGATATGTCGTATGGAGTTTGAATGAGAGGGTCCTGTATCTTGGGACCGGAGTACTAGATGCATTGCGCGGAGTTTGAATGAGAGGATCCGATATCTGGGGACCGGAGAACTAGATGCGTTGCACTGAGTTCGAATGAGAAGGGTCTGTATCTGGAGACCGAAGAATTAGATGTGTTGCACGGGGTTTGAATGAGAGGCCCCTGTATCTAGGTACCGGAGAACTAGATCCGTTGCATACTATGCCTCAATATGGCTGAATTCGATGCTGTGCTCAAAAGGTGTTACTAATCAATAGTCTGTCAACTGTTTTGACGGAGCCACTGCCAATCCATCCTCTCACAAGCTCGAAAATAAGTAAAGTTGTTATGCAGCCGATATCAACAATAGTGGCCACCATCACACTGGCCATTCATACTTCTATGATTGGTAAAGTTCGGTATTAAGACTTCGTTCTGTTGACGGAGTAACTACTGGTGTACAATCTCCCTATTTCTCGTTTCCTTTTCTGAACTTGCATTACGAATGAAAGCAGAATGAAAAATCTCACTGCCATCAACGGTCAGTTTGTTAGATTATTGCAGTCCAGTCGCGGGGGGTGCAAGGTCCAGCAGTGGAGGTGGCAATGGACACTGGCACGAATTTAAGCATCGCTTGGAAGAGTCCGAGCGGAAAAACGTGATATTGTCCATAAATTCCTCTACTACTGCACCTTGTCCAAGTAGACACTGCTGCGACTGGAGTGCAATCACCTAACAACATTACCATTGACGATAGTAGGATGCCGCGAAATATTTTAGACTTTTTCGTTTCGACGAACATGACGAATGAACGTGCTAGTCAAAAAAGAAAAACGAGAAATTTTGTAAGATATGTAGAGGAAGAAGGAGATTTAAGAATAAGGCAGGCAAATGAGATCCTGGTAGAAATAGAGAGGATTTGAATTACCAAGCCCCACTACGCATTGATACACACACTCTCAGCTTCATTTTTCATTTTAAGCTTTCAAAACAAAATATTTAGAAATAATTTATGAATGCAATGACGTAGGAAAGCGTCTATATTGTACATAATTAGCAGGGTAATTCCCAAAAGCAGTTATTTATCCTCCATATTTTAGTGTTGACAGGACCATTAATTATAACAATATGATGAGTAAGAATCTATAAAAAGAAGTATTAATATTTCGCTTTCTACAAAATATTTTCTCACTACGATTGCACACTTGACGGACTTGTTTTTCTTTTCGAATCCCTATGCTCCGTGTGCTTACAAATCTATTTAGACGTGTAGGGTCGTTATAGTAATTTATATCAATATAGGCCAGGAGCAGAATTAAATATACAATTCTGCTCAGAATTAGTTGACATGAAAGCGTCACAGAAGAAAGGATGCATATTTTTCTTAATAATTTTAGTTGAAAGGTATAAGGTTCAAGTCGATCTAATATTGCTTCGGGGATTGAAAACCGTAGAAAATCGTGACATTGGAGATATTTAAGACAGTTTAAAACCATTTATATCTCTTGAGCTCAAATAAAATATTTAAAGTCGATAGAACATAATAAAGTATTGATTGAAGTTCCGATTGTCTAGGTAAGTGCGCCTACTAAAATCTACTTATTATTTAGATTATTGTATAAAACGAGGAAAACAGCATTACGAAGAAAATAGAATTATTGTGGTTCCTTACTTAATTCAAGATAAAACTCTTCACAATATTAAATGGCAAAATTTTCCGCCAGTATTTTAATGATAAATATTTTACTCTTTATTTAATTATTATAAACGGAAGTATTAGGTTGGTGCAAATATAATGACGTAGTAATGTCGTTTTTTGACGTGAGAAAATACATCAAAAAACGACATTATTACGTCATTAGTTTTGCACCAAACTAATAGCTTAATGTAATCGAATAGAAAATATTTCACTTATATCTTAATAAATAGCACCATTCTCCGCCATTTTCCCACACGAAAAAAGAAAATAAAAACACTGAGAAGTACGAATGATTGTAGTTAAATATCAATCTTAATATCCCGATTTTACTCTCACATTTAAGAATCGGTATAGAAAAAAAGCTTATGTAGGCTAACCACATAAAATCATCAAATGTAATTAATTCTTGGTATGTGCGTAGATGTAAACACCCAAAATTTAAAAATAAAAAAAATCACGCTTGAATAGGCACATTCAACAGTCATATGAATGCTTTACGATCAAAGATAAATGTTCTTTAATTATGCACAACCTTACTGTAGTTGTTCCTAGGTATCTGATCAGATCGGAAGTAAAATTTTCAAAACTAAAAACATTTCGTATGATCAGATTATTTGCAAAAGAAATTATCCCTGAAGATGAAAAATATCAAATCCCATTTTTCATCTGAAGCAGTCTCCACCATTTTTTTTTTTTTATTCAATGGCAAAAATTAATAGATATAAAAAATTAAATATTTGATGTCATACGAAGTTTTTGGAATTAATCAGTTATGACTTAACACGAATCAGTTTAAAGTCACCGGAATTATTTTCAGTCTTCGCATCGAAATATATATTGTCCGCCAATATATTCTAATTGCATTCTCAGTCGGTTCCAAGATCAAAGAGAACACTAATTATTGTCATCTTCATCTTCATCGCTATCTGTCCCATCATTGTGTGTAGTTGTTATGTCGCTGCGCAGTTCCCTCCGCATAACTTAGGTTGAAAGCTGGAATATTCATACATTCTTGCCTCGTGTGTCAAATGAATAAGCATTAAGAAACGTTTACCAACCTCAGTTGTATATAAATTTCTAGAATAGAGTTGATTTTCTTTTTACCTATATTTCATCTTCTTTCGGCACCTAAAAACTTCCCGTGAAGGCAAAAATATTGCTTTTTATTCATCATATTTTATTCTGTCTTCAGTTTACTGACAATTATAAAAGAATGTAACAAAACTGATTTAAGGCAGATTTATCGTTCCTATCACTTTAATCGAAATAAACGGCCGTGACGTATTCATTAAATCCAGCCGGTAAGCCTGTCATTTTCATATAAACAAAAACTAGTTCTTCTGTTACTTAAAGATTCAGTTTTTGTTACTAATGATGAAGATTTATAATCATTCGTATAATTAAAAATATTATAATCAAATTTTCAGTTTCATCCGCTACATAAATATGATTGCAAGTAAACTCTGTACACTAAATTACAATTTTTAAAAGCTAAGTCTGTTCATGATGTACAGCCTATGGCCCGAAATAGAATTGTTTTATTTATTATCCGTCAATTCTCATATATTGAAAGGAAATGCAGTGAATTGTTCCCCCGTTGTCTTACGTGTGGCTTGGAATTCATAAATTTCTTCAAGTCTAGTTGTTCGACAAAGTTAAAACACATTCTATTCTGTTGTGGAGAGAAGAAATGGCTTCATACATTTCAAAAGTGTCTGCAAGAGATAAAACCTGAATTTGAACTCAGCTAACCTATTTTCCTTTCTGCGTTGATAATCGTTCCACACACGCACTTAAATTACCTTTATATATACCAAAGTTTTATTACCCCATTTGTGCTAATCATACTCGACTGGCTGTCATCACATAGACACCAGACTCCGAATACAGTTAAATTCAGTTGGAATACAAAGTTTATATTTCAAAAGATAGAAGCAATCTGCTAACTCCGTAGTCGACTGCGTAACATTTTATATTTGCTAGTAATTGAAAGGTAAGGGATTTACGAATATCTCGCTATGCTTCTATTATAATTATTTACGTTTTCTCGTTAAAATAAATGTTTTTCGTTTGTTTTGTTTCTATGAGTGTATTTGTTGTCCTCTAGTACTGGATGTTCAGTAATATTTTAGGTAGCAATCCTTTTCACTTAGTATATTGGAAGACTGCCACATGTTACTTAGAACTCAGAATCTCAATCGTTATATATCCTCCTCCTCATTATCTTCACTTCCTTTCACTTTTATTTGATATATCAATCCTCATTCCTCAGAAAATCTGTAACAACACTCTACCCTGAGTTGTTCTCGAGCTCTGTATTTAATGAAATTTAGTATAAAAAATAATTTTACATGAGCGCAGCGATATACTTAATGTAACAAGTTAACATTTAAATGTATCTTAAAAATGCAAGAGTATTTTTAGAGATGTACTAAATATATAAACACCAATATAATTACCGTAACTAATCTTGTATAATGCGCAGTTTATCCCATATTTTTATTTTTATTTTTAGAGATGCTATTATTCATGCAAATTACTTATTAAAGTTGCCGTCCCTAGCGTCTCCATTTTTTACCGGTAATACAGAAAAGTTGTTATAATTTTTGATCAAAGTAAGTAAAGAGTAACAAACTTGAAATCATTCGTTAAAAATTGCATATTTTCAAAAATAATACAAATTGTTCTCATATGTAGATATTATGTTGGTGCAAAAATAATGACGTAATAATGTCGTTTTTTGACGTTAAAAATACGTCAAAAAACGACATTATTACGTCATTATTTTTGCACCAACCTAATACTTAGTTTATTCCATTGAAACCCAAGATGATAAATGAACTTTCTCCAGACGAAATTACAGCAACTAACACGACCATTAATAGTCAAACATTTTCCCCATCTGCTATCCTTGAGATCCTATCAATTCATTATTTCAACTATCGGCCATTCATTCTTCCTTCGTCCATTTGAACATCTCTTCATTCAAGCTCTAAAAATGCTACGGATTTCCCAGTGTCTTCATTCTTGACTGCAGTAAGGATTGAATTATTGTACATTTTCCTGTCACATTCGGAATATCCAAACTAACTACCACCAGCTGATCGATTCCATTTGCATTTAATTTTTTTTCCCCTGGTTAAAAAATGATGTCTAAGGCATCATAGTCAAAACAATTGAAATAGCACTACGTGGACTGTTTAGTTTGCGATAAACGGCGCTTGACTCAGCTTAGCGGGGCAAGCTATGAATTATGAGTCGTGACAGGCTGCCAGTGATTGATAAATGGTAGGTTTTCTTCTTTGGTTCTTTTTTCTTTTTATAAGCGGTGGGTAGATGCAGTAGTAAAGTTCATTTGGCTATCAAGTTACAATCATAATCTCTGTAAGTTTCGTTGCATTACAGTTTTTCGCCGAGTTTGTTTTTCGCTTGTTGAGTTATTGCGTGACATTATTTCCTTTAAATACTGCGAACATCTTCTGTCTCAGTGCATAATTTAAACTATATGAATTCTTCTTATTAGTCAAAACGAACCTAGTAAATTTTAAAAAGATGTTTTAATCTGAGATAACTTTAGATTCAACAGTATCTAAAATGTTACTTATTATTATACACAAGGCCATTTCATATATCCTACTATGCTAAAGTTTCCTGCGAATGTTGTATACAGATAATTACATTTAACATTTGAATAAGAGAGTATGTGCTTGTCTATAAACTGTGATATATATATTTGAATATAGCTTAACAGAAATATTACAAATTGGCAATGGTTTGAATAAACGATGAAATATATCTCTCTGGAAAAGAATGAATATATTAAATGGAGCCAGACTTAAACCTTCTTACTGGTAGCATGTAACTAATAAAATATATCATACGTGATTTGGACACCAGATAGTAATTGTAAAATGGATTAGCCAATGTAATGACATAATTGACTCTACGCGATGCAACGGAGATCTTTCAGTCTTTAAGAATTTTCATGCAAATAAATTCATGTGCTTATCCTGAATATGGAATGCCCACAATTATATTCTCTTGCACACGACAATTACGCTCTCTCATTAGACTAAGAGAATCGTATTCTGCAGTTGGTGCGGAAACAAATGTACAAGGAATGAATGAGCTTCAAATGTCAGCTTTATTCATCGTCAAATAATATATATATATATATATATATATATATATATATATATATATATATATATATATACGTGTGTGTGTCTGTGTGTGTGTCTGTGTATTTCCAATGATTATCCATATAAAATCTAGATAGAGAAAACCATTATATGCAAGAAAGTGATATCATCGAAGTAGATTCTATTAATGGCTGAATCTGTTCCCTTGGCGGGAAATAAAAAAAAGGCATCAACAAACTTCTTTCTTGGGTCCTTTTGTGAGACATTTTGAAGAACATGCCTCGTCATTGTTATGCCACAATCATGGACTTCCATATTTTCACCTATATAACCTAATGATGAGAACGTAAACATTTTACACTAATATATATATACTGTAAATCGGGCATTATTGATTAAAGATTTAAGATCAAATTTCGTTTAATATATCTACCAAAACTTATTTTGATATACCCTTGGATAAAAATCCAGCAAGACCAGAAAAAATCATATTACCTACACTATCAATTATTACATCAAATAATAAGTTAAAACATTCATTACTATAGTAAATGCCAAGCACTTACTACAGGAGATTTAGTTTGTCACTCGATACAGAGTAGATTCATTTTTGTTGTTATCTCACATCAGTTCTAAAACACCTTTTTTGAGCTGCCGTATCCCTTCAGGACGTGGGATATCACGGTTGTCCAAAAAATCCCTGTACCTTGTAGATCTTAGTAAAATGATTATTTTTGCTATCTTCCCTAATCATGTTCTGCCAAGCATATAAACAACCTGGTTAGATAGGTTATACCTCTTGTTCTCACTACGTCTTGTGCGTGTCAGATTTTCTCAGCTCTCATTCCTTGTTATGTGACTTAGATATTTCAACTGAATTTTTCGCATGCAACTTTCTTTTTAATTTTCATTTTCTCTCAAATTTCATTGTTGCTCACATATTCAGTTCTTGGCATTACAATATCATTATAAAAACGTGTTTCTGTTGATTCAACCCCCTACGTCATCACTAAGAAGGTTATACAATAATCACTGAAATATAGGAGTCATTGACAATACATAGAAATACGTTACTCTAAATAATAGGAGTTAAATTATTACAACTTTTAGATTGAGATCGTATTAACAAATTATAGAAATACTTAGACGATATACACAACTACAAACAACGAGATCAATTACCAATCGCCGAATAAAGACAGAGCATAAGTCATAATACCATTAGTTCTGTAGAAGACAAAATTACAACACAACAGTCATTCTTTACTTTAGCTAAATACCGTCAACAATACATGTAAAAGGACAAAACATGAAGTTGAAACGTATATAACATATCAAGATTTTTTTCTTACAAAACCTTTTGTGATGGCTAACAACTCATACCAGTTCAGCATCTGTGTTTTAGTTTTGAATTGAACGTAGGTCCCTATAATGTTCCCTATCGTGAATGACATCTGTTTAATGCAAGACAATCTGATGCCAAGGTAACCTATTTGGAAACATTTAAAAGGCTGGATGTTTGGGTATTGAACAGGCTGCATAGAGCCATTCTTGACGATTTGCAGCACATATCGGAGTAGTCGCATCGGTGGAGATTTGAAGTGGTCACCAGTAGTCCAATAAACATACCTACAACGGTAAACTATATTCTGAACAGCCAAGTAATGAAAACGCTTCGCAAAATCGACGTTTTGCAAGGCCGTTATTGGCAGGATTTATAGCATCCACAGCAAAGTTCAAAGCAAATATTCGCCAACAAGATTCGAAAGGCACAGTGGGGAAACACCTACTTGCTGCAGGGGTACTCACCAGACGTTAAGTTTAGCCAAAGCACAAATGTACATTTTTCAATATGATGCACGTGCTATTCGAAAATACTTCGACAAGCATGATCTCTAGTCACGACAACCAGTTTAATATATATTGACCATATTGGGATGAGGTTCGACTCTCTTCATTAGCCTACTATATTATTTTGCTTTAAGTTATCCCTAGGGTGTTAATCACATCTGTACGGAATTATGTCTGCAAGAACCCGACTGTTTCAACACATGATGAAGATATTAGTCACATGTGACATGTGTTTTACAGCCTTATGCGATCATGTATCTTAAGATACATGACTGAGGCAAATATTTTCACACTGTAGGTTGCCATTTCTTTCTGGGGTAGGCCAGTTGCCGTCCTGCTATTTACCCATAGCTGGTGGGGAAGAAGAGAATTCCTACTTTTCCCAAAGGTATTAGCACTTAAGTGAATGTAATTGATGCAACTGGAATTCGAACTCGCCTCTCCGATTACTCAATCCGGGTCGCTATCCATTACTCCACCATTTGTATTATGTTGATTAACCTGTTCTCTTACCACCGCGGTAGGCACGGATCTTTACCTATATTTTTAATTTTTTAAATATCATCTAATGCAAAGCAGTGAAGCCATTAAAATAAAATGGCTGACTAAGAGTAGAAGAATAAGAAAAATAAATATAAGTTAGCGAGAAGAATAGAAGAATAATCAAGCTAACGGATTGCCATTGCATAGAAATTTTTGAGGAGAAGTAGAAAGCATGAGGACAAAAAAAGCGTTCCACAAATGAGAAGGACAAGAAAAGAAACGGTTAGGATAGAAATTACGTTTACATCTAGCCAATGGAACTGTTGATGTGACCTTGCTGATAATCTAGTACTGCACTTAAATTCATAGAGTTTTGGTACCATAGTGAAGAGTACATTGGAATTATTACCATTAATTATAGAAAATACACAGGAAAACTGCATTAGGCCGGTGGGATGGTGGCCGAATCCGCGATGCCAATTCAGGCCGAATAATTTTGATGATTTTCTTTGGAAGCACCGAACCATATGTGGCAATATTAATAGGTCATTACTAGAAAGAAGTTTCCTTTGTAGGCGTTAAAATTTAAAAAAAAAAGCCACGCTGTGACCCATTTAGCAAGAAATTGTACGTCATTTTTAGATCACCTGCCAGTTTCTCCTTATCGAACGGAACAAACTCATCATGGAGACAGAAGTAAATGGTTGCGTCACCAGTATAGATACTTAGTTCAGAACTGATGTCATCAGAAATGTCGTTGATGAACATTATGAAGATGGTAGGTCAAAGGTTAGAGACCCGTGGGACATTTGCGTTGATACATGAAAGATCTCAAAGAGTGATAATTCAGGACAATTATCATTTGCGATTAGATAAGAAACATTGAATTAATTTAAAAATACGTCCGTAAATACCGTAGCCTTTCAACTTGGGAATTAGAGCGACATGCCAATGCCTGTGAAATGCTTTAGAGATATTCAAAGCAAAAGCCCGAGCTTCACAAGTCTTATCAAACCTTGACGGACTCTTTCAGCTATAATCGTTTTACCAACTTCAGCTGAACTAGAGATATGAAAGACATATTGCTAGTCTGAAAGATGATCCTGCGCTGTGAGGGGGCTTTAATTCTGAGTTAGGTTCTCGTGAAGGTTACCAAAAATACGTAGCCAGACGGTCACCTGAGTTCTTAAAGACCGGGCTAATAGTGGAGGATTTCCAACAAGCGGGAAAGTACGAGTGACTCATTGTATCAGTAAACAAAGACTTAGCAGCTCCGAGGATACGTTTACAGTTTTACACTTATTATGGACAGCCACGAATATGTGTGTGACACTCTAACTCTGGGCTCGTTGCAGCACCATTTGTGACGATATAACCCTTGGCAGGTTTGGGTGAAAACCTGGTTTACCCCGAAATCATTTGTGACACTAAACCTTCTGGTTGTCTTGGTCGCGGTCGATGTCTTGTTAGATTCGATATCAACTTTATCGTTCCCAGCTCGCCACCAACGTCTGGTTACCGAAGTAATTGCTTTGATTTATAGTCTAATCTACCCACATTGTGATTTGATCTTAGGTAGACGAAATCAATCAGGCGTCGGGCCGTAGTGCAAGCTGAATCCTGGGTAAAGTTGATAGCGCACAAGTGTATGTAAAAAAATAATGAAACAAACTGAGGAGGTTCAAATTTGTTGATAAATAATAAGTATCTTTATATCTGGAATACAGGAGTGCGCCTTTCTCCCAACCCGCTTCTATGGATTCGTGATACTTTTGCGTTTCTTAAGCGAGACTTGATATCTTAATTTGTTTTTCAATAAACTACTCTTTGGTATCTTGTCGATATTCATTAAAACTTGCTTTGGTGGTGTAAGTCTAAGTCGTTCTTCATTAGAAATTGCTTTTGGTTAGAAGTCTAAGTCGTTCTTCATTAAAACTTATTTTTGATTAGTCGGAATGCGTGGAAATCTTTCGGTCAACACCTGCGAGGCTGGTCTCCGAGCCCAACAGCACTCTCTGTCGATCTGTCTCCGATCTCAAAGCGAACTGTACCCTGAACACCCGGGGACGTTCGTTTATATGGACATCGACCAAAACCGGCTTGGGGCCTGTCGGGGTTTAGGTTCTTCGATAATTCCACATCCCCAGTAAGGATTTTCATTGTCTTCGGACAGGTACATTTATCACGTCCCATTTTTGGAAGTCAATTACTTTCTGTTTTAGGTGGGTTCTCCCCCTTCTGTGAGGAGAGGTCGGAGGAGAATTATTCCCCTACACTCTTTCTTTCTCATACTGGTATCTCATACCAATCCCTTCAGTGGGCGTCAACAAGTTTCCCTTCTTTCTTATACCTTCACCTCCAACTATCACCCATGTTACCACTTTAGCCAATGATCTCTTGACATGTGGGTGTGGCTAGACTGGCATTAGTTTACATTACCGCCCAAAGAAAAAATTATCTTCCGTTTTCTTTCTTTTCTATCGGTCAGAATTCTTATAGACCGCACATTGTGGTCATTAAATTTTTATCTTATCCTGGGGGCATCTGGAATTCATTAGCGGAAATCTCCGCCGACTCATTAATTACTGCAGTCAACTTTTAACTGGATGGTCGTTGTCACTTATATATCTTAAATATCTTTGTCTTTCTCGTCTCAATATTATCACATTTCCAGATGCTCGTTCTCGGTGACAGAAAGTCTGTCGTTACCAGTTTGAACAGTCAGTAACAATGACCATATCAAGGTCTGTATTCATACGCCTGGCTTTCTTCGTCGGAATTCAAGATAACCGAATTTCGATTACTTCGGCCTTCATGCAGCTGACCGACTCGAAATTTTTATTATTGCTACGTGTGTAGTGAAATTGTTATGCTTTAACAGTGTTCTGTCTTCCTTGGCGCGTCACTCTTTTATCTTGACATTAATTAATTCCGAGAAAATCTGAAGCCTGATTCTCTTACGAATTTTTTGTCTTCTGCGAAAAAATATCTTTCTTCGTAAATGAAAATAATATCTTTACCCATTTTTCTTTTGTTAAAAAAATAATGTCGCTTGGTATGTCTTTCGTTATAGCTCTTTCTCGCCTTAAGTATTTCTCGTTTTTAATTTCCATGCTTAATTAGTTACCAATTACCAGAGCTAACTAGTGTCACAGGGGTCTGTTGTGATCATACATGTCATGCTGATATAGGCAGAAAATGTGTCTCCTTTCTGTTATGACAGCTCAAATGACCGGTATGAGTGATAGAGAAGATTTGGATTTCATCTGGTATTTTCGAGAGGTTACAAATGTATCGATACAGGCTTTGACCAAAAAAGAAACCCCAAGTAATAATTCTGAATAGAAAGGCTGATAATATTAATCCAAGTGGAGTCACGAAGTCAGCGTGCTGGTACCTGAAGGGGGTCTTGAGTATAAGAGGTTACAATTTGATGGATTGCAGGAACGAATATCAATAGGTACTACAGCGTGGTTAGAATTTCAACAGGACAGAGTTTCGAAGCCCGACAAGAGGTAGGATAGGAGATAAGGAACATGTCAGGTTGATCTGATTTACTTGAGAAACTTCTAAAGGAAAACACTAGCTACGCAAGTGACTGGGGAAGGGGTAAATTGAAAGTCTAAATACCAGAAATGTCGCTTAAGACACCTATAAGGATGAGCCTAAAAATCACTAAAAACAATAATATTCGCGGATGCGTGTAGAGTGAGACTTTTCTATACAGTCAGAAATGTCCAATATACAAACTAACAAGTACGTGGACGAGACAAAAGTATAATGTGGACTCAGGGTTACCCACCAGAGATATATTCGGAGATACCTACCTACCATGTGTAATATGGTACTTCAAATATCCTGATATTATGCAGCTGTTGATCGGAACAGCCTCTCTAAGCGCTGCCAAAGAGTTCGATCCCCTGCCAGTTGTATGCAGCAAATAGAAAACTTACACATGTAATGAAGAGTCACAGGCACTGATCAGTTAGATAACCAAAATGTTAAGATATTAAAATCATTATGATCATATCTACTCCTACTTTGCCTGTTCGCATCTCAGGACGATGGGAGATTTTACCGAGGCCCCATCCATATGAAGGAAGCCAAATAAGGCTGTAAACTCCATCCAGTTTGAAGTGGGGAGATTAGTGAATTATTAATAGCTGTCTGTATATTAATCTATGAGATGAAATCAAAATGATATTAATAAATTAGATGTCTTCAGGATAACATTGTTGATAAATTAGAATTTGAATATACAGACATAAGTAGAAAATTTATACTGATACAAGGATAGAGACAGAAAGAGGCCAAATCAAATGCAACATTTATTATTACTATAGTGAATATTGGAAGCCATCTTCATAATATAGGACAATTGTCAAAAATATATTTAAGACAATTTTTTTGTGTTATCTTCAATGACAATAGTGGAAATGAATAGATAAATAATTGATCAGGACTATAGAAAAGATGAACGTTACCACTGAGAATTAGATACAGAGGTGTTATGGTATCATGATATTCTTTGTTATTGTCGGCTAAGAATAATTATGGATAGGTTTGTGATGAGTTCGATTCGCCACAAGTACATGTATCATTCGCCCCGATCTCTTGACCAAAGAATCAATTAAAAGATCACTATAATTGCGGCCGTGCTATGTGGAGGGTCCGTTTGAAATAATGTGAAATTAGAGAAGTGAATTAACTGTTCAGATCTAATATACTATAAGTCCGAATAACCACTATCGAGAAAACCTCCATAATAAAAATGGCCAGTTATTCAAGCAAAAATTCCATTAAATGAAGCAGCCAGCGAGATGAAGAAAGAACATTACATTATTATGCAAATAATTAATGCATTCTTATACATAATTTCCCCCCCCCCCAAAAAAAAAATTCAAACTTAGCACGCTCCAAAAGTGTGTATCCATTGTCAATAACACATTTAAAAAAATATATATATTTCGATTCGCTTTATATTTTTTCGTCTCGGATGCTACCTGTATTTTACCAAACACAAAATAATTTCCATACCTGAAGATGACTGAATATACAGTCAAAAGTACTTGCGTATTGAAGAAAGACCTTATACAGCTTATAATTTAAAAAAAAAAAAAAAACGGGGATCATAACATTCGAGTGATTGGTAGGTGAATGCACCTTTACAATTTTGTTAGCGAAGGGATTTCGCCATTTTATATCATTAACTTTACTAATTTACTTTTTGTATGAATGATTTATTGTAATACACGCACACACACACATACATACATACATACATACATACATATATATATATATATATATATATATATATATATATATATATATATATATATATATATATACACTAGGTGTAAAAGCAAAATTGTCCAAATCTGGTAACAGCAAAATTGTTTAATTGTTAGATTAAGTTTTCAGATGTATATTCGAAATGATTAAAGTTATCTTACTAGAATTCTTCGCTGTTTTTTATATTGGATTCTACTTTGAACAATAAGAATATATTTAACTCTAAGGTGTAATGATGATCTCCCTTGTTGTCGTGACCTCCTGATCCAGTTTTCCTCACTACTGCTACCTCGTTTTTACACTTATTCACCGTTCTCTTGATGGTTCTTGAATGGGCTTTGAAGATAGAAGCTAGAATATGAATGTTGGTGCCAATATGGAATGCATGGATGATCTTTTTTCTCGCACCGCTGCTCAGTAAGATATAGCCGGGCTGACACAAAACTATTTTAACCTGTTCTTTTTCAAACTGAATAACTCAATGATTCTATCACGAAAAGGTGTCCAGATAGCTGAAAGTCTGGTCTGAAAACCTAGGAAAAAGAAACTCAGTTTACTGTTTTTGTAGATATTAAACAGTATGAGCAATTATCACATGCTGTTATTTGGAAATTATACTGCTATATTTAAGCAAGAATTAAAATACGAAATTACGATAACTGAAAAACAGATGAGAAGAAAGAAAAAAGTATAACAGAATTAAGAAAATTTAAATTAAGAGAAGTATACATTACGACGGGCGAAGTAAATGATGGACTCTTGGACAAATTTAAGTAGCTAGAATGTTCTGGTTAACAATAGCTCCAATTGAAAATTAGAATGCAGGCAACCTTTTAAGGGTTACATTTTTAAATTTTGTAAATTTTATTTTCCTCATTATACATAGTGGTCCGAAAGTCTTATCACTCCTCTATAATATAATTTTATTTTTCAACACTCTCAACGGTATTTTCAAGGATAGAGTTTCACATTAACAAGACCAGAATACCGTCAGTTGAAGGACGCCGTTCAGAGTGCCTTCGTACAGCTTCATAAAATATCACACATGATAAGACCACGGATCGTTTTGTACCACGAAAATAATTGTGTTTATACAGACTTTCTCGAATTATGACAGTATCATTTAAAGTGAATAAACTGAATCCAGTACATGTTTTGTGTTTTACTGTATTGCATGTTCTTCTATTGTTCTCATTACATTTTGATAAATTATGATAAGACTTTCGGATCACCTGTACATTTTGACACAATGCATGTGCAATGTAACAGGTAGAAGCACTGAATGTGAAATCGGCGAACTAAATTCAAATTCCGGTAGAATCTGATTCGTTCAATTTGCATTAATACCGAGGAGACGAATTCATCTTTCTCTAGTTATGGGTTATATAGCAAGGTAGATTGTCCTCGGATTAAATGTTAAACTGAATTTAAAACAAATCTAAATTCCGTTAGACGAACTGGCCATTAGAGCACCAATGGTATTATGGCTGTATTATTCGAACAGCCACTATGAACAAAAAGCTTTAGAGAAATCGTGTTATGTCGTCCCGGGTATTATATATAGTTACAAAACTATAGCTTTATTACAAATAGCTATCTCCATTTCTTTAAACACGTTTGTATAACTACATTTTTGGTACAAAAGTAACTTTTCTACTGTTGCTTTTTACTGTCTACCTGATATAAAGCTCACAAAGGTTACCTCGGTGGAGTGTAATGGTTAGGAAGCTTGTCTCGCGAGAAAATGTACGACTAAGAAATTGCTCGATCCTCGCTGGTTGCGACAGACTTTCAGACTTGTGCCACATCTAAGCTACGCTTAGAAAATTACTATATAAGAATCAAGAGTAACTAAAGATAGTGGCTTAGTGAAAGCAGTGGGCATGTGAACAATACGGTTTAAGGGGTGTAATATATGAGGGTGTAGGTAAAATAAGTTATAACCCGAGAGTTGAGCAGGTTTAGATTTAATTGTTCGGGAAAAAATCCTTGGTTTGTTGCTTGTTTGCGTTTGCTTGGCGGCATATAAATGGCAGATCGTCACTTAATAATCTAAATATTTTGAACGCCATTGCATGTCTTCAAATTTAGATAAAATATATTGTTGGTAATTTTACTATAAAAAGTTATTGCAGGGAATTTTACTATAAATATTGTTGGTATTTTTATATAATAATAATATATTCATGGTAATTTTACTATAATTATACTTTCATACTGTTTTGTTTGTGGGTTCTCAATTTGCCCATAACTGCGACGCGAACAGATGGAGTCACCCAGATCGTCCTGTGATTCTTTTCCATAATGTTACAATTCGGGGAAAAGTTTGTTTCTAGAAGAAGTATCTATTCAAATGCAACATAAAATAAATGACGTTAATGTTGATTTCAGGAGGAAGCGTGACGTTACACTTAAAAAATATTCGTGGTAAAATTATCCAAATGTCGGTAAAGAAGATTTAGTCTGGCACTCAACGCTCAGCAGATCCATTTTTGTTGCTTATAAAGTTGCTTCTTTTCTCTCTCCCTTAACACTTCAGGAGTCTGTAACCATGGCTGTCTACAATATCTTGTCCTTTGTAGATCTTAGTAAGATTGATGTTTTTGCTATCTCTCCCAATCCTCATTGTTCTAGCCATTTATACAAGTTCGATTTAGTAGGTTAAACGCTGTTTTCCGCTGTCCCTATGGCCATCAATACACCCGGTGAGTGTCAAAATCTCTAAACCACATTTCAAAGTAACATCATCTTAGTAAATAGCAGCTAAAAAGGTAGAAAATATTCTTGACAATGAAAGATTCATCAGGAAAAGATGGAGATGCAAATAAAATAAATCCGTGCGCAATAGACATAGATTTAGTGAGAACTAAAGAAAGTGTAATGAAAGAAATAAAGATAGATAGATAGATAAATAGATAGATATATATATATAGAGAGAGAGATGGACAGAAAGAGAAAATGAGAATGAAACGTGATTAATGAAACTCTTATTTTTCTGCGAGTTAAATTGTAAGTCTTTATTATGTATTTGTTTCTTTCTCGATGCAGTGTCTGCCCGAGGCTTTGTGCAGTGTTTGTTTCCTCGCTATATTACAATACGAGAAAAAATCCTTAAGAGTAACTTCTCAGTTTTTCGTAAAATGTTATACATTTTGCCTAACACGCATTGGTGCTGGCTTAAGAAAAAGCTGAAATCAGTGATAAAGTAAAAACATATATGTGAGAAAATAGATTGAAAGAAAATAGAAAAAGAAAGAAATGAAAATGAATGAAACGATTTTTACTTTTTCTATGAGTTAACCGATGTCTCTTGGTATATAGCAATTTTCCAGACCCAACATTTTATCTAATAAATCTGTCATTATTTGGTTAAGTGAGTCCTTAGGCATAGCTTGACAATTCTTCAATAGACCGAAACATAAATGTAGATTCGGGAAAAAAAAAGACTTATTTATTCAGTCGTTCAATGTATCGAGCAGTTCTTACTTCTGATAAATATTTGGCTCTTACCAGTAAGGAGGAATTACCCGGGCTTAAGCGTAACTATAATAGAGACGCCGGTTTCTGACCTGAACCACGAAGCCAGATTGACGATTGAGAGCCGCGGGCTTATAGGAAATCATTTTAATTCCTAATGGATGTGTACATCATTGTGCATAGTATCCACCTTATGAGATTCGTAAACATACATTCACAAGTATGTCTTCCGCATAGTTTGACTCCATCTCACAAATACGCATTCACTTATATATGTAATTATTCATATATATATATATATATATATATATATATATATATATATATATATATATATATATATATATATATGCACACACACATATATGCACACACACATATATATGTTTATGCGTATATATCTATGCACACGCACAAGTATCTAAGCATATAAAGGTGCATGAATACATATATGCATATATACAAAAATGAGTGAGATAAACATAATAAAAACTGGTTCAAATTTCTGATTTGATTTTCTATCATTTCCTATGGATACAAAACTATATATATATGATTGGTGTATAAATAATATATATATATATATATATATATATATATATATATATATATATATATATATATATATATATATATGTATGTATTTTGTATATGAGTGTATATATATAGATATATCGATATCTATATATATGTGTGCGAGTGTTTATTTACAACTGGCTCAGAAATACTTATTCATGGATATGTATGCGTACATACTGTATACTTACGTTATTACACACTCATTTATATTTGTCTATATAGTTTTCTGAGTGTATGAATACATTTTCTAATCGATTCCAAACGAAGCAAGGCGATAGTATCACTAAGACTTAAGGGGCGATTTTGCATGAAAGAGAATGAGAATATTTTATATGAGACCCGAAATCAAACCCTAAACAGGAAATAAGGGAGAAATCGCTACTACTGTTCAACTGACCGGGAAGTTATGTAGACAGGACGATAGGCGGACATGTTTTAATGTGTATAGTTAAAGGTATATATCCTTTCAAAGTAATATTTTATCACTTGTTGCGATTTAATTATTAGATATTTCCGAGCACAACAGTCTTCCAGAGAGGCTAGCCGACACTTATTAAAAACTTCCGGATAAATCCATAGACCCACACCTGTATCTATGCTGTAGGGAATCTCAATTGTTTCTGGGAGAGAGGAAAACAGGAAAAGTACGCTAAAACCCACGGTTATATACATGACCACCTCCTATAATCGATGTATAGCGTTATCAGTTTTTTTTGGTTTTGTTTTTGTTTTTTTGTTTTGTAGAAGAGAACGTCATGATAAAACTAGGTAATATTACCAAAAAGTAAAAAAAAACACCTATCGTTGAAACGTCTACGAATCTACAGCAGTGTCCGGGAATTTAGTACCGGAAATGTGAACAACAATAATTATTAAATGGATTTGTTTCAATCAGATATTACTTCTCATTACCATAACCGTTACTTTTTTAATATTCTCAACATAAATAGAGTATCACATTTGACTATCAAGGCAACCATACCTATGATATATTCACTGGTAGAAAATGGTATCTTGATGGGGGTCACTTTTACTTGATTGTCTGATAGCAATTTCACTGTTGAAGAAAATTAAAAAAAACAAGTGTGTGAACACAAACACATGTGTCTATTAAAACATATATTCTATATTAATAAGAAATAATGGCGGATTAAAAAAAAATCAATATATACATATATATATATATATATATATATATATATATATATATATATATATATATACCACTATATTTATATATATATATATATATATATATATATATATATATATATATATATATATATATATATATATATATATTATATGTTTGTATGTATGTATGTATGTATGTATGTACAGTCCCAATAGAAGTTTTGGAACAGCAAGACCAATTCCTCAAATCTTGTTGTTCATTGAAGGCGCTTGTGTTTAAGATCAAAAGAAAATATGAGATAAGAATACAGAATTTCACATTTGTTTCCTCGTATTTCCATTTAGATGTGTTAATCAACTAACGGCATACAATCGATTGTATGAGATCACACCATTTTTGAGGTGAGAAAAAGTAAAGAATCATTTAATATTTGGTTGCATAAGAGTTACTAGAAATAACTGCACCAAGCCTGCGTCCCATTGTCATCACCAAACTGTTGCATTCTTCATTATTGTTGCATTCTTCATTACTGTTGCATTTCCAGACTTTTAACGCAGCATTTTTTCCGTCCATGTCTGTTGCGTTGGATTTCTTTTTCATTAGGTTATGGTCCCCGCTCATTGACTTAGTTCGTTTAAAACTGTCCACCTTTATTTTTCCTTGATGAAATCCTTAATTGTGTTGGGAGTATGTTTTCGGCTATTGTTTTCCTGCGTGATAAAACTCCACCTGACCAGTTTGGATGTATTCCTTTGTAAATTAGCAAACAACATATTTCTGTAAACTTCTGAATGTTTTCTGCTGCAAGCATCATGAGTTATATCATCAATGAATATGAATGAGCCTGTTCCAGAGGCAACTATGTATGGCCACATCAAGAGGCTGCCTCCATTATGTTTCACAGATGTTATTGTATACTTTGGATCATAATCGGCTCCTTTCTTTCCCCAAACTTTGTAATTTCCATTACTTTGGTAGAGATTAATCTTGGTCATATAATTACATAAAACATTCTTCAAGGAATTTCGCTCATCTCAGCACTTGCTCGACCTCTATATTTCTCCTCGTTTTCTTTGAACGGTGAATTGTAAAAACTTCACCCCAGCACACTGGACGTTGTAAGTGTTGTCACTATTGCATTAGTGTTTTCCTCACAGATCTAAAGATTTTTCTCTCATCAGGTGCTAATGTTTTCTCGCTCGAAGTCTGTGACATAGACCAACAGAATCTTTCTTTTTCAGGACCTTCTATATAGTTGTTTTGGCTAATTCTAATGTTTATCAAATGTTTTTCAACTTCAAAAAGGCTTGATTTTCTCCCATAGACAGCTCACTGCCATTTACGTTGGTTTATACTTTTAAAAAGAAATGCAATCTTTCCTGGTGAAACCCAAGTCTAAAACGAATGATAATAACTATGTGATGTTGAAACTATCGAGATAAAAGATAACACCTCGGCAACAAGAAATATCTGTCAGTCACGTGATCAAATAATTTTGCTCGCTAGAAAAATGGCTGGTCTTAAATAAATGATGGCATGTCCTAAGTTTTTTAACGCGTCGAAGTGTAAATACCAGGAAATAAAAGCAGTAATTCCGGAAATTTGTCTCATGTTCATCTTTTGATCTTAAAACGAAATGTCTTCAGTGAACAGCAAAATCAAAGGAATCGGTCTTGCCATTGCAATAATTTATAGGGGACTATATATATATATATATATATATATATATATATATATATATATATATATATATATATATAAATATATATATATATATATATATGTGTGTGTGTGTGTGTGTGTGGCCTGAGGATTGCATATAGCATGAAACAGACTGTCACCGCTAAGTGTTGACTTCTATGTTCACTTTTATATTTATACACGCTCTATCTCTGATATTGAGCACTTTATCCCATAAATATAGCACAACTTAAGACTATATTTCTTCATATATATATATATATATATATATATATATATATATATATATATATATATATATATATATATGGGTGGGTGTGTGTGTGCGTACTTAAAATATCATTAATTACATCCTCGTAAAAAATGAACTGCCACACTCATATTAAAATAAAATATAAATATCAATATTTAAATTATGCAGCTGTCAGCATTCAATCGGCATCTTACAATTGAACTGTGCATGAAAAAATTAGAGTTGTGCTAAAGGTTATCAATATATATATATATATATATATATATATATATATATATATATATATATATATATATATATATATAGAGAGAGAGAGAGAGAGAGAGATAGACCTTCGATAAAATACATTTCTGTTCAGCATTTTAGAGAGAAAATGCGAATTTTTAAACAGTGAAAACAATGTAAACAATGTGTGTTTGTGTATGCATATATATATATATATATATATATATATATATATATATATATATATATATATATATAATTAATTCGAATTAATGCAAAGAAAATTATCACTTAACTAATTGGTACTATTTCCGTTATGTCGACTTCGAAGTTTCGTCAGCGCAATGTAGTAATGCTTTTCCTCTTCAGAGCTATAGCCTTTAAAGTCTGATCAACAACATAAATCATAGCAAACACCCGAGACAACCAGACTGGTTCAGGCAACACATTTTTTTTTATCAGAAATTTAAAGTTGATTAAAATTTATGTCTATCGGGTAGCATTAGTTTTGAGCCGATATCAGCAACACAAAAGGCTAGACTTTTGAAATGAAAATAAAAAAATTAGGATCAATTCCTCGAATATTTTCTGAACTGGATTCTAACTGTAGATGGAATATACATGCACACCAACCTCACATCAATCACGTGTTACCCACCAATTTAGATGAATATAGTCCTGGTAATACGAATGACTTTTACTGGTAGCCATCTGGAAACATGAGGTCAATTTGACATTTAAAATTCCAGAACTAAATGTACAGTAACATATATATCGCTCCCTTTAAATCTTCTTCAGAGAATCCTGTTTCCATGTCATTATCTTTGTCATTTCCATCATCAAACAAGTGGACCTTTGCAAACATATCGACGAGAAATCCTTATCTATCTTACAATTATGATTCAGCATTTTCTTTTCTTTTTTCTTTTTTTCCCTAATCTCAAAAATATTTTGAATGGTACCGATTTTGAAACCATTAATGAAGAAATATACTACATTGACATGGCTAATTTCTCCGGATGCTCTGTTAATCAAGAATTGCTTAAATGTCGAGTATCATCGTTTAGATAAGTGTCTTAATATAGATGTACCTTATGCGAACACATAAATTATATACATCCTGTTGAATTTTGATCCTATTTTCTATATTCTTTTCGAATGAACCAAATATACATAATTTATGCTCACTCTCTAGAACCGCTTATGTCTCATAAATGTATTAGAATGAAAAGGTGTTTACTTTTTGTTGTGGTGTCCTCCCTCTAAAGAGTATATATTAGACTCTTCCACCTACTATAAGATTTGTAGGAGAGAAGGCCTTGGGGGAACAGTCGAATGGATTGTTCAACTGCCACTCTCTGCTTTGAGCAGAGAGGAACCCGGACGAGCCTTTTCCGAAGGGCAAAGTTTCGTCCGGGGAGGTAGACAGATCCCGAACATGTTTATACGGGTGCTACGGGAATATTTTTAGCCGAGCCTACCGGCTCGGAAAACCAACGGTAAACTCGACCTTATGCCACATATATCCCTCGTGGACGTGGGCGGGGTATTAAATATTAACATTCGTATAGATTGTTCATCTGTCGAAATCTCTGCCTCGAGCAGAGAGGAACCCGAACGAGGCTTTACCGCAGGGTAAATTTTCGTCCGTGGAGATAGACAGTCCCTGAACCAGTTTATACGGTTTCAAAGGGAATATTTTGGCTGAGCTTACGGGCTCGGAGAACCCACGGAAAACTCGGACTTGTGCCACATACTTTCCCCCTTGTGCGGTCTATTAAATATCAACAGTCGAATAGATTGTTCACCAGTCGAACTCTCTGCCTCGGCAGAGAGGAACCGGGACGAGGCTTAGAAAAATTTTAGACAAAACGTTTCAATTCATAACATTCACAAAATAAATAAATACATTTTGATAAAACATATGTTAACATAATTATCCGTTTTTGTTTAATATAGGTTTCAAAAACAAATTTCATTTCAAAACATCGAACAAAAAAGGGAACTCGAGTTACTTGGTTTTGTTAGTTTGGGTTTGGTTTATGTTTTACGGCATATTAACCACAGTGGGTTATTTAATGCCAACATTATTTTAATTGATGGTAATACTTTTCAAAAATGTATTGTTACTAATATTTTTCTTTCCAAAAATGTATTGCTGGTAATATTTTTTTCTTCAAAAATGTATTGCTGGTAATAATTTTATCTTTAAGAATTCATTATTGTTAATAACCTTGTGCAAAAATATATTGCTGATAGTATTTTTTTAAATAATTTTTTACACTTTCTTAGTGCTTTGACACCAGTTTGGGGGATCATCTATTGCCCTATAACTGGGACCCTAACAGATTGCGCCTGGGAACACCAGCAATTAAGAAGTGGCTACATGTTTCTCAACACCTCCTTATCAGAAACCTTGCAGTTGGTTGTAGTTTATTATCTTACCCTTAAGCTTATGTAGTTTATAGTCTTACCAGTGACGGTCGAATACTTGACGAATGCGCCAACAAAAAATATTGGAAGGAGATTGTGAATTTGCAAAATACTTGGAGACTAGAGCAAGATATGTCGCCACATGAAATTTTCGCGTAGATTCAGACAACGAGAAAGTCAAGTTTTGCATTTGTGGAATTGAGTCCTAAAATATTCAATACGTGTTCTTTTGAATAAGCCCCTTGCGTATTATGAAGTTCTATAATACCCATGTAAATGTCTCTTTGAAATGTTAAATATTTGATTTTAAAAACTTTGTCAAATTATTACAATAACAATCACAATTATGAATGCAAGTGTAAAATACCTGCTAAGGAAAAGGCTGAGAGATATTATTATTATGTAGCAGGTATTCCTTCTTGAATTTTGATCTTATTACTCAAAATGTTACTGATTTGTGAAGCATTTTGTAGCAGATTTTAATTTTTCATAATATAATCTTACTGAGATGGATTTGATGATACCAAAGTTCAGTAAGAGATTTTTTATTTTTATTTTAATATCCACCGCTTGAATTAGAGAAATAATTCCGTCTAAAATCTAAAAGCTTATGTATTCTCACACACACACAGACACACACACACACACACACATATATATATATATATATATATATATATATATATATATATATATATATATATATATATATATATATATACGTGTGTGTGTGTATATATAATAAATTAACTGATTTAAAATGTAGATTTTATGTTCATCTAATTTAAAAATAAGTTTTTTTCCAAAATTCGCTTGAAAATGAAACGTAACTAATGCTTTTAATTTAATTATATAGTTAAATTTGAAGTTTTTAGCTTTAGTTTTTGTAATATGGTTATTACTGTGTAGCGAAAAAAACATATCTTAAATAAGTTAATGTATAATAGTTATGCTCTGTAAATTTACATTGAGCATTGTTTTGTAAAAATAAAAAAAATATCAATAAGAACACTGGATTATATATCTTACTGTTCTTTCTTTCTTCACACACACACACACACACATATATATATATGTATGTATGTATGTATATATATATATATATATATAACAGTAAATATATCAGTTTTCTTTCTAGACCAGGGTCTTATGTCAGAAAATATGGAAAGTGTGATTTTCTCCCGGTAGGTGAATGATAAAACATTTTTTTGCTGTAAGGATATACTGTTGTATGCTCTCTAGCAAAAATGAATTTAAGAAATGTATGAAATCATCTTATTACCTCAGGCAATGTTATAAATATCAGAATAGAATCACCGGGTATGGGTGTCATCCCTTCTAACAGAATGGAACACTCTGAATTTTAGATCCGTCGGGAAGACAATGGGAAAATACACCAGGCATGTTAGTTTACTCGTAATAAAAAAGAATAAAAATACAGTGCATGAGTGCATGCTGGGGTATGATTGTAAAATTCAGTCCACTATTTAAGTTTCACGCTACCGCGATTGTCAGGCGATCTGATTTGGCCATATATATATATATATACATATATATATATATATATATATATATATATTTATGACTTTGTTGTTCCGTTCCTTATATTATGGGCGCTACTGTATATATATATATATATATATATATATATATATATATATATATATATATATGTATGTATGTATGTATGTATGTGTGTGTGTTTGTGTGTGTGTATCGGCGTTTTTGTGAGTATGTATTTTCTCTCTCTATATATATATCTGCAAATTTATATATATATATATATATATATATATATATATATATACACATATACTATATATATATATATATATATATATATATATATATATATATATATATATATATATATATATATATAGTCATCCATAAACAAACAGCTTCGTTGTTTCACAGCTCATCAGTGTAGTTAGCCGTCCCCGGGCCTGGATCGAAACCCATTCCATATTTTCAACGTTGTAGATAAAATGGAACAGAATTTCTACAATTGAAATATTATCGATTTTTCACTCTTTGATGATTTACGTTATGTTCGATATTCTCAGTTTTCTAAAAAGACAAATAACTATTATTTGGAAAATAGAAGGCTTAAAGTAATTTCGCTAAGTAAATTAACACGCACAAGTGAATATATTGTAGTCAGACAAAAATATTTCTATATTCTCTCCGTTCGATGGAAGCTGATTAAAAAATGTAATTTATCCGCCTTCATTCTATTTTTCTACAGATCATTTTTTTTTAATATAATTTTTTTGAATATACGCACATAGATAGAGATATATTAACACATGTTTTCCGATTTCTTAATACAGTAGAATCACTCATACCCGCTATCCTTCATATCAGGGGTGCTTCATATCCGGAATCCCGTATATCAGGACATGATTTTGAACTATTTGGGTTATATGTAACTGATTGAATTTTATGTTTTCCAGGAAATTTACTTTGGATAATTTCATATGCTTATTTCACTTAATGGCTTTTATTGGCGCAAAAGATTTTGGGAATAAGAGTAAAGGAAGAAAACGAGACACATCTGCAACAATATAGAGACGAGATGCATGAATGTGATGAATTTTGGACTGAAATAGAAAAAGGATTTGAAACGGTTGTCAGTTTTATGGATAGAACGCCAGCATTCAGCTATTACGATTGCAATAACGCAGACAGAGTTAAAAAGTGTCTTTCGTTTAAAAACTTTCAATAACAAAAGCAAAAAGAAATGCGGGAAAAGTTGAGAATGAGATTAGAAGAAAAAGGATCATTATGCAACAACGATTAAAAAATCCTCGTTACATTATTTGTATTGCATACCGGGCCTAATTAAATGAATTTTCAGTAACATTACATAATTTATTCCTTTTTCCTTAAAATCAATTGAATTAGCTTAATTTGTTTACTATAAAACATTGAAAATGAATGTTAAATCTGATTTCAGTTCTTTTATTTTAATCTAAATATAACTCCTCATATCCGGACTTTATAGCCAATTTCTCATATCCGGAAAGCCTTCTTAGTCCATTTGTGTTGCATTCTTCTGTACATTGTTTATCTAAATCGTACTAACATTCGTCCTTTGCTTGTAGAAATGAAAAACAAAATAATTTGAAGACAAATATATCTGTCAAGCTTATAACAACAGAGATATATAGAAACCGACGCAGTGTTGTTTGCACAGAAAATTAGATCATTTATTGAAACTATTAATTCGGTGCAAAAATAATGACGTAATAATGTCGTTTTTTGAGGTATTTTTAACCTCAAAAAACGACATTATTACGTCATTATTTTTGCACCAACCAAATAAAAATCCATGTAATTTATTTATCACTGAAGACTGAAATACTGAAGGATTTGAAAGAAATTGCGAAAGAGATCAAAGTTTATCTTGTTAAGAAACTCATTTTATAGGCCATATGACATGTTTAGTAAATAATTTTTCTTAAGCAATCAAACTTCATAAAACTTATTTCTGAAGAATTCTCACCTGTCCATTGCTGCAGTTCATGAAAAGCGATTCCTAAATAAATAACTTAAAAAAAAAAGCATCCACACAGTGCGAATGCTGAATTTGAAACCTCTGCCTCGATAGTTTAGCTCTATTGCTTATACGACGTAAAAATCTAGTCACTAAATTCGTAGAAGAGAACATTAATTTTGCACTCATATTGTCTTTTCGTCAAGTTCCGCAGAGACGTGGCAGACTGATGGCAAAAACTAATGACTGGAATTCTATTAATGCATCATATCTCAAATCTTGCCAAATACGGTTATTTCAAATCGCATTTTCTCTTCTGCGAATTACATTTGTAAAATCACCATGCGGACTTAACTTTGAAATATCCATGCTGGTTGTTTATGGCGATGTTTTCTTGGAGATTGCTGCAAGAGGCAACGAATGTATTCTGTATCAATGGAATATTATATTTATGCGACAGTTTGAAAGAATTTCCATTCCTGTTGAACAACATTGATGGGGAGATATCATATACTTTCTTTTAACACTCGAGATAATTTCGCCCAATTAAAATATTGGTTGCAAGACGTCACAAGTATTAAGTTGAATTTACATAATTGAAACGAAAAAAACGAATGCAAAATAAAGACAGAATAATAATTATAATGAAAATATATATCTGTGCGCATATACATATACATATATATATTTTTTTTCTTATGAAAGTTTATAATTATTATTGTTGTCACGGCTTGAATACATATGTTCCCTCTCCAAACCCACTGAGTTAAACGGATCGTTATATACACACACACGCGCGCACACACACACAAACACACACATACACACACACATATATATATATGTGTGTGCGCGTGTGTGTGTATATATGTGTGTATGTGCGTGTATATATATATATATATATATATATATATATGTGTATATATATATATATGTGTGTGTATATATATATATATATATATATATATATGGAGAGAGAGAGACGGCGGGTCACAATTGTCTTAGGCACTAAATGACTTAAGATACCTAAGAATTTTCAGATTACATATACAGATGCAAGCTCCAACTCCCCTGGCTAAAATATACAGGGAAATAATATTACACCAAGGTTTCTAAAAATCTCTTTTTTTACTAATTGTAAAAAATGTTAACATCTATAAGTTACATAGTTTCACCATAGAATTCGTCTACATATTATTCACATACTCATATAGATTGAATTCGGGAATTATTTAAATACTTATTATTTAAGAATTTCTTCATCACAACATGTATTCAGATTATGTTTGCTAGCAAAAATGAAAGGGAGAAGCACATTACTACTTAAAAAAACATGCGTTTTCACATATTTATTCAAAAGGATGTAAATAAACGGGACAATAAAAAAGGTCATCTCTTTTTATTTCTATTCCGTTTTCAATTTTAATCGAGAAGAGTGAAGCAAGCAACTTCCCGGAATGTGAAACTTGGCAACGTTGCCTGTGTGACCAGTTAGGAAGATTATCATAGTTATCCTGCAGATGCCAGCCGAGCAGATATGCTTGACATTGGCGCTAAGCTGATATAATCTGGATTAACAAGTCAGATTTGCTTCCCAGATTCTGGGAATTCAGGAGGATTCACGAAAAGCTGACTCTAACAGGAATATCTGAAACATTATTTTCGTTATATTCACTTTCATGTTCAAAATATTTTTTTTTAAATATTTTCACCCATTCTTCTTTCTCTGATTATATTCACTCCATTTTTAATAACACTCTCTCTCTCACTCACTCTCTCTCTCTCTCTCTATATATATATATATATATATATATATATATATATATATATATATATATATAGGATGTATGTGGGAATATTTATCCATCAGTGTCCGCTAGGGATTTGTTCCAGAACACTCCGTAGATGCTAAATTCCATGGATTCTCAAGGACATTTGCAGGGGGTCCTAAAATATTTCCGGTTAAACCTACCTTCCAAAACCTAACAAAATCACCAAAGTATTCTAAGTGAACTAAGAATTTTCAGGCGCCTGCTCGTATAGTCGAGACTGACTTATTTGAAAACAAATAACAACAAGGATCTTTCACGCTTTCTTCTAACAAGTCAATAATGTGGAAGCAATTTCATTAATAGAAGGATTTTAACACGGGTATATCTACATAGTGATATACATTTCACGCAGAAGTATGAGAAAGAAATGTAACTTAAGTGAATTTATTTATTGTTACCAGGCAAGCGGGATTCAGTACTGAACAATTTGCTAAACTACTAGGATTGTTCTGTATAAATCTATCTTGGGTTTAAATAATCAAAAAATAGAAAGGAAAATCAGCATGCGAGATTTTTATTGTTGCAAATACGTTGTTAATGAAAGAGTAAGGTGACTGATTAAAGAAACGTAGCAGTAGCTCAGTCATTATTTACAATGCAGGTACACAAAAAAAAAAAAATCACCTCTGAAGGCAAAATACGTCGAAACCTGAAGCAACTATTTTACATCAGCGGATAGAAGACAATAAGAGAAAATTCGATAAACTCTAAAAAGATTGGAAGAACATTGCTTGATAAACTTCGATTTCTTTTGCAACGTTTAAATACTAGTCTCGACATTTGACATAAATCGCATACATTTGATTGTGGTAGTGAAAGGAAAATCTATGGGAAATAGTTCCTTGGAATATATTGAGATATTTAGTCTCTTATAAAAGGTCGTTTAGACACTTGCTATGTATTGTGTCTAAATTGATGACCACATAACTTTCATCCTCTTGTGGCCATTTCCAGCAAGAAAATGCACTATCTTACAAAACAAAAAATATTTGCACATAGGTTCATAGAACACGGCAAAACTGTCTTCCATAATTACTGGAATGAAAACCTATCGGGCTCTGTGGGATATGGCTGGGAGAGATTCAAATACTGGATGTGCAGCTAAAAATTTCAGCAGAATTCTAGGAAGCTATTATAACCTCATGGGTAGAAAATCTCAAAGCTCAAAGGTTTTGTTTCTTTAATCTAAAGCAAATCTGGTGAATATTCTTATTAATTATTACAAGAAAACACTGAAGAATTGGACATAATTCTAAAAAAATCGTACGAAATATAGTTTACTTGAAAAGTAAAAACGTAACAATTTCCATTCGTGAATATGTAGGCAAAGAAAAAACAATTTATACTTTTGTGCAACAGTTATTTGATAAATGAATATTGATAAAACTGTTCGATAAGAAAAATGAAATATATTTTTGCTTGACGCAGTATCCTGAATAGACTTTCTGAAAGAATCAACAAGTCGTGGATAAAATACAAGAATTGAATGAATAACACAGGATGTGAACAAAACTGATAGGCCGAGTAGTAGAGCAAAATAATGGATCTGAAAAATCATAGGAAGCAATAACATTATATGCCAAAATATCTGTTCATTTACATGAAAGCATGCTCTCAGATATCATGCGTACTCTGTATTGACGTTTGTGACGGCGCAGGTGTCTGCATTTACCTGTATTGAAGAAAAGCATCCAAATTCCAGGCTTTTTTACCTTGTCGAAATTGTTTCTACCTCACCAAATGCGCGCACATACACACGTACACACACGTACACACACATATGTATGTGCGTGTGTGTGTGTGCATATATAAAAACATAGCTCAATCTGATAAGCCTGGAGTAAATCTCCTTTAATACCACAAACTTGTTTCTCAGTGATGTGAGTTGAATGTGTCTAAGAAATCGTGCATCCGCACTAATTATAACATGTATGATACTCAAAAACATAATCAGAATAACCAGTGTCTATCTCTCTCTCTCTCTCTCTATATATATATATATATATATATATATATATATATATATATATATAGATAGATAGATAGATAGATAGATAATATAGTATAGTATCGTATAATACAATATATTATAATATGTATTCACCAAATACACTTATGAAAACTTGGGTTAGTCAGGGCGGGAATACAATGTTCAGTTCAATGACTGGCATGCGTTTTCTGCCACATCGTTAATTTTGGTGTTTGATTGGTTTTCCACAAGTTTCAGTAAATTTGCGACTATTCCATTCTCCATCATTCATGTATTCCCATCCCAGTGATTTTGGTTGTTGAGAATTTCATTAAGAAATTCACCATCTTCCATTATTATGACATCTTGGATTAGCCCAGGCTGAAATAAATGCCCAGTTATCTGAAAATCTGACGCCAACCGCTTCACGAATGTGTGACTGCCACGCAGGAAACTGACAGTCGTGGCCAGTCAGAGCAGGACGAGGAAATTTTGATTTGTATATTTGGCCATTTCATTTAAGGTTTAATGCCGAACACCTAACGTATACGTGACTGTACATATACAAAACACAATTTCCTGGTGAAGGTCTAACCGACTATGACTGTCAGTTTCCTGCGTGTATTCAAGCAATCATGAAACGGGCGGAATTAGACAGCCTGTGAACTGGGCATTTTAATCACGCCTGGGTTAATCAAGACTAACAGTCTCTCGTTCATGCTCATGTGTAGTTACAACAACGTTAACAAACCCAATCTGATGAAATCCTAAATGATGATACGCCACATAAAAACATTTTTTTTCAATTTGTCATAGATCTTTCCTTTCAAAACTGTTTTTGATATATACAAATGTAGATACATATGTAAATGGATCTTTCAATCTGATATTATCTGATTACATAAATATATCTGAGAAACACATTTTCTTGTAAAAATTGTTTTCGGAGAAATATTTTATAAATTCCAACTGACAGTAGCAAAGGCTCCTCGTTTAATGAATGCCGATTTTTTCTTTATTACGACGATTAATATAACATTATTATTTAATTCTCCAAGACAAATCTTCTCCGTGTTAATATCTCGAAATAACTTAAATACTAGGAAATAAGAGAAGGAATACATTCTATATCATATTAGATTTATTATTTATCTGTTTTTTTTATATACACACTATCTATCTATCTATCTATCTATCTATCTATGCTCATTATCTATCTATCTATCTATCTATTTATCTATGTGTGCTTGTGGTTAATGAGTCTAGTGAGCCTGTTATATCTTCTGATTTACCTATGTATCTTTATACTGGTTTCTGCATGAAAAGCTTTGTTTTTCTAATCAAATGTCACATTTGTGAAAGCCGAGGAAATATGTTCCCGGTAAATCATTGTAACAATACTTTCTTCCCAGATATTCGCTTAATAAACACATGCATGTAACAATTTTTTATATTGTAATTCTCTCCTGAAAGGGTCTATCGTGCATCAAGAAATCGACTTAAACGCAACTTGGTAGGACATGAGTCGTCATAGAAAGATTTATAGGTGAGTGACATCAACAAACCTGGTGAAACTAGTTTTAAACTATTACTATGTTTGTGGATGGAATGGCTTTTGTAAAGGGACGTTTTTGATTTAGCACGGAGCATTGATATTACTTTACGCTCTTTGAAATTGCGGCCAAAAAGCAATCGGCTATTTGGGAATAAATGGGGCAGACGAACAGTTAAATGTAAACCCACGCATGATTTAAGGATGAGAATCTTAAAACTTAACATCATTTTGTCAATATACAGAAACGGAATTCCCGTCAACAGTACTGGGTATTATCTCCAAATTAGAACCACACAAGGCTAGTGGTGGAGATGGCATACCAGCCATTGTCTTGAAGAAATGCGCGCCTGACCTAGCACCCGCCCTCTCTAAACTGTATAATTACTGCCTCAAGGAATCCTGCTTTCCTGACTGCTGGAAGTTCTCATCCATTGTTCCCGTCTTTAAGAACTCTGGAGACCCCTCTGAGCCCTATAATTACCGTCCTATTAGTCTCCTATTCCTCTTCGGCAAAGTCTTCGAAGCCCTAATCAACACAGAAGTGGTTAACCACCTTACCACACACGACCATCTCTCAGACAAGCAATATGGTTTCCGCTACGCCCGTTCTACAGCTGACGTGCTTACGGCCATCACTGAAACCGTCTACCAAGCACTTCAAAATAACGGTGACGCTCGTGCCGTGGCCTTAGACATCTCCAAAGCGTTTGATAGGGTTTGGCATGCCGGCCTTCTCCGTAAGCTCCAGGGTTACGGTATTACTTGTCGACTGTTTGATCTAATACAATCATTCCTGTCAAACCGAGAATTGAAGGTCGTTCTCAACGGTTTCTCCTCCAGTTCCTATCCCACGAACGCAGGTGTTCCCCAAGGCTCCATCCATGGCCCCACACTTTTCCTTATTTTCATCAACGACCTTCCTGACGCCATAGGTTCCCAAGTTGGCATCTACGCGGACGACACTACAATTTACTCCTGCCTCAAAAACAAATCTAGTGTCGCGGTCAAAACTAACCTGGCCGCGCGTCTTGAAATGGACCTCCAATCGGTTGTTAACTGGGGCAACAATTGGATGGTCAAATTTAACGCCTCAAAAACTAAACTACTCTCCATTAACCACCATAGATATCCTTACCTGCCCCCCATTAGAATGTCTGATAGTCAACTTCTTGAGAGCGACTCCCTGCGTCTGCTCGGTCTCACGTTGACTGCTGACCTGAGATGGAACAAATACATTGAGTCAATTGCATCGTCCACCGCGAGGAAAGTTGGCTCTGTGTGCCGGGCCAGGAAATTTTTCTCCCCGGAATCGATACTTCAAATATACAAAATGACCATTCGCCCTTGCATGGAGTATTGCTGCCATATATGGTCTGGGGCACCTTCTCTTTACCACGGAGTTCTTGACAAGATCCAGAGACGGATATGTAATGTGATTGGCCCTGATCTGGCGTCTCGCCTGCAGCCACTATCTCACAGACGCGCCGTCTCCTCTCTCTGTCTCTTCTATGAGCTGCTTTCCCTGGTCCCCAGTCTCCATGAATACAAGCGCCTTACAAGGCTGGCATCCCGCTCTCACCCTTACACTGTAGAAACTTTAAAATGTAGCCGTCTCTTCTACTCCAATAGCTTCATACCTCGCACCTCTCCCCTGTGGAACAACCTTCCCAATTACTGTTTCCCTGATAGCTATAATCTCCAACTATTAAAAGGTAATGTCAATCGACATCTCCAGTTACCTTGATCTACACACTATCCTTCCCATCATCCTTTCTTCTATCACTCCTATCTGCTCTTGCTACAAATCTTCTGCAACCCCCCTGCACCCTAGTGGCTTCATGTCTTGCTCGGGGCACTAAGCTTAAAAAAAAAATATAAGATATTTGGGAGAAAAAAAAAACATTAATATATTTCATCTCTGACCTTCTCCCTCTTTCTCTGTCTCTGTTCTGCATCTCTCTGTCTTTGTCTCTATCAGCCTCTCTCTGCCTCTGTAACTATTTCTCTCTTTCTCACAGAGACGTACACACACATAAAAACACACTCGCGTGCGCACGCACGCACACACACACACACACACACACACACACATATATATATATATATATATATATATATATATATATATATATGTAATGTCGTGTTCCAGACGATGTACTAGAATTCACATTTGCAGATTTAATATTAGAATATTTATATTTCTTCTTCCCGGATATATGGGTTAAATATCAGAGCAGACTGGACTCTCTAAACTTGTTGGAATCCAATCAATGAGAAAAAAAAAAACTATGACTTCAAACCTCGGGAAGTACATGTTTATATCTCTGAGATGAGGTATTTTGATGACTTACATTACTTACATTATTCGGACTCATATCCTCATCTTCATTGTAATATTCACAACGCTTCGTCCGTTGTGTACGCTCCGGCCTTCTTCAGGTAACTGGAATTTCGAATCGAATTCTTTATTTCGTCGGCCGGGGTAGATTTTTTCCTTTTCCACATGTCATGCTTCTTCCAGATATCTCAGTTATTTCCTCAAGGACACATAGCCCAGTGGATAAAGACTTTGGTTAGATCCAGTGATTAGACCCAAAGAGTTGTGAGTTCTATACCAGGCGACAGCAGTGGTGAACCAAACTTAGAGAGTTGAGTTAAAGAGAAATTATTGAGACCCCTTGGATGACTGTATGATGCAATAACTGGTCAGAATTACATATCGCAGAGACAAATACCATTTCCAGTCGTGTAGGTTATATTGGAAAATACCCTTGGGAAACGTATGAATGTATCTCTGATCCCCCAAATCCCAGCTATGGATTAATTAGGAGATTATGATAAAAAAATATGTTAAAAATTTCACACAGTCTGAAGTATTTTTATTAATTTAAACAAACGACTAAATGTTGGAAAGCTACAAAAAAAATTATAAATCAATCTGCAGGTTCGTTTCTAAAAAATACAGCTTATATAAACTTGTACATCGAAATCGCTGAGTAAGTCCTATATATATGCATATACGTTATATATATATATATATATAATATGTGCGTTTAGGGCTGTGAATATTTTTCTTATAAGTGAAATAAATACAGATAAATATAGATACAGAAACCATCATGATAAGAAAGGTATATAATAGAAAGATGAAGGGAAAAACAGACACAAATCGAACACCGTGCATAGGGGAGAATCTAAACAATTCAATAAATAAAAGGAATAAAATAAATTTGAACTTTCCGGAGTCTGACGCACTGATTTTGAAAAATGTAAAAAGAACATATCTTTGCCGATGTATAACTTATGCAGGAAGACACTCTCACACAAAAACACATATACAGCCGAAGATGGATAAATTATCGACTAAATTACGCAAAAAAAAAAAAAAAAATAACACTGACATCTCGTTTTAACAGATATATTTACCAAAATTACACAAAAAATATTTTGAAATGCTAAAGACTTCGGAATCTCCTGCAAATTTAAGTTATTGAATGCTGTCATAATCCTTGCCTTCAATTCATCTTGGGTATTAAATAATTTTTTTTTGATTTCTCGCTCAACTGCACCCCACACATAATAATCAAGGGGTTGCAGTCTGGGGAGTTAGGTGGCCAGAAGTAAGGGGTATTGTTGTATAGCCATGACTGGGCACTCCTGATTGTGAGGCAGAAGCAGTCCTGTTGCTAGATAAAGATTCTTCCATCAACCGCCCTCTTGATCCAGGGTAACACTACCCATCACAGCAGTTGATGCAGGCCTCCGTGTTGAACCTGAGACCATGTGGGAAGACTGACTTCAGATTTAAAAAAATAGTATGTCATTAGAGGAAGATGGATATCATTATGTGTAGTTAATAATTTCAATTAGTAACATATCTTCACATATTCCCATATATACATTCCCATATATACATTCTTATATATATATATATATATATATATATATATATATATATATATATATATATATATATATATATATATATATATATGAAGAAGTATATTCTTGAAGTGTGCTATTTAAATGGGATAAAGTGCTGAATATCAGAGATAGTGTGTGTGTAATAAGGAAATTAAGTAATGAAGTAATAAACAAATTATTAACTGCTCCCGCAAAAATAATCGTTAGAATAAACTACAGTAATCAGCCCCAAAATTGAATAAATAGCGTTATCTTCCCAAACCAAAAACAAAACCTTCAAATAAACGATATAAACACATTTTTACTAATATGATAAAACATCGATTAAAATAAAAATAAATTGATAAACATATAAGATAAGAAATAAAAATAAAAATAAATAAAAACAAACAAAATAATTTAACCCAAATATATAAATAAATAAACAAATAAACGACTTCCGGCAAAATAACCACCAAAATAGACTGCACACAATGCACCACTGACCCGTATATGTAAATAGCCGAGAAAAAAAACACACTCATGGCCTGCCGAGTGCATCTAGCATGAAACAGCCTGTTGCCTCTCAGTGTTGACTTCCATGTGCAATAATTGAATGACTATTGAGAGATAAATGTAATATTAATATTATAGGTGTAATTAGAAATTTTCAAATTTTATAAATAAATTTTAGTTTTGCATTGATATCCAAGATTTAATATATACTTGGTCTATAAATCTAGAATACATTGTATTTAATTCCCCATTTTTCTATTGTCTTGTAGATTCCAGAATTTTTTTTTCCAGTGAACTTCATAAAATGGAAAATTCTCTTGAAGAAAGAGGAGATTACAACGAAACCAAAAGAAATGCAGCCATTACAATCTGTAATAGAAGACATCAATCTGTTTAGCTTGGTAAAGCTTTATTCAAGTAATATCTACACAGCGATTGAGTTCCAGAGTAAAATGGCTGGATATAACATGAGGAAAAAAAACAAAACAAAAAAACAAAAAGGGAAGTAATTCATTTCCGAAAAGTAAAGGGAGATAAATCTTGCTTGAAGAGTTATCACCACAATCTCCGTCATCTCTTGGCATCGATTTAGTACGTCCTGTTGATATCGCTGCTGAAACTGAAAACAGAGAAAAGAAAATGTTCAAAGCTGGTAATTTTCAGCTAAATATGAAGTTTCGACAAATTATAGTGGATCGTCGATGATTCGATACATGAACATTTTCTGAAGTGGTCATCTGGCAATCATCCAAGAGTGGAGGCTGAAGAGATCTACGGACTGAATTTTCGGCAGGGCACTTTGTAGAGGAGGAGTAGATTTTGACTGGATAGATATATCCAGTTTCTGTTCGTCCTCGGTATAGAATGATGTTCAGTAGACATATTGTTCGTTCTATCAAACAATGGGGCTATATGTCTATATATATTTGCTTCCACGTATATGGTGCTTCAGGAGAGCAGATTTATATTTTGTTAACAATGTTGCTTTGATAGACGTTCATGAGGAGTTCAATTAGCGAAAGTGGAAGGCAACGAGCGAATGTAGTTGAGGGCTTCTTCGAGAACCTCTTCCCAATTGAGAATGGGGAAATTGCTAGAACGTAGAGCTACCCTCAGAGCTAGCCAGATGATACCATTTTATCTCTCTGATTGTCCACTGCCTTGAGGATTAAAGTCGTCTTTCGACTTGTAGCAATGTTTCGAGAGTGTGGAAATTCTTTTAATTCATCGGATATGAAAGCTGTACCACGACCGGAGTGTACAAAAGAAGGATATCCAAAAATTGAAAATAAATTAGTTAAAAGTTCCTTGACTATCGCAATTGACACATCGAAACATGGGAAAGAGAAAGGAAAACAGGATTATTCATCGTCTAGTTAGCATGAAGCTATTGCTAGAATTTAAAGGTAATGGACCTAAAATCTACACTTATTCTTGCAAATGGTTGACTCGTTTTATGAGTGTTTGAGGAGCTAATTTTAACGAATCTAGGTTTTATCTCAGAACAGAACTGATACGACCTGATTGCCGCTCTTACATCTTTTACAGAGTATGGCATATTCTTACTTTTGACAAAATGTACCACTCGGGCTACTTCCGGTGGCATAAATGTTTGTGCAAGATGTACAGCCTGTTTACAGGGATGGCAGAAGAGTAAATTCGAGATAGGGCGCCCGCAGCAGCATTTTCTTTCCTGTGCAATAAGCTATGTCGAAACAGAAACAGGTAAGTTATAGTTTCCATCTTTTTGATATTCTCGTTTTTTTATCTTGCTCTTACTATTAGGATTGGACACGAAGTAGACTGATTGTTGATCTCTAACCAGCTTAAAATGCTTCGCAATTAATCTATCGCTAATTTCGAATCGCCTCTACGATTGATTAGGCCTCCTTTTCCAGTCGCTGAGTGCTTCTGCGAGGCTGAAGTTCTTCAAAAGTTTTAGGTTTGAGAGGCAGCTATACCAAGTTCTAAATCGTTAGTCTCCAAGTCTATTGCTACTAGGGATGTGTTAGCAATCTCCTTCTTTAGATAGTTGATGGCATCAGTTTGAAAGTGAAAGTAAATAGCTAACTCTAGTTAGGGGATGTAATATTTCGGAAAAGTTAGCGATACACCTAGAGTCCTGAGAGAATATCCCCATTCATCGCAGAAGTGAAGGAAGGTCTTGAAGTACTGGTAAGTTCATCAATCTTTTGAGCCTATTTGTGTCGGGTTTTACCAAACTCTTGCTTATCGTATGCTCAAGTAAGCCCACTGACGTAAGCACTGACAAGATTAATGAGTAGATTCAAGTTCTGCTCGTCATCGAGAAATATCTGGAAAGACCTTTTCCAATGTAGCCACGTGTCTGCAGTATCGAGTTTAGCTGGATCTAAATCCAGTCATTCTGGACTCAGGTATTTTTTTCCATTCAGATTTTAGTTGAATAAATTGCAATAGAAGAAATCAATCCGTTTAGCTTGATAAACTTTACTCAACTAAAATCTACACAGAAGTAGGGTTTCAGCGTAAAATGTGTGAATAGGAATATAACATAGGAAAAACAACACAAAGGGGAATAATTCATCCCTGAAATGTAAAGGAAGTTCAAGCTGCTTGGAGAGTTCCTTTTTATCACCTAAGGATCAGACACAGCGGTAAGCTCATAGGCAAAGATGTTGACAGGCATCAGAAGAATGTTATGAAGCAGCAGAAGCTCAAACCATGAGATGGGAGACTCAGTGGTGAAATATTTATGGTGATAAGGAAGGTAATAGAAGATGTGGAGATCTTCGAGAGAGATCAAGGAAAAGACAAATGAAAAAGAGGAATATGGTAATGCAAGTAGAGTTGCACTGAAATATCTTGTAGTTGAAAAATAAAAAAATGGAACAGAGGAATAATCTAACGAAAGAAGGCAAAAATATAGGAATGTAAATGTAAGAAAGAATTCGAGAAGAAAGAGAAGCGAAAGGCAACAGAAAGAAATCTGAGAATACTGCCGCCATCATAAATGCAATAAAGGTACAAAACAGTTCATGGAATAAATAATGATCTTTTCATTGAAGACAAGTATCAACCACATTAAACACACACATATATCTATATTCATTATTAAATTCAATTTGGCATACATATATATAATGATTTTTCGAAAATGATAACATAAATATGTTATAAAATCTCTACAAAAATAGTAATTTTGTTTCAACACTTCTGGTGTCATCATGTGATTATATTATAATTATATTTGCATTATTCTGTATTGAGCATTGGAATTTATTTCGTATACACCAATCCTATTCTTGGATATA
>OZ010571.1:144703375-144738375 GCA_963932145.1 Acanthosepion lycidas | reverse complement strand
CTTGCTCGATAAGACTCGCTCGAATAGTAATAGTATAGTTTCCCATTTCGCTGAAATCTGTCGAAATCAAATGCTTCTATTAGATCTGATTTTTACCCTAAGCTTAGGCCTAAGGAAAACAAAGAGATCCTGATGCGAATAAAGTTCATCTGGCAAGATTCCCTCCTTTCCCGACCTACACACCACCATTCTAGCCACGGTTAGTAACGTAAAAAGACACCATCCGTTTTACCCTGGGATACCGGGAGTGACACATTGTACGCAAGATCAATGGACACAAGCTACTCGGGAGCAATACCAGCCGTTAACTCGCCGATATAATCCCAGATAACAGGCACCTGAGGACTATGGTAGAAGGCGTGAGAAGCGGTTTCCTCTATGCCAGTGTCACACAGATGACAGTGTGGCAAATCTGTCTACCCCCATCTGAAGAGTACGTCATTGAGAGGTAGCATGTTCTGAATTAATCGCCAGCTACACAAAAATTCAAAGTTGCTGTGATAATCTACCGCTGTTGCTTAAGTCCACAAGGAGCGCAACTCTGACGCCGACAAGTCGAGCCGGACGGACAGAAGATCATTCGCAACCCCCTCCACTTCATGATACAATAGTCTCCGAGTCCAAGAAAGTTGAATGGACCGAGGAATGACCTTCAAGTCCGACCGTCACTCGCTGAGGAAACTTAACAAAACTTCACGTCCGCGACGGCGCTTACCCCAAGAAATGGGAAGAGTGATGGTAAAATTATTGAAGGCGTCCCTAACACTCCACACCAAAATCGAGTCCTCCGTCAAAACGCGGCGTAGGAAAGCTAACCTTGAGACATAGCGATGACCCGGATGCTGGTAACAGGTTTCATTACGGACCCAAAATTTGCGACCAGCAGACAAGAAGCGATCAACAAACGTTCGATCGGCTCCACACGGGTGCAGCAAAGAAAGGAGGAAGTACTGTCAAGCAGTAAAGGATGAAGGGGCCAGACATAAGTGGCACACGCCTGAATAAACAACAAATTCGCTAGACATCACACGAGAATCAAATTTGCCGACAAAGAGTGTCTCCTTGATGGCATCAAAATCCACGAAAAAGAAAAAAGAGATCAAGCAGACGAGCTGCCTTACCCGCATCTATCAAGTCCCTCACATTCAAACTGGCTAGCTTGATAGACATAATTTAAGCCTGAGTGCCTTAAACTGTAGTCTATACGGAAATCCGCGGGGGTTAAGACCCCGACGGATTGTACTAGGCTCCCTGCCCTCATCATCGTCTTCTGCGACTACCCAGAACAATGTCGGCGACGTCCGTGGGATAAGGGAGTTTAGGGTCCTATATAATAAGGATGGAGGACAACTCGGACCCACCCCACGCAATTATTCAACAATTTTTTCAGATCCGTAGTCCTATTTCGAATATCCGGATATCCGGAAAGGCATGCCTTGCTTCAAAAAGGAGATCTATAGCAAAGGAGTCAAATTCAATATGGAGTGTAAGGGAGGCAACTCTTTCCGTCGGAAAATGTCTGACACGATGCAACGCAAAGCAATGTACACCGAACACGGGTGTAATGCCCTTCTGCCAATTTCTCCAAGCGACCTGCTTTTATGGAGCCCAGACACACCTCATTAGCATGCGTGCAACGCGACTTTGCGTGACTGCACGAGACCGTGAATATTAAATAGTCACGGACGCCATTTTGGACCCTTTCTTTCTTTTCCCAACCCACAGGCCAGACAGACGCGAGGGCGTTTGGGAGGTAAGCCATTTCTATTTTCCCCACAAGATCCCATACTCTAAGATCCCTCCCTGTGTTTCGAAACCATGTGATTACCCCCGCAGCCTTTTGAAAATTTCGGGGGTCTTCAACAGACCGCCCGTCTAATGAAGACGTTTTAAACAGGGGTCTTACTAGCCCTTTTCTTTGGATGTCTATTACTAAAGCCTGCCTGTCTACTTGACTCGACTTTTCCTCCCAAGGATACCTCTCCTTATGGGAAGAGCTATGGCCGGAGGTGTTAAGCGGTGAGGTGTTGCTGGGCGTTGCAGTTTTGCTAGGGGGTTGGTAAGAAGAGTGCTGGGAGCAGTGGAAGGCGTTTTGGGAAGACGAGTGTTGGGAGGAGTGGAATGTCGTCGTCTGCAGTGATTGTGGGAGTGGTGTATTGGGAGGAGGGGTGATGTGAAGGGGATACAGCGGTTTTACCTATAAAGTGATATATACAAATTGGTCCTTAAGTTATTTTTATAGTATTCTGGCCCATTCTTTGGGAGCCTATCCGTTGCCCACGCCGAAGTTGCTGCTTCAGTGGGTTTGGCATTCAGAGTGGGGCACCGCCATGATGTTGGCGCATCCACACACAATAAAAAGCAATGTAACTAAAACCGGAATTCAAACGACGAAGACAATAACAGCTATAAAAACACAACAATGGCAATGGTAAACTAAATGTGCCACTTACTACCACAGAATATCTAACGAAAATTGGAATAAACTGACATCTAGACGATAGAATGGAAATAAAGATCAGTTGGATGTCACGCCACTCTGACGTATGCCTTTCCTCTATGGTCACGTGGTCTATTTAATTCAATAATCGGATAGGCTGTGTTTGCTTACTGGCGATCTATGTTCAAATAAGTATTCGCAGCGACACTATATATATATATATATATATATATATATATATATATATTACGTTTACACTATCTATCTTGAGGATTTATGATTTTATTCCAAGATTTGGGAAGTGTTTGCTCAACGGAGTTTCCTCACACGGTTTAACTCGTCATATAATATTTAGGGATGTTCAAACGGTAAATTGCGCTTGAATTATTTCGCCAATCTCTTGATGTGTGAAAATCTATATGTCACAGAGAATTTCTTAAATTATATTTGCATGATTTATAAATTTATAGTAGGCTTTAAAAAGAATGTCCATCCCAAAATATTTATTGATACGAATAAAACATTAGTATTATTTACCATAATGATTTTGTCTCTAATATTAGGTGTCGTGTCTGTAATTATAAAATTAAAGTGAACCATATTTATCGCACGGAATTTTTTTTTTCATATTTAATTCATCTAATTATATATATATATATATATATATATATATATATATATATATATATATATATATATAATTTGAAAAATACGAAAAGGAAGATTATGCAAACATGAAATTATCCGTCAAACGAGTTGGTGATATGGCTTCTGTGGTAAGGAAAAATTGTCGGTAAGATGTAATTCTCTCATTCGTGCGCAAGTGTAGTCGGTATCCACATTAACATGTAGTCGGATTAAGTCATCATGGATGAAACACGTCACACCAAAACATCTTCAACGTTTATCATTTTCAACTTTTTGTCATGCGTCTTTACTCCAATACTGTTCTTGATATATAAAGCTTTACGTATCATTATCTCACATATATAAATATATATAGTCATCCACAGACTGACTGTTTCGCAGGTCTTCAGTGTGGTTAGACGTCCGGTTGCCTCTAGCTAGGTTCGAAACACGGCTGAATTGGCGGCAGTCGAAGATTCTAAAACTAAGCCGTCGGCACACGATAGGTACAAAGGTTAATTTTTAGGTCATTTATTTTTACATAAAGACACAGTGACTGAAAGGACTCGATTCGCTTTCCCGCAGAGTTTTGCTATAATAGCCGTAATAGTGTGTGTGTATATATATATATATATATATATATATATATATATATATATATATATATATATATATATATATGTGTGTGTGTGTGTATGTGTGTGTGTGTGTGTGTGTGTGTGTGTGTGTGTGTGTGTGTGTGTTATCTCATATATAGGTATATATGAGAGATGTCTGAAAACCTCATAGCCTGACCAAGATACTCTCATGGATTCTGACCAAATGAGATTTGTTTTTCATCATAGTCTCTCTGGCAGTTCACACACTTTTATCGCACACTTCTTCAAGACTCTCCATTCTCCTAATAAATTCAGTGACCCACGGGAGCACTATCCCCAAATGTAGCAACCATGTCCTCAGGACTGTTAGATCCAGTGACAGGACCCAAAGAGTCTTAGTTCAATACCTAGTTAAGGCAGATCTTGGAGTGGGGAATTAAAACACATGGCACAGTGGATAAAGGCGTTGGTTAGATCCAGGGACAGGACCCAAAGACTCTGAGTTCAATACCGGGTTATGGCAGTGGAGAAATTTCAGGGGGAAATTACCAGGAGATAGCTGATAACTGGCATCCATTAAACATGGCACGTAGAACTAGAACAGTCTACCCCAGTGAGCGAAATAAAGGGTTCAGTTCAACATTCCAGCCACCTGAAGAATGTCGGAGCGTACAATGACCAAAACATTGTAATAAATATGGCGATAAAGATGAGGACAATAGTCCGAATAATGTAAATAGTGTACATAATACCTCATCTCAGAAATATAGAGAGATACTAAATTTCATTTGTCTCTCTCTGGTTCCAGGTATCAGTAACCATTTTGTTTCTATAATGCTTAATACGATGATATTTTTTGCGTTCTTCTGTAGAAACATATAACTCTTCCGTCAAGTCTCATTTTATTTTATGATGAAATTGTTCATTATTCACAGCCATACCAGAGAATTGATATTACATAGAGGTTCAATATTTATTATTTTATTCCGAACGAAATATCCCAGGGATTTTCAATAATCTTAGATTTCTGAAGACTTAACTTTCTATCCCAACGCAACATCACATCACTTGCCATGTATTCCATAAACTTTGATAACATTTCCCAGATAGTTCAATTTCTGTCATTACTTTCTAGCTCGCATGTCTACAGAAACAATATTAAAATTAATATTTAAAATGCAAAAATAGTATATTTAATATTTCAAATGCTCGAATTTAAAAATATTTAAAAGATAATTTCATGTATTTAATCTACAGGGGTTTCTTTTTTAAAATGTAAAAGTTTTTGTTGAAGGATGGGATTTTACTACGATTTAGTGAATTATATTTAATAATAAATATTCTCGTTAACGATAACTCAAAGAAATTGCTTAATAAATAAATCCAGTTCTCGGTGCAATATGGAAAAATACTTTCAATAATGAATTAAATTTTCGTTTGATTTACCTTTTCGGTTGCATAGTGCGCGTAAATACAATACTTCAATTTGTCTTTTATGTGTATTTTCTTAAGACATTAATATATATATATATATATATATATATATATATATATATATATATATATATATATATTAAGACATTTTTATGCTTATACATTCTTGTTATCGATACAAAAATTTAAGTAAATGCTCTGTTTATAAAAAAAAACAGTATTAAACAACATTTACTGGCCTGAATATCTGAGAAATTTTCATAGAAAATATTCGACCTCCGAACGCTCCTCTATGGCCCGATCGTTTAAAGGCACGTGACGGTTCCTTATAGGATGCAGGATCGGTTCCTTATAGGATACAGGATCGATTCCTGTCGGAGGAGGAATATTTTCTATGAAAATTTCTCGGACATTCAGACCGGTAAATGTTATTTAATAGTTTATTATGAACAGAGCATTTACTTAAATATTTGTATCTATAAAACGAATGTATAAACATAAACATGTCTTAAAAATAATTGTTGTACTTTTTCCATTTCAAAATATCTATCTATCTATCTATCTATCTATCTATCTATCTATCTGTCTATATATATATATATATATATATATATATATATATATATATATATATATATATATATATATATATATATATATATATATATATATATATATACACATATATATATATATATATATATATATATATATATATATATATAATTGGACAAGGTGGTCAACACCGAGGATCGACATTCTGTTTCATACTTGACCGCAATCTTCAGGCCATATATGTTGTATTTTTGCTTCACTATCATTTTGTGTCATCGGTAACATGGTCTATTACGTAGATAATAAAGGTCATGTTTCAAATAATTCTAGATTCTACTGAGTAGGGCAATAATGCGGTTATTTCTATGGAATTTAAAGTATTGTGCACGTAAGCAGAAAAAAAACGCATACGGATCGACAGTTATTCCTACTCACTAGACGGTCGCCACTCGGTGTTGACCTCCGTGTGCACTTTTATATTTACATAAGCGCTGTCCCTGATGTTGCAGCATTTGAACCATAAGGAACTTTAATTATTCCATTTTTCTGCTGAACTCTACTGGACTTTTTACATATTAATTTTTCTGTCTGTGTAAGTTCAAAGAATCTTCGCGAACCTTTGCAAATCCCTGTCAACACTTTTGTCATTCCTTGCGAATCGTCGTCGCCAGTTTTGTGATGCTGGACGCCTTTGCTTGTCCCTTTTGCTATGTCAAGCGAAGGCTCGTCAACACTTCCAAAATACTCGGTATATTTTAAATTTCGTAGACGCCGGTAATATTAGTAACGCATTCCCTTTGATATCCGCACTAGTAATAATTGCTCAAGTAGTAATCGCCATATAGTATATTGAACAGAAGAGAACCTTAATCCGTATAGTAATAGAGTAGAGAGAGAGGGAGAGAATAAACGTATATCAATAGTGGATAGACAAGAAGAGTGAACAGTGATCCGTATAGTGGTAGAGGAGAAATACTGATCAATGATTGCTACGCTTCTTCATATTCATTTAATAGCTTAATGATCATTTGATCTACTTAATAATATAATCGTCCGTGTTACTCACTGCCGATCTAGTTTCAAACCACAGGATCGGCAACGGCTCTTACACTTATACAACTGGTTCGATCCCGCAAATATAACTGTTAATCAATATGTGGTGCGAGAAAAATGATTGGCTGGTGATGGATCGCCACACGTATTGCATATGTCCATAGGTTGTGGAACACTTAAACAGAAACAACATGTTGAGTGATAACCAGTATGGTTATATCCATTATGGATTTGCTCTGCTATCTTCAAACCTGAACATTTAGCTGTCATTGCTCACAGAATCAACGAGACACAAAAATCACGAATGGCATCGCATTAGGTATATAAATTCTTTGACAAGGTGTGGCATCAGGCTTATTTAAATAAATTGTCCCCTTCTGGAATTTCTGTAAGTATTTTCTCCGTTATCTAATTTTGAACAGGTATGGTCATAAAGGTCGTATGCCCAAGCAGGCCCTGAACTTTCAACTATCATGATGGATCTGTAATCTCACAAAGAGGTTCATTTGCCATGAAATTATATTTGAACGCACCCTCATTCAAGGCCTCAAGTGTGCCTCATATATTAGATGTATTGCTAAAGACGCTGGACTAATCATTCGTTCGTAGTACCTTTCCATATGTTCTCTTTACAAAATGGAGTAATTTTGTCTTATCTTTGCTGGATGTGACTAGTTCTCACCTGGCTATCTTTAGTTCAAAAATTTCTATACGGTTAGTGGATGATGAATAATTATCAAACGTGCAACCCCTTCCCCAAAGACGAAACTTCGCGTGATTCTCGGTATTCTATCATTATTTTCAATGTTCTAACTAGCTACATTTATTAGTTCTAGAAAGCCAGACGAACGCAGCGAAAGTATGCCATACCACGTACACGCCGCGGATGATCTTTAGGTTATGGAAATCTCATGCCTTTTATTTATTAACAGTAGTGTATATATATATATATATATATATATAATAAGACATTTTTATGTATACACATTCATTTTAAGGATAACATATTTAAGTAAATGTTCTGATTTTAATAAAAAAGTATTAACAACATTGACGACCTGAATGGCCAAGAAATTGTCATAGAAAATATGCGTCCTCCGACAGTCGATTTTACTGTTTTTAAATTAAAATTTACAATTTACAAACTTGCTAACCGAAATGCTCCTCTGTGGCCAAATCGGTAAAAGCACATCAGGCTATATTATGCTTCCGTATAGGATACAGGTTCGATTCCCGCCGGAGGACGAATATTTTTCATGAAAATTTCTCGGACATTCAGGCCAGTAAATGTTATTAATACTGTTTATTATGAACAGAGCATTTACTTAAACATTTGTATCTATAAAAAGAATGTATAAACATAATAATGTTTTGTCAATTTCATAATATGTATGTATGTATGTATGGAAATAGTGATCTTCATGAATAAGCGAAACTTAATGCTTCTATGTTGAAATTAGTCAAAAAAGATACAAAATGGTTTACGGCCTACACTGTTTAAACAAAAACTGCTCGAGGCATAGCAGACAATTCTATTATTGAGACGTAAATCTTTGATTTTTTTTATCCTTCTTTGTTTAGTGCTTAAACACACTTTGTGTGTTATTTAAACCCGAAATATATTTTAGATTTTAAGAATAAGTGACTATTGCATTAAAAATTATTTCGAGATTAAAATGATTTTCTAGGTACAAGTCCAAATATTTAACCCATATTTACGGGAAGAAGAGAGTGATCTATGACATTCTGAAGGTTATGAATGGAGTATCCTTTCTCATTATGATCCTATAATTACGTGAAACGTTCACTCGCGGTTTTTCTAATTCTATATTCAAAGGCATTTTTGGAGATTTTTTTAATTATTTTACTTTGAAATAAATCCGATATTTTCATAAAGATTGTGTCAGTAATGTTTTAAAAACTTAAACTCCGTAGATACTAAGATTAAAATATAAAAGCAAAATAATATAAGAATATACATATATAGAATGAATTTGAATTACGAGAAAAGCATTAAAAACGTCTTCCAAAAATTTAAGAATTCAAACTTTGGATATTACGATGAATAAAATGACAACTGAATATATCTGAATTTACGATTAAGAAGCAAAATTTAAAACTTAAAAAAAAAACTATAAATGAATATTATGTATATATAGAAATATTTAATTAATTTAAATTACTGTGTGAATTGCAGCAACAAGCAAAATATGAAAAGGAAACAGCAGCATGCAGTTGCAACGTGAAACAACAGGCAGGTGAAATTTAAGAATCCAAAGTCACAAAGACGAATTGGACAGTGGTTTAGTGCATTAAAACATTGCTCCGTGAATATGGTGACAAAGTGGCTTTTATTTCAATCGCTGAGTCAGGCAGTGTGTACTTGAACTCAGTGGAAACGGACGAGTAGTAACTTGACACTACTATAAGAATAAGACAATATCACTATGCAGTGGAAAGAGAAAAGTCTCTCCCAAAAGATTAATAAAATGGTTCATTTCAGAAATCTATGCAGTTTACCTAGATCGATAGATACTAGAGGAAGACCGGACGACACAGCAGGCGATCTTTGTGATAATAGAAACAAAGATGAAGACAATAGTCCGAATATAAATTGTGTAACTGAGTTAGGTTATAATAAAATATAAAATAGTATAAAAGCATAGCCAGTATATTAAAATTAATTTTGGCAATTATTAACGCGATTATTTTGAATGTATGATTAGCGTTAAAAATTTATATGCGAACACATTGTTAATCCTTTTTTGTGTTAATAATAGCTACTAATATTTAGGATATTTTTTTTTTATTTGACAGAAATAGAGTTATAATTAATGCAACGATACGTTTCATATTCTTGTCGCAGATCAAAAACTAAATTTAAATTTTAAAATATAATGAATAGATAATAATTTAAATTTAAAATAAACATAAATAAAAGATATGGTTGCTTTATTAGGGGATAGCGCTCCCGTTGGCCGATGGAATTAAAAGAGGAACGGAGAGTCATGAATATGAATATATATATATATATATATATATATATATATATATATATATATATATATATATATCACTGAGCTTTGTCAAATGCGAATTAAATTTACTAGTACATTAAATACAAATTAAATTATACTGAATAACGATGGTTTGAACGTTTGTTAGATAAGTGTAATGGATCTATAACGCATAAATAATTATCGAGATAGTGTGCTTGTCTCAATCAATTTCCAACGTTACATTGATAATTTCTGTTGAAGATGATAGACATATATCGTCACTGTCTGTGATATCGAGATTTAAAGAATAACTAGTTTCTTCTCGTGTTATACATTGTTTCACAATGTCAAACGTTCTTTTGAAGAGTTTTAAGATGAAAACAACAATCCTTATAAAAAAGTTTCGTGCTTTATGTAGTAAAATATTGTGATTGTTCAGTCCTGCGTGAAGATCAATTGAGATCTGTAGAAGCAAGTAAATAATTTCCTCAGCTGAAATGAAGAATTTTATATAAGTAGTATTGTTGTTTGCACAGTTCATTTAGCGATTTATAATATCTATTTTCGTTTTCTCTATTTATAGCATCAAATCCGGAGTTTTCCCAATTATATTTGGTTGGTCAATATTATCAGAACATGTCTCTTTCGAAGAAACTATCAGTGAATATACCTTTGCGTAAACAAATAACCGAGTCTGTTGTTCTGATTAACCGGGACTTATTTTTGAATGTCTGTTTCTCGGAAAATATTATCTTTAATTATTAACACTAATAAGGGAGATATATCTTTGTTTAAGCAAGTTCAGGTGAAAGGTATTTACAGATAACTTTTCGTGTCGGTCACATATCACCGATGTCAAGGATCAAGCAAAATGTAGTCGCTTAGCTTAATGATTCATTTAAAGGATCAACCTTCCTTGATATTTATCAATAGATTACTTTGGAAGTATTTAATGTGTCTAAAGCTCCGACACAATTAAATATAATTTTCCAAATATTCATTTACGGAATGTTTGTTAATACTTGTATTTATTATATTTTATCACTTGGTGCATTTGTGATAGGAAGCTCAAATTAATATATATATATATATATATATATATATATATATATATATATGACGTCACTCATTAAGAAATGGACAAAGTCCGACAATTATTTTAAGACATTTTTATGTCTATACATTCTTTTTATAGATACAAATATTTAAGTAAATGCTCTGTGTTATAATAAAGAGTATTAAACGACATTTCCGGCCTGAATGTCCGAGAAATTTTCATAGAAAATATTCGTCCTCCGAGAGGATTCGAACCTGTATTCTATACGGGACCTTCATTTAGCTTGGCGTGCGTTTACCGATTTGGCCACAGAGGAGCGTTCGTTTATTAAGGTCGAATTTACTGTATTTAAACTTCAATCTTCTATGAATCACTCACGTACATTCATATCTGCGCATGGCGTATCAAATGTAAACAAATGACGTCACACATTATAAATGTACTTAAGAGATTCATGGAAACTCGAAGTTTAAATACAGTAAATTCGACACCGCTAAACAAACGCTCCTCTATGGCCAAATCGGTAAAGGCACGTCAAGCTAAATGACTGTTCCGTATTGGATACAGGTTCGAATCCTGTCGGTAAAGGCACGTCAAGTTAAATGACTGTTCCGTATTGGATACAGGTTCGAATCCTGTCGGGGGACGAATATATTCTATAAAAATTTCCCGGATATTCAGGCCGGTAAATATTGTTTAATACTGTTTATTATAAACAGTGCATTTACTTAAATAATTTATCTATAAAAAGAATGTATACTGCTTTGACTTATTCTACATATCACTAAGTTTAACCAAGAAAAAAAACGGTCCTATATCATTTTAAAATCCTTATCAATATTTATAGTAAATGTGGAGTTATCGCAGCGTTTCTGGCAATTAACTTCAGTTAACGCCGTTAGGTGGTGTGACAGTCAGTGATAAAAAGAGAAGAAACATAAACCCTCTTCCATTTGCTTGCTATAGAAGGTAAGCTTTCAACCAACCACTCTCCCTCAACGTTAATCCTATAAAAGTCGTTCTTACTCTTCTTCTGAAATGTTCATTTATATACATTTTCTCGTTTATTTTGAGGCAAGTTATTAATGTATCAGAAACATATTTCATGTGCTGAATGCTTGTTTGTGAAAGTTCTCAACCGCACCCAATTTTACTCTCATCTCTAAAATACTTAACAATGTCTTAGATTTTTCGTAACCAACCGAGCGAACACTTATGTAAATTATATAATTATGTTCAATGCTGAACAATTAAAGATAAGATTCTTTTGAAATACTCTTAAATTATAACATAGATTCCGGATTCCTCGCTAAGTAATCTAATTTAATTAAGATAAATTTAGCAAAATATGGAAAATTTTAAGATGTTTATTCATTTAAATCATATTATAGTTCAACTTAGTAGAACAAGTATAATGCATCACATTAGATTTTTTTCTCTAACTCCAACAAAACTGATTCCATTTGTATTCGTTTCAGTATATATTTTAAGCTAAATCATTGTATATCAGTATGCCATTGGCACATTTTTAAATAAGTCAGATATATTAATCATGTTCGTCTTTTTTCTGATATATAAACAAACCAATATAAATCAAACTTTTTTTTTTATTTCTGATACATTGACTTATACATTATTTGATTTGATCGATTTAATTTGCAGAATACTAAATACGTCGATTGTTTTACACTTTCAATTCAATTTTCTTTTATTCGAATTGTTGGCTTTTATTTACGTTCTTAATTGAAAAATGTGGCAGAGTGTTTAATCAATAGCTTGAAACTTGCCGTCGTATTTCTCTCATTACCATCCAACAGATGAAATATTAATTAAACGCGAAGATGATTAATTCGTTGTGGAATGAATAACTTAATTAAGATTTTAAAACAATGAACTTACATTGATCTTTTGATATCAGCTTCATGGAAACTTGGGCGATTGTTTATATTCTTATTAATATTATTAGGTGTCCAAGAAAAGCTGGTGGTCATTGATGCAGATTAAATGATAATTTTTTTTTAAAATCTCCAGAATGTTTTTTAATATTTTCTTTCTTCTGAATAATTTTGTTGTATTTTAATGTTTCTCCTCGGTTCTAAGTGTCTTAACATTTTGCAATTTTATTTCATACTTTAATTTGTATTGCAGTTAATGTTGATAGAATAGTAACTCTTATATTCTGGAGATTTTCTTTCTTTTAGTGCTCACTATGATTTCCCAATGAGGTCCCATGCATTGTACGTCTATTGGGAGGCAATTGCATCTCATGTATACGATCCTTTAATGAAGCTGCTGAAAAGAAAAGAAAGTTGATTCAATAAATATCACCCCCGCCCCACAAAAAAAAAACTGATATTTTTATGTTTTATAATTTATGAGAGAAATACTGGACCAAAAATGGGTCATAGCAGTCATACCTGGATCTAGCGTCCCGATTCTCACTTTCCATCTTTGAGAGAGTTCAATATACTTTACAATGTATTACACCATTTGCACCATTCGGACAAGTGTCCTCTTCTTTATTGTCATATTCACGGTTGTTGTACGCTCCGGTATTCTTCAGACAATATAGATTGTTTTAATTTCACCTGCCAAAAAGTGTCATGACCTAAAGAGTCTTGAGTTCAATATTGGCCATAGCAGAGGGAAGAAAAAAAATGACGAGTTGAATTACTAAAGAGAATTAACGGAACCGGCCTATAACAAAAAAACAAACAAACAAAACATGGCATGTTGAATTAGAACAATCTACACTCAGTGACTAAATAAATCTTTTCAGTTCGGAATTCCAACGTATGTCAACAGAGGAAATTCGAAGCGTACAACGACAGGAACATCGTGAATAGAGCAGTAAAAATAAGGACAACACTCCGAACGATGTATATAGTGTAAATAGTTACAATACCTAATCTCAGAAATATAGACTTTTACTCAATTTGGAGAAGTATGACTAATGATCTAATATGGCACCTTTTTACCAGACACAAAACATCGTAAGAAAACTGCTAGTATATAACTAGTTTCGTAGCAAATATTCAGATGACCTCCATTCTTAGGGTCCACAAGTTTAAATATTTATAGCAAGACTCGCTAATCTAAGTCTATGGAGTCGAATCATAGTCATTCACTACTTAATTAAAGTTCCCCTCAGTTTTTTTTTCTTTTCTTTCAAGAACTGCTAAACCGTGGAACAGACTAACGCGTGCGCATTACTTTGTTCACGACAATCTGAACGACTTCAAGTCAAAAACGAATTTGATTGATTGATTTGCTTCTTCGGACGTATCTAACTTTTGCAGGTCATTTGAAGCCAGAAAATATTTTTAGATTATAAGAATATTTTGAGGTGAGAAAATAATGATTTAGTGATAAAAGACTTACAAATTAACCCATAACTCTGGTGAGAAGAGGTGGATTTACATATTTCCCATGGATATTTGCGCGTAAATGACTGTAAAGACCGCAAGTGGAATTGTATCTCGGCTCTCAGATTAACTAATCCGAGTTATTATACATTACACCATCCGCACATTCAAGCTTATATCAGTTCCCAATCTATCAAACTTCTAGGTGCTGACCAGAACCGACGTTGTTTAACTTCGATGAACATACGGGAACTGGTGTTTCAACATGATATGGCCGTAAACCACATAGCCAGGCGAGAGGAAATGTGAGATTGATTAAAATAAATATATGAGAAAAAGTGTTTTTAATTTTAAGCCGTGTCTATTCAAGAGTGGAAGCAGGAATGACTTTCCATAATCTCCTTTGTCCATTTTCTGTTCAGTCATCCAAGTGTTATTTAGTTCTTTAGATTGATTTCTTTCTGCTTTCAATGCTCATGTGATTGTGAAATAAAATCAGATCTCTTTCCTCATTATAGCGATTTTCCAAGCGAAAATATAGATATGGCACAAGGCCGAAAGTATGGAACTCCCTACTCAATTTCCTCATTATCGCACACATTTCATGTAACTCTTTCTGATTCTAAGCACAAATGCTTTCGTTATTTTATTCCCTCTTGCTATTAACTCGAAAATAAATGTAAGAAACTACTTTGAATAAAAACAATGTTTAATATTCTATTTACTTTCTTTGGAAGTCACTTGTTACCGTAATGTTTTAATCTAAATGTGCATTTGTGTAGTCCAAACCCATCCAAGGAGGAGATAGAAAAAAACAGAATGTAAAATATCTAGATACATTTTAAATCTAATTTTCTCTTATATTAGACATGAATAGTTCGTCAGATGTCAACTTTAATATAGAAACAAACTTGTTTAGAACATTAACTAAGCTGCAACTTAAATGAAATCTATTGTTAAATGTTCGACGATGAAAATAATACAGCCAACTACAGTTTATTCCGGCTTAAGCGGGTGGTTAGCGGCTGTAGACTGAAAGATAAAAGTTATAAAAGAACTGAAGTTATATTCATGAATCAACGGTCATTTAACTATCTATATCAATTAAATGATTGTGTCTCAATAAAATCAACGTGGAGATGGCAACAGGGTACAACGTAACTCTCAATTCCAATAACATTCATAACTTTCGAAAATATTATTATTATTTGAGATAACGGCGGGAAAGTTCGTAAGGTCTATTGGAATTAACTCTTCCCACCCCCAGCAAGCAGGGACATGTACAATTGCGATCTGACTGTAATCAACCGACTGATGTCATTTTGGATAAAAATTAAAAAAAAATAATTACAATTACTTAAAAAATGCATATGTTGTCAAAAATGCCTTTCCCCACAATATAGGTATAACAACTATGTTATAATGCTTATTACATAGACAATAATAATATTGAATATTTTTTTAAACATTAAAATATATATAATCACATGTTCCGAATAGGTGTCACGATCTGTCAAGTGTTGTAAATGTAATTTTATCTAAGAAAAATTGATAAGAATACAAGAATTATTTTGTCTTAACATAAAATAATCATTTATTCTTTTTTGGGCTGCGCTAAATTAATGCCGACCATATAGGGGACATCATTTTGGGCACCGTCTACAATCAGTCGATCTTTTCTTGTGCGTATATTCTTAGCTCTCCTCCTCGTCGGTTGAACCTTTATCACATTGAACATGATTGTGTATACATATTCTAAGTTCTTCTAGGTTCACTTCCTCTTCATATCATTAAGTCCCGTTTCGAGACTTGGTGGCTACGACGACACTTCTAGTACAATCCACAAGGCATGTACCGCCTTTGACTTTTGCATATGAGACCCGGTATAAATATTGCTTTGTTAACTGTTAGGTTAACCAGAATGTACGTTGAAGTCATCACCGATTAACTTTTTATGCCCGATGGATATTAACTTCGATTCAGGATTTTGATATTTCCCGGCCTTAATCATATATTACATGTAATTATAAATACTTAGTAGAAAAGTATATAGAGGTCTTCGAATTCTTTATCAATAGGTGTGTAGCAGCCGACATCCATATAATGGAGCTATGAATTCTTTACAATCGCTATGCAAGTAGATCATATTGTCCACCTAAATCTGGAGAAAGCGAATTCATGATATGAATAACTCCCCTAATGCAAGGTTTAATTCTGACGATTGCATGGAGATGGAAAATACCTTTTTTGATGGGAATGTTATGATCTAATCTTAGAGCCATATTTTTAGCCTTTATCAAATAATAGAAATCATTTATCTTCCCCATTACTAGGATTCCAAACATGAAATTAGATAACAGAAGGCAGCTCTCTACCATGTTATAGACATAAATATTAGATTCGAGCCAACAGTTTTCATTTTTGTCATATGTCACTGGTAATAATGTTATTCTTCATACCAAAGTATATACTGTTGTCATATGAATCAACACTTCATGTTGAAAACTAGTTTCAGTACGATATTCATACAAGGTCCCCAGGAAACAGACGGCGTGTAATTTATTCATTTTTAAGGATTTGAAGTTCAGATTTAGAAAAATACTTGATTCTAAATACTGATATTTTGAGTATAATAAATAATTTCACGTGAGAGCCTATTTCCTGACAACACTCATGTTTCGTTAAACTTGTGTAACTGTAAAAAGGTACATTATTTGTATTAAACAAATACATTTCTAAAGAACAATGATGAGAGTTACATAAACATGTAGGCGTTTCTGCGTGTAGAAACGAAGAATTAAGTTAATCTTCAAACACGGATCTATAAATTTCAATATTTTTCAATTATTTGTGTGTTACATTTCTTTCAAATTGAAAGAAATGAGTTACAAAGATTCTCTGCGAACAACTTCACGCAGAATATCTTATACATCTTTATTTTTACAGTACAACCGAAGGAATTACGTTAGTATAAAGAAAGCATAAAATGCGTCTATATATGTGCGGATGAATCTGACACAGATTCACGTTGTTTTCTCTCTGTGCATAAATATCGCTAAGCTTAATTTTATAATTTTATAGACTCGAGTAAATATGCGAAAAAGCTGAGTAATTAAATGTGAGAATTTGTAGAACAAATGAACGAACACACATTGGATCAAATATTTACTGAAAAACTATAGAGTAATAAAATTTGTTATTTATATAAAAAATATCGGCTCCGAAAATTAGATTTATTAATCCCAAGGTTATTGTTAATAAATACTTTCGAAATTTTCAAATATTCATTTTAAGGAGGGAAGTTATTGTTGATCATTTTCTGAAATAAGCCTCCAAACATTCATTCTAAGAAATTTTTATCGTGTTTAATTCCTACGACGTCGCTGGTTGGTTAATATGTATGTAACTAAATGTTCAAATATTTGGAGCAAGTTTTGGACAAATAAATGACTTTCCAGTAACATTACTTAAATTTATATCACTTTACTACAATTCTGAGTTCTGACAGTTTTTTGTAATATAGGAACGAAAATCACTTATTTTCTATGCGATTTGTCCCTTTAGGGAGAAGGTGATGATGGCGCTTTAAAATTTCTAATCATTTTTGCTCTTATTTTTTTCTGCTAATTCTTCGAATCGCTGTAATACCAACCATTTACACAAGTTGATAAGGTATATTACTCGATGTTTTCCTCTGTTTTATATTTTCTAGCTACACTGTCGCTCATCTTTTTCCTTATATGGTATGGGATCAATTTCAAACGTGATGATTCTCTTCATGCTGTTGGTTATAGTTACATGCATTTATGGATAATATTATACATTAATTACTAATTTTTTTTAAAATTAATAAAAAATTGTGCTCAGTTGTTGGTATTAATATCTGTCTGCTGATGTGTTCAAATTTTGGAATAATGCAATAATAACAAAATTAAATTTCATTTCTCTGATAGATGTTGCGATTTGCGAAAATATATAAATGTTTGCCAGTATAGAGCTAACGATTAGAAGAGTATGTAAACTCAGTCATTCATTAAGGCAGTGAATTGTGAATAACCTTCTGATTGATGAAAAATAGACTTGAGACAACAAAACGAATGCTAATCCGTCATGATCTGAAAGTTTCCTTTTGTTTCCATTTTCTCTAAATCTTCGTTCTCAATATCCTTCTGTAAAACCACACTTCTGTTGCATGAAGTCTCTTTTTCATTTTTGCGGACATTGGACAGCATTTACTGCCATATAGGAGGAAAGATATTCCGTAACAGCTCTGTATTTTTATTTTGTTTCTAAGAAATTTATCTTTGTTTCTTAAAACCTTCTTTATCTTTTGGGAGGCAATTTTCACTATCCCAATGGGACTTCAGATTTCAGTGTCGTAATTTCCGTCCACTGTTAAAACACTTTAGATATCAAAATCTACTTGTTTGATTTTGGTGTCTCTGCTTTGCAATCTGCATTTTGCGTTCATTCTTTTGCTGACAAAAATGCATTTTATTTTCTTGCAGTTGATGCTTAATCCTTACTTCTCGCCTTTTTACACTAGTTTCTGTAGATTATTTTGGCACATGATTGCAGTAGCTTTTATTTTTTCAAGAAGGAGGGACCAAGCATAAAGAAAACAGAATGCACAATCAGTAAAATGATGAGCCCGAAATGCATTTTGCAGGTCGGGGACACTAAAATGAAGCAGCTGAGAAATTTTAAATATCTGGTAAGTGTTTTGAAAGAGGACAACATGTGAGATCTGTAGACGTATTGGGATGCCATCGACGCGTTCAAAAAGCTGGGCAGATCATTGCGAGTCACTAGGATCTCTATAGTAAAAAAAAGAAAAGAATACTGAGATATTACGCGATATATGTCCTCCACAGCCTTCTCAAAGACGAAGAAGATACTCGAGGCGAAGGAGATGTGATTCTACAGAAGGATGTTGAGGATATCATGGACCAATCGTGTGAGAAACGATGAGGTCTTGGAGAGGATGCAAACAAGAAAGAGGTTTATACTTAATATCAGGAAGAGGCAGCTGAAGTTTCTTGGACAAGTATTGAGAAAGGAGGGCTTGGAGAATCTGAAACTCACAGTTCGAATAGAGGAAAAGAGACACAAGGAAAAGCAACGCATGACATACCTGGGGGTTTAAGCAAGTGGAGTACTTCTGGGGAAGGTGGCAGAGGAACAGAACTTGTTGAGTGCAGCAAGGGATAGAGTGAAGTAGAGACCAGGATCGGCTACGTCTTGAAGGGACACGGCACATACTAATAATTTCTGACTGTAATATACAAGTAAAAATTAAGAAAAAATAGTTATTCAATATATATATATATATATATATATATATATATATATATATATATATATATATATTGAATAACTATTTTTACTAATTTTACTTGTCATATACAAGTAAAATTTAGGAAAAAATAATTATTCAATATATATATATATATATATATATATATATATATATATTGAATAACTATATATATATATATATATATATATATATATATATATATATATATATATATTGAATAACTATCTTTTCTTAATTTTTACTTGTATATTATTAGGTTGGTGCAAAAGTAATGACGGTTTTTGACGTAGTTTTTAACGTCAAAAACCGTAATTATTTTTGCACCAACCTAATACAAGTAAAAATTAAGAAAAGAATAGTTATTCAATATATATATATATATATATATATATATATATATATATATATATATATATATATATATATATATATATATATATATATATATATATTCAGTTTAAAATATATAACCACGTCTTTTTTGCCGGTATTATCCGAGTCGTAAAAGTAAACTGTGATTATTTGAAAGGAAAATACATTTAAACCGGTTAGAGAGTTTAAACTTTAAATCGATGGCTCTCCATTTAAAATGTCATAAAAATAAAAGAAAAAGTTAAATTTAATTTTCTTTGCTTTAATGCGATTTGCACATTAATATTCCAACGAAAATAAACAAAAATAAACACAAATGTAGAATGCAAATTATTAGAAAATTATAAAAAATATCCTAATAACTCAAATTTAATTAACAATTATTCGAAAAAAAATTAATCTAAGAGCAAATGCTGCAGTTTATTGATTTAGTTGGGAGACAGGCGTCGTGGGATTAAAACCATGTAGTGCAGTGGGAAATACACGCATCTTCATGTCACCAGGCAAACACGTTAGCGTGACCACAGACGAAATATCGAAATTTATTATTTAATCCCATTTTTATACGGCGTACGATAGATACTATAAAATGGAAAACGAGAAGATAAGACTAACTATAAATTTTAAGAAATTTTGACATTTAGCCTATTGAGATTAGATTCAAGACTTTGACTCCATGGATTTTCTGGCGAACTTTCCGGTAACACTTCAGTCCACTCTTCAGGAGAGTTCAAAAATTATTGCCTTTGGACTACTAGTTGGAGATTTAGTGCTGGGTCCATGAGATCAGTGGTCGAATGTCACTATAGTCGATAGGTCTAAGTGAAATGTCATGATAGTTTTATATTTTCTCTCAAGGCTTCTGAATTAAATTGGGAAGTCAGAATTGATCAGATCTGGCAAATTCCTAAGATATTGTAAACGACGTTTGGTTCACTTACGCCGTATATGTCGTCTCTCCTATAATCAGAAATTATCATGTGCTCTCGGCATAAAAAAGAATCTGATTCTGTAAAAGGAAAAAAAAATGTACGTCAGCAGGTGGATGAATTAGAGGATGGTTAGCCCGAAAATAGGTATGAGACTTATATATAAATGATGGCTGTTAAATTCTAAACTGAGTAGAAGCATCCCTGACAAGATTAGGTATGGTTTCCTGTGTTACATATTATTTTGAATTCACAAATATTGCTCTTTACAAAGACTGTTTGAAAACCGGAGCATCTTACATAAACTAAGGGCATTTTCATGAAAGCGAATCATTACAAACTCGTCTGGAGATCGAACTCGACTCATCGACTTTTCCTTCCATGTCGATATCCGTAAAAATACCCTCAAATTCATGCATAGTGCATACATATATACCCATAACAGACAGACAGAAAAGCACACACACACACACACACAGAAACAAAGACACAGACACACACACGCACACACCATACACACACTCGTATATATATATATATATATATATATATATATATATATATATATATATATATATATATATATATTTATATATATGTGTGTGTGTGTGTGTTATGATCCGGTTCCTTGTAGCACGGTGATAGTCCAAGGTAGAACCAATAAAGAAGAACGCGAATACAGGTATGGAATAACACAGATATATTACATTATGCCCCCCCCCGCCCACGTGGGCATCATGTGCCACTAGTCAGGTAGGACGTGGGATCTCCGAGCCCGTGTGCTCGGCCAAAACTATGCCCGTTGAACCCATATAAACGGGTTCAGTGTCGGTTTACATCCCCGAAAGAGAATCCGCCATTCGGCGTAGCCTCTTTCGGGTTCCTCCTACGAGGGCGTCATGTGGCACAAGGCCTATTTAAACGTGGGATCTCCGAGCCCTTGGGCACGCGTAAAAATATGCTCATTGAACCGGTATAAATGAGTTCAAGGTCGGTTTAGCTCCCGGAAAGAGAATCCGCCCTTCGGCGTAGCCTCCTTCGGGTTCCACCCGCCCGAAGGCAGAGAGTTCAACCGAACAGCCGGTCAAGTGTTGAGCGACTGACGATATACAGTCACACCCCTTGAGGGCGTCATCTGGCACAAGGTCTTTTTAACGTGGGATCTCCGAGCCCGTGGGCTCGGCTAAAACATATGCCCATTGAAACAGTATAAACGGGTTCAGGGTCGGTTTACATCCCCGAAAGAGAGTCCAACCTTCGGCGTAGCCTCGTTCTGGTTCTTCCCCGCTCGAAGGCAGAGAGTTCAACCGATCAGCCGGTCGACCGAGAAGGACTTCAACGACTAACTATATTTAGTCACCGCCCGCTAGGTGGGCATCATGTGGCACAAGGCCGGTTTGACGTTGGATCTCCAAGCCCGTGGGCTCGGCCAAAAATATGCCCACTGACCCCATATAAACGGGTCCAGGGTCTCTTTACCTCCCCGAAAGAGAATCCGCCATTCGGCGTAGCGTCCTTCGGCATAGCATCCTTCGGCGTAGCCTCCTTCGTGTTTCTCCCCGTCCGAAGAGAGAGTTCAACCGATCAACCGGTCGACCGAGATTGAATTGAACGACTGACTATATTTAGTCATCCCCCACGGGAATATCATGTGGCACAAGGCCTGTTTTTTAACTTGGGATCTCCGATCCCGTGAGCTCGCCGAAAAATATGCCTATCGAACTTGTATAAACGAGTTCAGGGTCGGTTTACCTACCGGAAAGGGAACCCGCCCTTCGGCGTAGCCTCTTTTGGCGTAGCCTCCTTCGGCGTAGTCTCCTTCGTGTTCCACTCTGCCCGAAGGCAGAGAGTTCAACCGATCAGCTGGTCGACCGAGAAGGACTTCAACGACTGACTATATTTAGTCACACCCCCGCACGTGGGCATCATGTGGCACAAGGCCGGTTTGACGTAATTTCTCCGAGCCCGTGGGCTCGGCCAAAAATATGCCTGTTGAACCCGTATAAACGTGTTCAGCGTTGGTTTACATCCCCGAAAAGAATCCGCTATTCGGCGTAGCCTCCTTCGGGTTCCTCCCGCCCGAAGGCTGAGAGTTCAACCGTTCAAGAGTAGAGTGACTGACGATATTCAGTCACACCACGCTACGAGGGCGTCATGTGGCACAAGGCCTTTTTAACATGGGATCTCCGAACCCGTGGGAACGGGCAGAAATATAGCTATTGAAACCGTATAAACGGGTTCAGGGTCGGTTTACCTCACCGAAAAAGAATCCTTCCTTCGGAGTAGCCTCATTCGGGTTCCTCCCTACCCGAAGGTAGGGAGTTCAACCGAACAGCCGATCAAGAGTTGAGCGACTGACGATATTCAGTTACCCCCCACACGAGGCGTCATGTGGCACAAGGCCATTTTAACGTGGGAACTCGGAGTTCGTGGACTCGGCCAAAAATATGCCCATTAAACCCGTATAAACGGGTTCAGGGTCGGTTTACCTCCCCGAAAGAGAATCCGTTCCTTCCCGCGCGAATGCAGAGAGTTCAACCGAACAGCCGCTCAACAGTTGAGCGACTGACGATATTCAGTCACCCTCCCCACGACGGTTTCATGTGGCACACGGCCTTTTAAACGTGGGATCTCCGAGTCCGTGGGCTCAGACAAAATATGCCCATTGAAACCGTCTAAACGGGTACTGGGCCGGTTTACCTCACCGAAAGTGAGTTCGCACTTCGGCGTAGCCTCCTTCGGGTTCCTCACGCCCGAAGGCAGAGAGTTCAACCGAACAGCCAGTCAAGAGTTGAGCGACTGAGTATATACAGTCACCCCCACGAGGGCGTCATGTGCCACAAGGCCTTTTTAACGTGGGCTCTCCGAGCCCGTGCGCTCGTCCAAAAATATGCCGATTGAACCCGTATAAACGGGTTCAGGGTCGGTTTACCTCCCTGAAAAAGAATCCGCCCTTCAGCGTAGCCTCATTCGGGTTCATCTCTGCTCGAAGGGAGAGAGTTCAAACGATCTCTCGTTCAAGATTTGAGTGACTGACGATATTCAGTCACCCCCCCCCCCCCGACGAGGGCGTCATGTGGCATCGCTGAGCCCGTTGGCTCGACCAAAACTATGTCCATCGAACCCGTATAAACGGGTTCAGGGTCGGTTCACCTCCCCGAGAGTCCACCCTTCGGCGCAGCCTCCTTCCACAAGGCCTTTTTAACGTGGGCATCCCGAGCCCGTAGGCTCGGCCAAAAATATGCCCATTTAACCCGTATATACGGGTTCAGGGCCGGTCTAGCTCCCCGAAGGAGACTCCGCCCTTTGGCGTAGCCTCCTTCGGGTTCCTCCCGTCCGTAGGATGAGAGTACAACCGAACAGTTGTTCAAGTCAAAACTTGAGCGACTGTCGATATTCAGTCACCCCCCCCACGAGGGCGTCATGTGGCACAAGGCCTTTTTAACGTGGGCATCCCGAGCCCGTAGGCTCGGCCAAAAATATGCCCATTTAACCCGTATAAACGGGTTCTGGGCCGGTCTACCTCCACGAAGAAGACTCCGCCCTTCGGCGAAGCCTCCTTCGGGATCCCCCCGTCCGTAGGAAGAGAGTACAACCGAACAGTTGTTCAAGTCAAAACTTGAGCGACTGTCTCTTTGACTTCTCCTCAGTCGCAGTATTTATTAAGTATGGAATAGTCCTTTATCATTATTATGGGTATGATCCCATATATATATATATATATATATATATATATATATATATATATATATATATATATATATATATATATATGAATGAAGAAATATACTCTTAAGGTGTGCTATATTTTATCGGATAAAGTGCTCAATATTAGAAATACAGCGTGTCTAATGTTAAAGTCAACATCGAAGTAAAAAATTAGAGGCGACAGTCTTGTTTCATGCTAGACGCAATCGTGAAGCCACACTTATATATATATATATATATATATATATATATATATATATATATATATATAATTACAGAAGGTCAGAATGATTTTAGAGCATGCAGGTGTAATATGATTGTGATTTTCTATGTAAGAAAATTGCAGGAGAAATGCAAAGAGCAGCAACTCCCATCCTACCAGTTTTTTGTAGCTTTTAACACCGTAATTCTTGATGTCTTCCGGTTACTTATTATAATTGTTTCCCTTCTCAGTTTCGTCTACATAGTGAAACCGCTATATACTGATATGAACGTTCGCTTTGCAATTAACTCGATTTTAGATGAGATTTCCGAACCGGCTAACCATATATATCACTTGAAACTTTCATAAATATGATGGCTGCAAACATTGTCTTTGATTGAATACCCTTAAAAGATCTCATCTATAAATACATACATATATATATATATATATATATATATATATATATATATATATATATATATATTGTCTGTGTGTGTATTATGCTACATCAAAGTATAATCATTTCTTTATTATTTATTTCTATTTACGATTGTCGAGTCGGTAGTGCTATTTTTTGATCTTGTCAATTACGATAACTTAATAACTGTTTAAATTTGTATGCTCTGGCCTTCTTCATGTGGTTGGAATGTTGTAGACCATTCTAGTTCCACGTGTCATGTTTAATGGAAGTCAGTTAATAGTTACCCTGTTAATTTCCCTCTGAAATTTGTCTACTGCCTTAACCGCACCCTTTGCGTCTTCTCCCTGGATCTAAGCAACGCCTTCATCCACTGTGCTATGTGTCGTCGATAGCAACTCTGTATGAATTTCTGGCTATTATATACCTAATGTCTTCAGCAACCATTTTTACTAGCGCTCATATTGCAATTTTTTGCTGTTATCATTTCATGTTTTTACAGAGCTCATATTGCAACTTTTCTTATTATCGCTTTTCTCTAGTACTCCTTATTACTGGTTCACATATTGTGTTCATTTCTATGCTTGGTCGGCTCAGGAGATTTTAGTGGCCTAGCCAAAAAAAAAAAAAAAAAAAAAAACCTCTAAAATTCATTTACAGATATCCTCAAGGACTCATGGCACAGTGGATAAAGGCGTTGGTTAGATCCAGTGAGAGGACCCAAAGAGTGCGAGTTCAATACACAGTGAAGGCTATAGAGAACATTAACAGGGAAATTAACAGGAGATAACTTATAAGTGACATCCATTAAAACTGGCACGTGGAACTATAACACAGTGAGCGACAAAAAGGGTTCAGTTCGACATTTCAACAACCTGAAGAAGTCCGGAGCGTACAACGGCCGAAAACTTGTAATAAATACGGCGACAAAGATGAGGACGATAGTCCGAATAATGTAAATAATGTACATTATACTTCATCTCAGAATTATAGACAGATACTGAAAGGCCGAAACATTGTTATAAATATGGCGATAAAGATGAGGAGAATAATCGGAATAATGTACATAATACCTCATCTCAGAAATATAGACAGATACTGAAAAGCCGAAACGTTGTAATAAATATGGCGACAAAAATGAGGAGAATAGTTGGTATAATGTAAATAGAGTACATAATACATCATCTCAGAAGACAGATTCTTAGCAAAAATGACATAGTAAATACAATATCTCTAATAATAAGAAACTGCTTTTCAAATATATTTTCATTCATTTTTAAATTTTCTATTAAAGTATATAATTAAATATTCCTTCATAATTTTACGTCTTGGGCACTTATTAAAATCATAATTTAATTTCAAAAAGGCGTTCAGGCAGAAATTACATATGAGAGCTGGCATTTTTATTTATTCATATAAATTATATTCTATTATTCAATTAACATAAAGGAAAATAAATGATGGAATATAAAACAATGAAGACATATTTAGCCTCTTCGGAATCTTTATTATCACAAATAATGTTTACTTGCAGGTACTTGTTTGAAAGCCTGAAATTCATTGTTCACAGCAAACTGAGTTATAGTATATTGATCTTTTTTAATAGAAATGTTTATGTATGACGATATATTTTCTTCAGATTATAGAGATAATGAAAAAAAGGTATACTATATTTGCAATAGCAAGAATTCATTCTAAATTTGAAGACTCTTCTATAATACTCAAGGAAAACCAATTAATTTAGCTTTCAAACTCCTTTAAGAATTCAGCTGTTGCTATATTTCCCGCATCGAAAATTTGAATACGTGTGTTGTGAAAATCCTAATTCTTAACGACTCTATTAAGTTCATTTCGAAGAATAGTCTTGTGACTTGGAGAAACGTCGATAGACAACTTGGATATGTATTTATCCTGTTCTTTAATTTTTCTCATTTTATTCTAAATTAGATTTGGAAAGAAACTGGCAAGTACACGTAGGGACGAAGTTTCTTGTTTACTCAAATGATGAACACGTATCATCGGCCATTTGCCAAATTTTCAAAAGAGAAAAGCAAGGTTAGCAACGGCATATTGTTTTGCTTCCGTTGAAACGGAAAACTAGCAAGTTAGAGAGTAATTGACCGTTCATTGTGCGAAAATTTCGCTATACTGCAAATATGGTCAAGGCCATATGACACTGCGATACTTATTTCTGGGCTATTGTTTCGTAAAATGTTTTAATGTATTACAGATTGCATATCGGTTTCAGACTGATCAGATTTAAATGAGTGTAAAACGTCACAGGAAACACAACATGGATTTTTATTCTAATATTTTTTTTTATTATATTTTATTTATTTAGTTTTTACTAAAGTATTGCGTTGGTCTAGTTTTATATGAAATCAGTTTTTTATTTTATAACTTTGTCCACATTTAAAATGGAATAATTCTCAATTAAAATCTTTTTTTTTTATATATTTGTCCGATGTTTTCTTTCCTATGCTGTGATGTCAGATGATCAGGGATTTTTCTACTGTAACTTCATTGCAGATTTTTTTAATGTCAGATACACATTGTACTTGGCTTCAAAGATATTAATTTTAATTATTTTATATGGCAATTGCATAATTTAATTATATTCCGAACACTATCGACTTAAACAGAATTATTTTAGCCATTAAATACAAAATCAATTTTCTAAATTCGTGGAAATATACACCAACTGCTGATATCTGCAAACGACATGTGATAGCATTATATGCTGTGTCTTTTCAATTGGTAAAAATACATAGCACTCCACAATTTCTTATCCATCGTATCTGTAAGTAATATTTCTTTACTATTAATTCAACACCTTTTTTTGCTTTTAGTTTGAAAAATCCCGTTTAGAAGGATGTTTACTGTATAGCTTTTGTCTTTATTTCTTTATTTCCTGCAGGTGTCAACTTCGCCAAGCTGTTTTTCTTCGTCATCATCCTGATACTTCAAATATTGTTTTATAGTTGTAATACAAGGGTCTTTTTTGTCTCAATTTCCTTCAAACCTTTCTCGTTGCACACAAGTACTCACGATATATTTCATATCATTCTGTATAGCCATATCTGCTGCCACAAACTTAATTTATTCGGGAACTCATATTACATAATACATAGGTTCTGATCTGGCACCTCGTCTACAGTCACTTTCTCAGAGACATGTGGCTTCCATCGGTCTTTTCTATAAATATTTCCATGGAATCTGCTCTGACCAGCTGCATTCACTGTTACCCCAACTGCATGAATTTCATCGTGCGACATCTCGGCCCCCAATATTTCACTGTCGAAACGGTTAAATAAAGCTGTCTCTTCTTCTCCAACAGCTTTTTATCTCGCAGTAGATCACCTTTCCTCCTACTTGCTTCTCTGATAGCTATAACATTCAAATGTAATGTCAATCGATATTTTCTGATACCTTGATCCTGATCCCCGTTCTTCTCTATATGCTTTACTCAAACATCTCTCTTTACTCTTGCTCTCACTCTCTGTAACCCCTTGCGTGCTAGCGACACCCCTGCCTTGCTTGGGGTTAAATGCTTCAAAAATTCCTGGGTAAAAATCTGTATACTGAAGAATTTGAACCACACAAGTAACCAATGACATAATGGATGTTTACACTTATTGTCTTTAAAGAACTAGGTTTCTTACAAATAATTTTTCTTCTTTGGCACAGCCTTGACCAAAGCAACACATAAATTGCAATATGCCAGTAGACAGATATAAAAAAAGAATATAAATCGAGAAAGACTAGAAATTCAAATAGGTAACATCTAAGAAATTACTAGTGACAATAGTGAATGTGATTAGCCGAATGAAAGCGAAACAAAGCAAAATATGTGGATGACAGATGAAATTCTTGAGATGATGAAAAGAAGACAAGAAATAATTCCAAATAATTGTATGGAGCGCAGAAACGTAAACACTGAAATTAAAAATTTAGGCAAATTAAAGAGAAACGGTTGAGTTAAATTTGAGCGTAAATAAAAAGAATGGACATGACAGGTAAGGCAATCATATGCAGAAATATTTAACAGAATAAAATAATTAACATAATTAACAGAACAAATTATGTACTTGTTAAGACATTATATGAAATCAAAAGATCAAATCCGAATAATGCAAAAAGGAAAATATTCCAAAGTTGGAGTGAATACATTACAGAAATATTTAACGACGACAGAAAGCACCAAATACGAAACAAGAAAAAGTAACAGGTTCAGATGGGATCGTAATAGAAAAAGCTCTATAAATTGATAACGGAAATAGTAGACATTGGTGGCCTACTGGAATAACATAACAGATCCATCTTCGTAGCATCACCTAATAAAATAGGGGCAAATAATTGTGAGCTCCATTGGACTATCAAGTTAATGAACAGCATAACATAGTTAATAAACTGATTTCTGATTAGTGGACCAGTTAGAATTAGCATAAATTCTATAATTATGATCAGAATTATATTTCAGAGAGCAATAGAGATAAAGAAGGGCGCAAACTTTTATACATTATGAAAAAGAATTTGGTAAGTATCTAATGTAAGTGCTAAGAAAACTAAATCTATTTAGAAAAGATTTCAGAATAATCTATTATTGTATATTAGCAGAACGTCTCCTTCATACGGGCAGCAAATGTGTAGGGAACATAAAAAATAAAAGGATTTTAAGACATGGGCGGGTATAATCACCATTTTTATTTAAACGCTACTGCGGATTTAGCGTTGCTGGATGTGCTAGCGCGGACGCTTACGAGACCTTCATGTATGAATTTTAGGAGAATCGAGAGGAGGATGTCATACCAAAAAGACAAACGTTAAAAGGAACTACAAGGAATATGAAGTCATGGAGAGCCATTATCATTCAAATCATGAAAGAAGACGGTACATAGAAGACACAATATTAAACACAAGACATGTCGTCTGTGACGCCAGGTTGATGGCAATTACAAAAAAAAAAAAAAAAATCATTGAGATTCCTGGAGAAAATTAAAAATAAAATAAAGAATTAACAGCAATTTTAAAGATGCAAGATATGAATTGTAACTGGCAACATCATGCATTTAAGAGAAACTTAACTATCTAAGAAGTGTTTTAACAGATGAGTGATAAGATAACACAGAAACAGCAAGGCGTCTTGGAAAAATGACATTCAAATGCGAAATAAAACTGAATTTCCTAAGAATAAAAAGAGTACAGACATGATAAGTATAGTGTGAATGCTGGACAATTTCTTCAAGGAAGTGGAGAATTGAGACAAATATTAAGTTCTATCTGTAAACTTAAAAGTATAATATTCTATATATGTATCTATCTGCATTATGATTACATAAATTATTCGGACTGCTATCCTAATCTTCATTGCCATTTTCACAAGTTTCGGCCGTCGTATGCTCCGACCTTCTTCAGGTGACTGGAATTTCAGAGCGAATTCTTAAATTCATAGATTGTTCTAGTTACACGTGCCATGCCTCTTCCAGATGTCTCGGTTATCTCTCTTTGAGTCAACCATCCAAGTTTTGGTTCAACACTGTTGTAACCTGATCTAGTCACTGGATCTAACCAAGCCTTTATCCACGGGGCTATGTGTCCTTGAAGTTATCTATGTATGAATTTCTGGGAAGTAATTCTCAGCATTATTTTTTTACCAGTGTACATGATGCTATTTTTTTTTTGTTATTACTATTCCATATTTTTTACCAGAGCTTATATTGCAATTTTCTTTGTTATTGATTACTTTTCTCTAACACTGGCATTACTGGTTCTCATGATGTATTCATTTCTATGCTTGGTCGGCTCAGAACATTTTTGGTGGAATGGCATATATGCTGATTACTTAGGTCTTCGTATTTTCCAGTGATGTTCTTTGTTTATTATTTCAACCTCATAACCTAGGCGGCGGTGATATGCCTTTTTTCATTACATATGTGGTTATCTATGCCTGATTTTTCTATTTCCACTCATGTTACCATTTTAGGATATTGAATACATTGCATTGAAGAAGATGATAATAGTCTGAATAATATAAGCAATTATATTTCACTGAATTTATTTTGTTCTTATACTGTTGACGAATCTAATATGAAACGTTTTAGGAAATTTCAGTGGTAGTCCCGGATAAACATACTTAAACTCTACCTATATATATATATATATATATATATATATATATATATATATATATATATGTGTGTGTGTGTGTGTGTGTGTGTGTGTGTGTGTGTGTGTGATAGAAATTAGAAGGCAAACGTCAGACCAACTGTTCCACCGGACCTCGCTGACGATGAGGTAGCGAATTAGACTTGACATATCGCCGCTCGATCACATATTCCGTTGTGGAACTCATCCGAGTTTCTCTTTACCCTTAGGACTGTGCCCCCACAAGCAAAGATTACTACCCACAAGCCGCTCAGTCCAGAGCATTAGAAGCCCGTTCAAGTAAGGATATACAAGTGATAGAAATTAGTAATTCATCGAGACTAGAAGAAACCTCAACAGTATGCAGAAAGCACTGGACGGCGGTTCCGTCCCATATTTGGGACTCATCAGCAGTGTGCATCCATTACCGAGAAATAAAACTCGGACAATAATGTTATTAGGCAAACGTCATACCAAACACGTGACAGTATGCGGATCAATTATATTCTATTTTTCTGTCATGTCCCTTCAGTACATATTTAATCATAATTCTCTAGAAGCTCCTTTACATTTTTCTCGAAGTAACTTTTAACTATAACATCCCACTTTGTTTCTGTTTTGACATCTATTCACGCAAACACGTTAGCTCGGTTACAAACTGGTTTCTTTGATAGTCTTTGTGTACTTTGAGAATAACATTTACTAGCACCTATTCCCTGATTATGCGTAACCAAATGTTGTATTGTCTTTTTTTTGAGTGGAATTCCAAAATTCTATATAGTTACCATTTTCATTAATATTTCCACGTTGCTCAAATACTGTCCAAGGTATTCTTAGAATTACTCGGGAGGAAATATATCCGTGTCGCTTAAGTTATCTTTTCTCTATCTGCGATGGGATTGTCTAGAATTCTGTGACAGAAAATTATACATTACATAGCAATTCATCATCATGATTTTTGTTTCTGACGACTGTTTTATTCGTTTCTCATTGTCTATGCATAAACTAAATAATTAGTGATATGAAGCTTAAAAGAAATAGAGTAGAATCCCTGACAACTGGAGTAAAAAATGTCTTCCGGATATAAGGAATTGATTACACATTCCGGATATGAGAGGTTATATTTCGATAAAAAATAAAAGAACTGAAATCAGCTTTAACATTCATTTTCAATGATTATAGTAAACAAAATAAGCTAATGGTGGGTTAAATATATCGGAATTGATTTTAAGGGAAAAATAAATTATGTAATGTTCATGAAATTTCATTACATTGAATATGCCACGTATGCAAAACAAATAATGTAGAGGAGGAGTTTAGCATTTGCTCTTTCATTGGATTTGTTCTTGAGGTTTTTTTTTAAAGGAAAAATACTTTTTAACACTGCGTGAATTATTGCAAATGTAATAGCTGAATGCTGGCTTGTTTCCATAAAACTGACACCCTTCGCAATAGCTTTTTCAATTTCAATCCCGGTTTCATCACAATCATGCATCTCATCGCTATCGTCTTGCATTTGTATCCGATTGTCATCCTTTCCTCTTTTTACCATCATCTTTTGTAGCAATAGAAGCCATTGGGGTGAAATATATCATACGTATTTATCCAATGTAAATTTTCTGAAAATCAGAAATTCCAAATCAGTTAAATATAACACAAATCTTTCAAATACACACATCAAAATCATGTCCGGATATGCAAGATTCCGGATATGAGGCACTCCGTATATGAGGGATTCCGGATTTGAGGAATTCTACTGTAATTTTTATTTATTTTCTATTTCGCAAGTATATTCGAATTTTATATTTGATCTATTTTAGAAGCGCAAATGTCAAATACAAAACATTCATATTCTCATTAATCATTCTCTATCGACTCAATTTCTCTGAAGTCGTGTATGTTTGATAATTATCACAAAAGGAATTATCAATTAAATATAATTTATACTGCCATTAATCTAATACTTTAAATATTTCTGAGAATATATTGTTGGATGTAAATATTATATACTGAGTTGTTAGAATTTTAAATGAATGAAAAAAAAGGAACCAAATTATTCATTTTCGTGAAAGAAAGAATTGAACGAATGAACAATAAAATGATAACATAAAATAACTAATAAAATCTATTTATAATCATTGTATATAATGGTAATCAACTGATGATTATTGTTTAACGATATATGATTAAGTATTCAGTGATTACAAACGTTTCCTGATTAAAAATATATGCCTATTTTAATTTTAGCTGACTGGGACGTTTCAGTATAGCATCCATTATTCTTCAGAGATTTTGGACCTGCCTTTAAACTTTTCATACTTTTGCGTCAGCGTGAGCGGAATATTTGCGATTAATGCGTGGCCGACAGTTGCCAGCGTTACCGATTTTATCGAAGAGAAAATCGACAAAAGCTTGACGCCGGTAACTTCAAGGAAGTTGACAGAACATAGACATGTGACAAATAGCCTTTGAATGACGGTAAGCGTTAATTTTCAATATTTTAATAAGCAGAGACGAACTGTGTACGGCTATGTGAACTGAAAATGATTCTTGTATTATCAACTAGAATTTTCCTTAAAATTACTTAGAAGTTATGCACTAATAAATATTTATTAATCGCAATCTGATGCGACAGGTGACATGTAGGACCTCTACTCGGTGAGGTAGTGGTGAGTCTGATAAAGGTCATTGGTTTTCACAACACAGTTTTTATAGGACATTGGAATTGTCAAACTATATTGGTTACTGCTAGTTTAGATTGGCTTGTTTTATTTCGGTTTGTGCCTATGAGGTTTGTGCTTTTCTTTTATCCATAATATATTATGAAATTTATGTTTTTATGTGTGTTTTTTTTTTAATTTACTGCATAGTTACGATATATGATATTCCCTATAGCTTATTAAATTTTAACTTTCAACTAACAAGCTTACACTATTTAGTAGAGGAGATGGTGTGTTAAAAGTGTTCTAATAATAGAAGTCTTGCCCTGGTTTTCTGGCCGCTCACAGCACGTGACTGCCATGGAGCACACAAACAAGATCTGGTCATTCTTGCAAAGGTATCCTTGTCAGAGAAAACGTATAATTTCAATGTTTTCCCTGCAATATATATATATATATATATATATATATATATATACCTATAAATATATATATATATATACATACCTATATATATATATATATATATATATATATATACCTATAAATATATATATATATATATATATATATATATACCTATAAATATATATATATATATATATATATATATATATACCTATAAATATATATATATATATATATATATATATATATATATATATAAATAACTATATATATATATATATATATATATATATATATATATATATATATATATATTGATGGATGTTTCATTAAATAATATAGACAAGCTGTCTATTTATTTTATTTAAATTCTTTTCATATCGTCTAATAAGCTTAATAACATTATCATTAAAAGAAGAAAGAAAATTACAATATTGATACATGTTTTTTAATCCTATGTAAGATTTCGGCTTACATAAGCCATTATTAAAGATGACAATTACATTACAATCAAATAGCAAATGTGGCATAAATATATTTTCTATTAAGTGAGTTAACATGTGACTGAGAAAGAGAGAGATAAATTAAATAAATATATATACGTGGGTAATTTATTTCGTCTAAGTTTTTAAAGTAATATTTGGGCGCCTTTTCTGGCCTGGCTGACGGCTGACTCATAACGTTAGTATTAATGTGTAGTACCCGGT
>OZ010571.1:144635875-144698375 GCA_963932145.1 Acanthosepion lycidas | reverse complement strand
TTGTTCTTTTATTCATTCATTTATGTTTTCCTTATAAGATATTTTTTAGATTCGATCGGACTTCTCTCTTTTGAAATGCCTCACTGAAACCCTTTTCCTTGTTTCGTTGTTTTTCCTTTCCTTCTATTGATAGTGCATATATTTGTTCAGTTCTTTCTTTCATTTTTAAAAAAAATTCTCTTTCTTTCTTTCTTTATCTTTCCTCGGTGTTTTCTTTTCTTCTGTCCTTATTCCTTCGGTTTTATTCTATTCTTTTTTCTTTTTCTTGATGATTTCATTCAGTTGCTTCCCTTTATTCTGCTTATTTTCTTCATTCTTTTTTTTTACTCACAATAGTCATTCTAATTTTTTATATTTCGTATCTGTCTTTTATTCCAATTATATTATTTATCTCCGCTCTTAGTTTCCTTCTCTCCTTATTCCTCTCTTATCTCGTATACATTTACTTCTATAAATTCTATCGTTAAAATATATCTTATATCATTGTATGCCTCCTTTTCTAATCATTAATATATTGTTTCAATTAACATCTTTGTCGTACTTTTTTCTTGAACTTTAATTGTGACGTTGGAGTCCAACCTTCTCTATGTTCTTGAAAATGGTACGTGTATTTTTAGCTCTAATAATTGTTTAATATTTCGTTTGAGAAAGCAGTGGAACTGTAAGTGAAATTGATAGATATTATTACTAGTAAAGATGAAAAGATTTAAAAAAAAACATTTATAATATTTCTTCCATTGAATTGGTGCATTTTGTCAATATTTATGCCGATAATTAAAATATTACAATTAATTCCGTCTCCTTTTATATATATATATATATATATATATATATATATATATATATATATACATATATATATATATATATAGTTAACTTACGAAAAATTTGGTAATCCTTATGGGTAGTCCCAAGGAGGAAGTAATCCTGAGAGCTCAATGTAAATTCAGAGCTAATAATTTAAAGAAAAAAAGACCAATTTAAGGCTCCATTTTAACAGTTTATTTCACAAGAGACCTTTTAAAGGACTCTGGTTCTTCAGGCATCAGCTTCTGTTGTCTGATGATATAGAGTCCTTTAAAAGGTCGTAAAAACTATAACAGAAATACTCAAAGCAAGGACGGGTGGTAGATTATAATATGCATGATAGATCTGACAAGAAAATGTCTAATACGACACAGTAAACCAACTTACAGTAGACCTAGCAAATGTTTCAATATAATATTTCCACATCATATCAGAAGAAAACGTTAGTCCGTGAAGCTGCAATAAGTCACTGTCTAGGACGTTGTGTTGATGGTAAGGAAAAAGTCTTCTCTAATAGGATTTAATGAAGTACCGGCTGATATTTGGATAAATCCTGTAAGCCAACAAATGTGAAAACAATATATATATATATATATATATATATATATATATATATATATATATATATATAGTCAGATATAAGTCATATATATAGCCATATATCAGTCATATATATATATATATATATATATATATATATATATATATATATATAAAACATATACATATAGATATAGATATATGTATGTATATTATAGAAACTCATCTGACTACTTTCAAAGATATCGCTATAGGATAAATTCAACTTGATGGAATATCTAAAGCCTATTTAGAAAGATATATTGTTTTTTATTAAATAATACAAATTATTTAAGATTTTCAAAGCCGGGATATGCATTGAGAACTCAGTCTTCGACGCTTATATGATAGATTCGGACCAAATAGGCTTTTCGGATCGTCGTCCTTTTGGGGTTAGGATGTCGTGTGTAAGTGATGCACAATTTGGAGAAATTCTGTATAGACTTATTTAGTATTCAATTATATTAACTATATAGAATCGTATATTCTTTACATATACCTATCTCGCACGAGCAACACATTAATAAAAGGCAAGAAATGATGTTCAATGTAGAGAAGGGAGAAACGAGAAAAAGAAAGAAGAGGTGTGACTGTAGTTCATCGTATTGCCATTAATTGACAGATGAAAGCTTATAAAGTACAAAGACATCTCAAGCATCTTCGGAAGTCGAAGAAGAAAAGAAAAAAAACGGTAAAATGAATTTTAATTGATTTTTGAATTTTCTCTGCAAACCAGCGATGAGAAATAATAAAATCAGAAATTGTAATAAAGATAACGAAAATAAAGAATAATCTAAGCTTACTGATAGAAAGTGAATAAATAAAAATAGAATTGTAATCAAACAAAATCGAACTGGGAAAAGATACAAATGTTTGCAGAGAGAAATAACCATTTGGTTCTCTTTGTCTATGTCCTCAAGAATGTTAAATCTTAACAACCTAGACAAGATGGTCTATATTCAGAATGTTAAGTCTTAACTAGACAAGACCATCTATATTCAGAATGTTAAGTCTTAAGAAGACAAGACAGTCTATATTCAGAATGTTAAGTCTTAACTAGACAAGACCGTCTATATTCAGAATGTTAAGTCTTAACAACCTAGACAAGATCGTCTATATTCAGAATGTTAAGTCTTAACTAGACAAGACAGTCTATATTCAGAATGTTAAGTCTTAACAACCTAGACAAGACCGTCTATATTCAGAATGTTAAGTCTTAACTAGACAAGACCGTCTATATTCAGATCTACACCAAATATTTTAGTAGTTGCCGTTTATTCGAAGTAGTAAGACATGCAATTCTCCATGGTGTTACTTCTGAATGAGAAACATGTCCATTATTTATATCATTCGGGCTATAGCCCTCATCTTTGTCGCCATATTTATTACAACGTTACGTTCGTTGTACGCTCCGGCCTTCTTCAGGTGTTTGGAATGTCGAACTAAACCCTTTATTTCGCTCACTGGGGTAGACTGTTCTAGTTCCACGTGCCATGTTTAATGGATGTCAGTTATCAGTTTTCTACTGTTAATTTCCCTCTGAAAGTTCTCTACTGCCTTAACCGGCTATTGAACTCACAACTCTTTGGATCCTGTCAATGGATCTAACCAACGCCTACACCAGTGAGCGAAATAAAGTGTTAATTTCGACATTCCAACCACCTGAAGGAGGCTGGAGCGTACAAAGGCCGTAACGTTGTAATAAATATGGCAACAAATATGAGGAAAATAGTGCGAATAATATAAATAATGTGCATAATAACTCAGGTCAGAAATATAGACAGATACTGAAAGGCCGAAACGTTGTAATAAATAGGGCGACAAAGATGAGGAGAATAGTCTGAATAACGTAAATAATGTACATAATACCTCATCTCAGAAATATAGACAGATACTGAAGGGCCGAAACGTTGTAATAAATATGGCGACAAAGATGAGGAGAATAGTCGGAATAATGTAAATAATGTACATAATACCTCAGGTCAGAAATATAGAGATACTGAAACGTGTTTTCGAGAAAACAACAGAAAAGGAATTTTCTTAACCATGCAAACAAATATCACAGTATTTGTTCTGTAATAATTTCGTCTGTAATCATTTTGTATCTGTACGAGGTTATTGGTCTATGAAACACTTTTTTAGAGCATATTATATTTCAAAGTGCATGATAATGTTATCAACATCGTCACAATTGAACATCGCAGCATATAGTATAGTGTGAAGAAAATGGGTAAAAATAAAACAGGAAAATTTTAAATGATAATGAAACATTAGCGCAAAGTACCGTCATTTCAAAAAGATAACTATCTCGAAATAGATATTTGTGCAATTTATCATATAGAGATTTTACAGCAAAAGTTAATATTTCCCAAAACATACTGAAAGTTCAAAGCGATTGTTTTATTATTGTTTCTTCCAGAACGATTCGTCTAATACTTTCTATGATAATGTTCAGTTTTAGTAACTTTATTAAAAATAATGTTTTCTTTTTCCTCTGTAATTTCCTTGAACATTAAGGGTTAACAGAAAAGTTTGTAAATTAAATGATTCGACGTTCAGCAAGTAATTAGGACACGTAGTTTTATATTGTCTAATGGGAAAACCACTAAATAACGTGTTATTTAGAGATTTTAGAGATGTTATAATTCCATCTTGAATTTCTGTTAGTAACAAATGATACAGCATGTTGAAATCTACACAGGTCTTTCACGCATCTTTACCGACAAATTTGAGGGATGCCAATTTTTTTCAGATTTGACACTGTGCATTCTATGTATATTATTCAACCAAGAAATTGATATGGACAATCGGAACCCGTCATAGAAAGATGGCCATCAGTAACCTTGGAATCTCTGTCAATGATGATGAATATTTATAGACATCTTGAAATTACACTCGACCTTGTACTGGAGTATATTTTATTTTGAATTTTATTTTTCTGTCTATTACTTTATTTATTTTTTTTATTAATTTTTAACCATAGAAAAAAGTCCAATATGTTTATCAGTATCTGTTTTCTGATTAAATGCTAATTTCTTAGTTAGAAATCTGTCATTATTGACAAAACTCAAATTGATTCTAGATTAATTGTCGAGAAAGGGAGCATAACAACGACATCAGAACAACCGATCACTGAAACGAGTTTACTTATTACAATCAAATAATAACCACCAAGAAATTACTACACGTATCGGTTTAGATATAAAATCAATTAACTAGGTCATTTATAAGATCAAATATCAATTGTCATCACATTCCAGAAAAAAGAAAATTTGAATCGTTTCACTGCTCATGTCTATGGATCTCGTCTGGTTCTTATTTATTTAGTACTGTTTAGATATTGCTCGCCCATTTCTATTGAGTGCTGATGCACACTGAAGAATTGAACTCACAACAATTACTATATAACCAAATGTACATAGCAAGGTTTTTGACCCAATACACTAGGCCATTGTATCCTAGGATTTATTGCTGTAGTAGAGTCTTAAAATTGACCTGACTGCTGAAAGGTTGCTGCTGGCTGTCATGTTTTCACAGCTGCTGCTCCTGCTTCACATGTGTTGATTGTTATTACTGATGCGTTTCATTTGTTTTGTTTTTTTTCTATATTAACTGTACTATATTTTATTTTTTCTATATTATGCCTACTAAGAAGGTCCCCATAACCTAGCATATGCACTGATAATTCCAGGCGTATAATTCTCCAGTGCTCCTTGTCCAGTATTTACATTTAATTCCACAGGGGCTTATGGTTATCCCATTCTCTCTATACATTGTCAATCATACCCGACTTCATTGTCTCGCCTCTCACTACGGCTTTTGGATGTCACCCCAGCCTTACTCTTAGGGGTCGATTTGTATCTCCTTTATTTATTGAGAATATGAAGGTAAACAAGCCACCGATAATTATTCATATATAGAATTCTGCCGCACATATAAGAAAAGGATTATATATGCATTCTTGCCTTTTTAGTTAATAATAGCCGAAGCCTACAATAAATGTAGGTGTTTTCAGTACAATATCTGAAATGCGCAAAAAGCTGCTAAAATGCAATAAGTAGTGCATATTATTTCTTGCAAATGTATATGACTTAATTTAACGTTCAGTATATTTCATCTTATTACCTTGTTCCTAAGGATATCGATTTGATCTATCTAGAATATATACATGTAAACGAAAGTAGTGCTTAACAAAAGAAATACAAGGACAAGAAACTATGCATTCCAGAGAAAATAACTTTCAAATCAACTCTCCCCGCAAAGAAACGGTATTTTTAAATGTTTCTTTTACATGCTATAAACTGAGTAACTATTTTTACCCTAGTTTGGTTTGGTTTCTTTACGGCATATGAAACTCAATGCGTTAATTAATGCCGACAAGATTTCTATTGCTAGTAATATTTTTTCAAAAAATGTATTGCTGCTAATAATTTCTCCAAAAATGTATTCCTGATACTATTCTTTTCTTTAAATGTATATTGCTGGTAATATTTCTTCTTTCAAAAATGCATTTCTGATAATATTTGTCCTTCAAAAATTAATTGCTGCTAATACTTTCACAAAAAAAAAAAAAAAAAAATTGCTGGTATTAAAACCTATTTTTACACGTTTTGACTCCAATTTGGGGGTAAATATTTGCCCATATCTGGGACTCTAACGTACTATCACCCCGGTTCATGGTGGTCTTGGAAACACCAGCAATTAAGATGTGGTTTCACGCTCTTCAAAACTACCAGATCAGAGGCGTTGCTGTTGAATTTTAGTTTATCGTCTTACCCAGGACACGGATGAAGTTTATCGCACATACCCAGACGGATATTTTCCCTGTCAATGCTCTGTTACTCACAATCATAGATAGCGAAACAAACGGTAAATAATTGATGGGTTTATTTTTAATCCGGCATTTTCTATAAAGTGAGAGCGAAAATTTTCTTCATTACGATTTCTCGTCCGCGCAGGCCGATATATTCAATAAACAGAGTATCTATTTCAAATAAAATTATCTAAAAAAAAAACAAAAAAAAAACAAAGTTTACAGAAATAAAAAAAAGTCGATTAATATATAACGATAACTTTTCCTTTTTACTTTAGCACGAGACAACTCAACCTTTTACAAAATATTTGGAATTTTAAATACATAGGAAAATATTTTGTCGTAATATTAATTTGTTTATCGTTCCATTAACCTGACTTATTCTTTTTTTTCTGTTTGTTCGTTTGTTTGTTAGAAGTGTGGGCTTTTACAATATTTTATTAGCTATATCGGGAATAAATGATTAAAATATTAATCTTAATTACTCTTCAAACTGCTGTAATAAATCGCATTTTGTATTCTATTTTTCGCTCCAAGGTTTTCTCAGCATCTTTCTGTAGAAGCGTATTTATGCTGCTTCAGGTTTCTAATTCATTTGTGAGGTGGTTTTCCAGCATTCACGGCCGTATAGTAGGGCAGATATTACGTAAAATATCAGTATTGTTTTCTTTATTTGTATTGATAGTTTCATATTTCTTAATACTGGACGGCCAGAACAAATTGACAACATTTATAATGTAAATATCTTGAGTTACTACTGCGATGGAAAAATTGCCGCGTAAATTACGCAAAAATAAAAATAAAACTGATAACTCATTTTAACAGACATATTTAACAAACAGTACACAACATATCTTGAAATATCGGACGATTAACTTTATTCAATAAAATCGCTGTTGGCTTCAACCAAGGCCTACATACGACTTCATAATTTCCTGCTACTTTTGTAGAGGTTATCTTTGCTTCAGTTGTGAATGTTGCCATAATCCTTGCATTTAGTTTATCTTTGGTGTGGCAAGGAATTTTGTTGGACTCTCGTTCAACTGAGAACCACATATAATAATCAAGGGGATTCAAATTTTGGGGAGATAGGTGGTCAGATGTAAGGGGTGATGTGGTCGCAGAAATGTCTGACAGCCATGGCTGGGTTCTCCTACTTCTATGGTACTGTGGAGAGTTGAAACATGGCTGTACTACCTCTTCAAGGCGCTTGACGTAGGCCGTTTTGAGTCTGAGGCTCTAATCAACAAATTCTAGAGGTCTTTGCTTATCAAAATGATCATAGTGAGCGTTCCGAGATGGCGTTCCTTCGTAATCACCATTAGATTCATCCAACTCTTTCCGAATCCACTGCACTCTCATCAGAACGGCACACAACCTTGTTGAATTGTTCATATTAGAGCTTCCGACTCAAATGCGAAGCAGTACATCAAGACCTTTCCAACTTTCTGGTGGAGTGAATTGCGACAATGTGATCTTTTCCTCATAGACGGTGACAGTCGACAAAATCAAAACAAATCAACGGGCATATGCGAAATTAAAAAAAAATAAAATGGCGACAATTTACCTATCGCACTCCGTACATGTCCCAGAGAAACGAAATTAAATAGACTTAATTTTGAACAACTGAATATTTATTTATCAAAAATCTGAGTAAAATAGTCAGAGGGATGTAGACCTTATAACATATTTTATAAATGTTTAATATGCGCACCAACTGTCATAAGATACACGTTAAGTCGGTAGTCCAGCTCCTGCCAAAAACGCTGTAGCACGCCTTGCATAACATTCTCCAGCGTCTCGGTGATACCCATTTAAGTTCTTCTAGGCTTGGATGGGTGATATGTCCGTTCATATTGCGTCAAAGAAAAAAATCACAAGCTGTCAAGTCAGGTGAACGTAGTGTCCATTTCAAAAGCACATTGTCATTATCCCTGGCACACTCAATCCACCTTCCTGAAGCATTTACAGTGAAATAAGTTCGCACAGTCACTTAATAATTTCTTACACATTAGGCTAACAATTCAGTCATCTGAGCGAGGACTAGACATGTTAACGACTTCATAATTTCCTGCTACTTTTGTAGAGGTTATCTTTGCTTAAGTTGTGAATGTTGCCATAATCCTTGCATTTGGTTTATCTTTGGTGCGACAACAAAATGATTTCACTATCAGAGAACACCAAAAAGAAAACCATTCCTTATGGCTTCTTGATATTAAGCCCATTTTTCTCTGTTTCCTTCATGGCCTTCTGTACTAGATCTTGTAGTTTCCTTTCTGTTTGAGTTATCAAGGCCGTGTCATTTAGATATCGTAAGTTAAGATTGTGGTCTCATATAATGAATACTGGTAAAAATAAATCTATGAAACGCTTCACTGTATAGGCTGAATTACGCTTACTTGCAGTTTAATTAAAGCTTAAAAATGTTTATATTTCAGAGTACAGTATAACGTCACTTAACTGAAAGTTGAGTATAAGAAGAGGAAATAGTGAAAGAACAGCCAGTACGTTTCACATTGGTTCTATGAACTTAAAGAAAAATGAAGCAGACATATTTGCCTGTGCTTCTTAAATACGAAAATGACGTCAAATGTCCTGCTGCAAGTAATAATTAAGAAATATTGCTTCATTAATTCAGAGTTTAACATAATCTGTTTAAATATTCGCAGCCCAAGATGCTACAAAGTGAATTATTCATTATGACCAATACATTCAAGTAATCACGTCGTCTCGTCTCATATTTTCGTACTACGGTTAAAATACGGACGGAATAACTTGCTTCAATTAAACTTAGATATTTCCGTTTGTCTTCATATAACACTATTTTAGATGATTATTTAAGACTCAGCCTCTAGTCTGGTCTAACACAAGATTTCTCTCCCCACACGAACACATTTATCTATCTATCTATCTATCTATCTATCTATCTATCTATCTATATATATATATATATATATATATATATATATATATATATATATATATATGAAGAAATGTAGTTTTAATATGTCCTATATTTCTTGGATAAAATGCTCAATATCAGAGATAGAGCTGTAGACAGATAAAAGTGAACATTGAAGTCAACACTCGGAGGCAATCAACTAGAATGAAATAGTCCGTCGCCTCTGAGTGTTGAATTCACTGTTCATATATATATATATATATATATATATATATATGTGTGTGTGTGTGTGTGTGTGTGTGTGTATATTAGATTTATTTTAATACCTATACACATATTATATTGCTCTTTTACTTACATTGATCTCTCTTTGAATTAATGCCCTATATATATACATAATTATTTATTTAAAAATTATAACATAAATATCTTATAAAATCACTACAAAATAGACATTTTGTTTCAACACCTTCGGTGTAGGGTATTGAAAAAAATGGCTATTTTTCAGTGATTTTATAACATATTTATGTTATAATATTTCAATAAATAATTATATCTGCTCTACACTGTATTGAGCACTCTTTTGAGAATAGTAATTGTTGGTTATCGAAATTTATTCCGTATACTCCAATCCTATACTTGGATATATATATATATATATATATATATATATATATATATATATATATATATATATATGCGTTGGTTTGCTTGAGTGCATGGGGCGTTTGGGATGTTTTTGTTAGGGAATGTAGATGTCAAATGAATTACAGGGACTACAATAATCTGCTTGCATGACTTTATATTGAAAGTATTATTTAATTAAATGTAACATTAAATATGCAAAAGTAACCAATATTTTGGTATATTACTCTTGCTTTTATAGGAACTGATATGTTATTTATGATCGATACCGGCTTTGTACACACTCGTGCTGAAATACTAATATTTAAAACCTTCGGCTCCCATGTCTTTGGAGTTGCACGACACTCTTACGTTGTCACTTTTGTATTATCCACGAGTATACACCAAGTCTTGTTCATAATTCCTCATTGTTCCTTTGTTTTCCGAATATGGATCGAGATATGGATCGAGTCGAAAAATTTTCCTCTCATCCCCTGATATATATATATATATATTCACACACACACACACACATATATATATATATATATATATATATATATATATATATATATATATATATATATATATATATATATATATATATATATATATATATATATATATGTGTGTACCCGGCGACACTATCACAGCATCCTGAACGTCAAAAAGTCACTGGAATTTATCCATTTTTGACGATGACGTTTCTAAGGGAGTTCTATTAGGTTTGCTCCGAAATTGTCTTCTGTTGATGCAATTTCTTCTGACAACTACAATCTCTCGGGTGCCTCTAATTGCATCATTTCTTTTAGCCGTAATTGAAAGAGAACTGATGAAACTATAAGTCGCCATCTCTCCCGCCTCATATGCAGCTTCTCTATACGTAAAAAGGCTTCAGGAACATGTTTATACTACTCCCAATACAAATTAACTTTGCTCTTCGTCTCAGCCTGAAAGATAATTTTGTTTACGTACATATCAACCCGCAAAACGTTGCTGCAGATAATGGCTAAATTGTATCAACCACTAGCATTGATATTATTCCTTCGTGGGCGAGCAGTTGACAGGGATGAAAATACTCATTTTTAATCTGCAAGTAAAATTGAAATAATTTCATAGTTCTCCAAATCCCAATTCTTTTCTTGCATTTTTAATACATTCTCTACTAATTTACACGCACACACTCACATAGACAAAATAAACAAACACTCTCTCTCTCTCTCTCAAACACAGGCACACAGGGGCATCGACACATATATTATTTTAATACAAACAGGCATAGATACATAGATTATTTTAAATACTCGTATTTTATATAGACGACAAAATTTTATTTTATTTCCCTTTTAAAATAATAATCGTCTGTAGGCTTGAGCATTCGAGAAATCTTAATGCGCTTCCCAGCAGGAATCAAACATTTGAAGTAATAAAAATATCTGATAAAAATGAATCTATTAGGTCTTTAGAGATTGCTTTGATGTGTTTTCCAGAAAATATATTCCTTAAAAGAAAAAATAATGCCACGCTAGATTGTCTCGCTCATTGTACCCGAGTTGGTAACAGACACCGGATGAGTCTGTTTTATTAGGTTGGTGCCAAAATAATGACGTAATAATGTCATTTTTTAACGTCAAAAAACGACATTATTACGTCATTATTTTTGCACCAACCTAATATTTCCTGTAAAGGTGGATTCATGTTCGATTTCTGTCAGACAGTGCATTTTCCTTATTAAGATTTATTGATATAATAAACTTTGTTTAAAATAAAATTAGGGTTTCTGTTACATTTAGGAATACCCAACATAATATTCTTTCAATAATAAATATATCGGATTAAAAATAAATCATATATATATATATATATATATATATATATATATATATATATATATATATATATGTATGTATGTATATATGTATGTATGTATGTGTGTGTGTGTGTTTATGTGTGTGTGTTTAAAATACGATACAGATATCTCGACAATTTTTTAAGAAATTTTACAAATGAAAAACGTTTCAGTAAAAGTAGTTTTAATTACGCGTTTCACCATTCAAGGCTTTATCAGATCCAAAGCGAATGAAAGAAATCTATGCATATTTGCGTGTGTGCGCATGTTTAAATAATGAATCATAATACATTTTACCTAGTGATTCTCGCAATTAAAGAAGAAAGGAAACGAGGGACTTTAAAAAAAAAAAAAAACTTTAATATTTAATGTGTATCTTTTCTTTATAATTCTTAATTCATGTCGAAAGATATTAATTTATTTTTCCACATGTATTTGTATTGAATTAAAGGCAAATCCTTATCTCATTTTCAGAATAGCTCGAAAGCAAGAAAGTGATAAGGCCATTTCTGAAATGAATCCAAGACAATTCTTTATACAGTTCTTCAGAATGAGTTGAATGCAAATTTTATTTGCTCTATACATGTGTGTTCCGTGTCGACAGTATATGTTTTCAAAATACGATACAGAAATTCAGATAAATTTTTTAAGAAATTTGAAAAATGAAAAAAAATTCCAATGAAAATAGATTTTTTGGAAAATACATTTGATTACACGTTTTGCCATTGAAGATTGAAATACACATAGACACATTTCTGTCTTTCGTTTTTGGAACTGATGAAGACTTGAATGCCATGTGAAGCCCGTTTGGAGTATTAAATTCTCCGAGCCCAGTTTTCTCGACATTTGTCCCAGGTATTAAAACATCCCTGTTGCATTATTAGAAACAATTAAATTGGATTTACTGTGAAGTTATATAAAGAAAGAGCCGCCATGATTTTAATTCTGAAATAAATACAATAACAGATATATTAAAAGTAAATTTAGCATACCATTTATCTTTAAATAAATATTAAATTAGTTATTTAAGAATGAAGGCTTGGAACATAATCAAGCCAAATAAGGAACAGATTTAGGATCCAAAACACACCATTATATCTACAAGAGATAATACTAACTCGCATTGATAAGAAACGTTCCCTAAAGGAAGACATTTCTGCATAATTTTAGCTTAGTGCTTAACGCTATGGCTTTGTGCCGCACTTGCTTTACATCGCTAACAACACACGTTCATCATATTAAAATTAAACTGTTATGCTTGTGATTTCTATACTTAAATCTTTCGACTATAAAGATAAACAACATCCTCTTCCTTGGAAAGACGATAAACTACGTCCAACAGCAAGGCCTCTGATCAGGAGGATTTGAGGAACTTGGAATCACCTTTTAATTGCTGATTTTCCCAAGTACACCTTGACCCGGAATTGTAACATCTGTTAGGGTCCCAGCTATGGGTAAATAGTTAACCCCCTAACTAGAGAAAGAACACTATGAAAGATTAAACGTAGTTTTTAATATCAGAAATACTTTGTAAAAATTATTACCAGCGATACATGTTTGAAGGAAAGAATATTACCAGCAATAAATTATTACCAGCAATACATTTTTGAAAACATATTATCAGCAATACATTTTTGAAAAAATAAATATTTTGCCAGCAATAATTTTTTTGATAAAAGATATTACCAGCTACATATTTTGACGAAAGAATATTACCAGCTAAACATTTTTGAGGAAAAAATATTACCAGTTATACACTTTTAAACAAAATATTACCAACAATCCATTTTTGAGGAAAAATTATTACCAGCAATATATATTTTTTGAACAAAATATAATTAGCTATACATTTTTTGAAAACAGCATTACTAAAAATAGATTTTAGAATTAAAAAATATTACCAGCAATACATTTTTGGAAAAATATTATCAACAATAACAATTTTGTTGTCATTAAATAACCGATTGATGTTGACATGCCGTAAAGCAAAACAAACCCAATTAACCTTAAATCTTTAACGATGCCAGTAGGTGTATTTTTCACGACAGTGGCGGATGTTTGAGTCTATTAAATCTATATGCAAAATACAATTAACGTGTGAATGCAAACAAGACAGACACTGTTCCAAAATTTCATACAGTAATAAAGATCTGTTGTTTTTTTCTTAATATTTTCACCACAAGTAAGGCGATAACTTCACTAAGACCCAACGGGCGACTTGCAGAGAATGAGAATGAAAATACCCTACAATGAACTATAAAACCAATCCTAAACAGAAAACAAGAGTTAAACCTCAAATCCTGTCCAGAAGACCAGGTGAGGAGGAGTATGAACTCTTATTGAAAAAAAGTAAATACAATTTCAGATTTAGGCTGTTACGTTAGAAGTAGAAATTTAGTAGTAGACATTAAAAATAGATGGAAACCAAATCCTGAACAGGGAAGTAGGAATAAACCTCTACAAATTTTAACGAAACGGAGAGGTGTGGGAATCAGACGATAGGTTTAGTGATCTACTATCGACGAAAAATGAATAAATAAATAGTAAGGTTTAAATATACAAAGCCCAGCACACACCTCATGACCCCCAGTCAGTGTATGACAGGCGCATGCATAACAGCCAAATATGCGATGAGTGATTTTGATAATAGCCGTACATATTCTTGCAGGATATGAACAGTCAACTAGATGAAAAGATTGAGTAACCAAGTTTGCTTATACCATTTTTAATGAGTGTTGTTCCCTAGTATTTAAATGTGACACCTAAGACACCTTGCCGGTATCACCTTTCTAATTAAATGATTAACAACAGATTTACAGTTCTGAAAAGTTATTTTTGAAAGACGAAGCAAATTAAACTGTCCTTGTTGTGAAGTGAGATTTCGGTTTGACAAAGAAAGGGACTCAAGAATGATCTCCAGTGCACTATCTCTCCAGAAAATTCAAAGAATAGCCTTCATAATCACGATGCCTATCCCGCGAAGAACTTTGTCCATTTTATCTTTTTGTTCATATCTGTATTTTGTTTAAATGAAAACAAAAAAAATAATATCATGTCCTTCGTCTGCCCCGAGTCAGTGATTTTGATATGTCATATGACTGTAAAACAAATGCAAGTCAAAACTAAATTTTAAATAATTGTAATAACAATTATTGCATATTATTAAGTCATTAGACTAAATGGATATATAATAAGATAAATCTAATAGTAATTGTTTTTAATCATCATGCTTACATTTGGTCGGGAACAAGTGTAACAATATATTTTATCATTGTTACTCTTGTTATTATTTCTGTGCCGAATTATTAGGTTGGTGCAAAAATAATGACGTAATGATGTCGTTTTTGACGTTAAAAATACGTAAAAACCGATATTATTACGTCATTGTTTTTGCACCAACCTAATACGTGACTTATCTTCATTCTGCAAGAAGCATATATAGACAATTTTTTTCTTTCTGTTGTCTCCTCTTCTGTGTAGATATTGCTATATTGATTATCAAATCCATCTATACAACTCGGCTCGAACACCGAACTTTAGCATCGAGGGTATACACACGCACACACACATACACACATACACAGAAGCACACAGAAAGAGACACAGTTACACAGACACAAACACAGACGCACAGACACAAACACAGACGCACAGACACAGACACACACACAGAGAGACACAAAGAAACAGAAACGCACAGACACACACATAGACAACACACGCACACACATTTATATATATTTATGTATATATATATATATATATATATATATATATATATATATATATATATATATATATATATATATATATATATATATAACAGAACGAATAAGAACATTCTCTTATTTGTTGTTAATATTCCTTTGAGCTCATTATTCAGCAAAACTCTTTTCGAAGGCTATTCAATAAATCAGTGTAATTACAACTTTTAGTTGTGAGATGAATGGAACCAACTTTCAACAACATACTTTTCATTTATCCGACATGAAAGTCTCACTCTTCTGATGACATACGAGTATTAAAAATGGACTACAGCTGTTCATTATATTAAAGTAGCAATTGCAATCTGTTACTGCAACTTCCAAGCAACCAGTAAGGGCGTCAAAAGTGTCGATGAAAAGCTGAGGGTAGTTTGACTTGTTTGAATATCACTTGAAAGAGTTGCATATGTAGTCCAGAATGTTTACATATCTTTCATAAATCATCTCGTTTGCTCTCAGTCGTTGGATCTGGAGGTTTCTTATCAATGGAATTTTAACTAGTCTCCTCGAAGCTCGTGTTAAACGACATGTAAATATGACAAATTCAATAAATCATTTTGGCTACTTTTTGCAAATATTAGCAGCATTTTGATTTAGTAACTAACAGAAAATGTATATGTTCGTAACAAAAGTATTGTATATGTTATATGAGGATGTCTGGAAAAATTGACCTAAACAACACCTCTTGCCCAATTCAGGTAATCGTGCAATTGGAAAAAAATTTGGAAGTTCGCAGAGCCGTGTAATTTCCAACAATATTCTCGAAATGTTTTGGGTTTAAATTTTGATATCTGTCTATATCAAGGACACATGGCACAGTGGATAAAAGCGTTAGTTAGATCCAGTGACAGGACCCAAAGAGTTTAATAACTGGCTAAGAGGGTGGGGAACTTGGAGAGAGGAATTAAGCAGGAGGTAACTGATAACTGACATCCATTAAATCTGGCACGTGGAACTAGAACAGTCCACCCCAGTGAGCGAAATAAAGTGTTCAGTTCGACATTCCAACCACTCAAAGAAAGCTGCAGTGTACAAAGGCAGAAACGTTTTAATAAATATGGAGACAAAGATGAGGACAATAGTCCGAATAATGGAAATAGTTATATTTTCTTATAATGATATATTCTACATCCACCACGCCCTTTCTAAATGTCACCATATTTTGCCGGACAACGTTTCACGACTCAAAAAAAAAAATAAATAAATAAAAATAAGATGGTACTTTTAATATGGCTTTTAGCTCAAAACGAAGCACCCGTTACCAATAAAATATGTTACGGTTTAGACGAGCACGTACCCGTGAAATGTAAATACAATTTTTTACGCTAAAACTTATTCTAAAGTGAGAGCCTGTCAAACTGTGGATCGTTATCAACAATAGCCTTGTAATATCTCGACTTGCTACCTACATTCCTCAAAAAGGATATACAAACGTATTCGGAATAATTCCTGTAAGTGCCTTACCTGAAGTCAATAAAATATTTGAAACAAGTGCTGCAAAAGTAACTAATCATAAGTTGTATTTTAGAAATATTTTAAACGAGGATGGCTGCATAAATATATTCCGTGGTATATGCATGCATGCTTACACATACGCACGCACTAAGACACGCGCGCTCATACATACAAACACAGTCATATATATATATATATATATATATATATATATATATATATATATATATATATATATATATATATATAGATTATCCATTGTCTATTGTTTAGAAATTCCATTTTCTTCCTCAGAGGCTATTAATAAGGGTAGCTGTCATGGATTTCTGATGATATGGCTGTCTAAAGGCTAGGCTTATTAGGGTCCCGGTTTCGCAGTTTTCTAGTTGCTGCCTCTCGAGTGGTAGCAAGTAGTACGAAAAGGGGCCATTAAAGAGCCAAATTCACTATTCACTGATAGAATGAGATACCGTATAATTTCTCATAAATTTGGTTCAAGAGATTACTGTCGGTTCTATAAGAATATACTGAACATGATTAAATTCTCCGTACCTCCCCTTCAGTCAAATACAACTGCTATCATCTACTGCAGATTAAACGCTTTGTTCAAAAATTATTTTCCAGATCTACTTTCGATACATCTGGAGTTTCTCTTTCCGATTTCTCCCTAGATATATAGTCTCTGCTATGAGATATGCACATAACGCTGTTCAAGGTCTCTGCTATCATTGCTAAACAGAATCTTTATTGCACATTATTAATCTATCATTCGTTTGGATTGTGCGTTGCTTCCATGTTTGATCTACTGCTCCTGCTATATATCTGGATATACTTGGCAAAATTCAAAGAAAGTTCTGTTATATAATCGATCTTAATCTGGCATCTCGACGTCGTAACATGTCTTTTCAATAAATAATTTCAATGCAATTTTTCCGGTGATTTTTTTTTCTGGCTTCCTCGACTGTATGAATTTAAGCGTGCTACTTGGTTGGCAATTATTTCTCAAAGTTTTACTGTTCAACTAGATTGATGCATCTGTCAGTTCTATTCTAATCCTTTCTTTTCTCACACTTTTCACTTGTACATCTCCTTTCCGATTTCTTGTTTCCCTGCCAAGTACAATCGTCCAAAGTTTCAATGTCATATTTTGTATTTTTAAATCATTTTCCTTTATTTTCTTTTTCTTCACTCATCCTCAGTAAAGCCTTTCGCACCTTGTGTTCTAGTGATATTATCACCTTACTTGGAATGAAATGATAAAAAAACACATTCAGTCGTGCTATCGCTCACAGTTTGAGCATATTTATAATAAAGTTTTTCGAATGTTGTTCTTCAAACTTGGTAGAATTTTATTAATATATCGCCTTGAGACACACACAAAATAATTTTCTTATCTTTAACATTGCAAATTTTAGAGTTAGCTTCGTTTTCTACCGCATCATTTGTAGTTTCTCGAATCAAATTTATCAAGAAATATTTTCAATGTTTGTTTTGAATGTACACTGTTCGCAAACCTTAAAAGACTTGCGCATCACACAATATTTTAGCCTAATTCATCTCAAAACTAATTTATATCGTACGTTTAGGAAACATATACACAGATAATATTCTTATACACGTTATCTCGCAGACTTTATTCACTGATTCTATCTGTTTTACTTTCTCTTTGTTTTACTTCCCGTTATTAGGTTGGTTTTTAGGCATCTGGAAATATTTAAAAACATGTTTTACCGCCTTTCACTTCTTACAAGTCATGAAGATTAGCAAAATATATGAAAATAAAATTATCATTTTATTGCCCATTTTGATAAGTGTTCTCAACATAGGATGATATGAAATTAAGTTTTAGTAAACTTATTAATTATTTATTATTAACATTTCAAATAAAACTGACATTCTCTCAAAACTTTGAAACTAAGAGGAATTATTCAAGATATCTCTTGGTGAAATTTATTTAAATTTAACTCTCAAACTCTCATTTTCAAAATGAAGTTTTCGTCCCATGAGATTTTTCTAGCCCTTGTGTACATCGACGAGAATGAAAACCCCGAGAAACATGGCGGTTGAAAATCCGACCTATTGTATATTCACGGCTTTCAATATACTCAAACCTCTTAAGTTTTATTTTTTAATCTGTTGTAGTTTATTATTCTTAGTCGACTGTGATCCATAGGAACCCTTGTTACCATTCTGCTAACCAGCGGACTAACTGAACCCACACGCCTCTATTTGTTTAGTATTTCACTGGCTGTTCCTATTTAGTTAGGCAGTTAATTATCATGTGATGACGATCTCTTGAGATTTGCTTTAATGTTTGGTGTTATCTTGTCTGCGACAAAGCTTATCTATTTTTCCCATACTTTGTGATCTTGGTACAGATGTCTCTGTGATGGGTAAATTGAAAGGATTCTGTTTTAGCTTCAATGGAAAATCTCTCATCGAACGTTGTCAATATACGAAAACACATTTTCCGTGTCTAATAAATAAATGTCCACAATTGTTCTCTCCAAATGTATATAATATTCTGTATTCATTACCTTTACTTTTCCTTCTTCTTTCACATAACCTCAATATGTTCACGTTGGGCATTTTTAATTTAACATTTACTAATTTGTTCTCCGTCCGCACTACTCTTTTTTGGCGAGCAATCACTCGATGATTGTAGGGGAAACGTCACCTCCGTGTCTCTCCTTTCTGTGCCAGGAATCGGTTTCCAAAGGTGATCACACTTTTTAAGCCATTTAGATATGTTTTTATTGCTTGCAAACATGATCTTCATGGGAATAATAGTAAAGTGGTTTCCCTTTGCGTGATTTAGAGTAAATTTATTGATACATACTTGTAGATAGTCAGCCGTTGGATCATTTGAGGTCCTCCGGCCTTTATGTTTGCTGTTTTGTTCTATTTAAAAGCTATATTACCACCCAATCTCTTTTGAAAAGGGGTAGCTGAGCCGCCTTAGTCGCTGGATAATTGTTTATACACGGGTTTAATTTAAACTATGAAATTTTATTTTCTTCTTTCCTTCAGACAGTAGAATCATGTACCTTGATTGATAATGACTTGGCCACAGAGATAATCAATCAATTGTCCCTTTCTTTTGTATCAAAATGTAGAATTAATCCATAACATGAAATCCTATAATGTACATTATTTACAGTTGGAATTATGTCTTTAACTTAGATGTTACCAAAATATTTCAGGCATTGTGTCCCTTGAATTTTTCAGGTATCTGTTGAACCGGATAACCCATATGGAATTTGTAACAGAATTCTTTATATCATCTTTTAAGGTCTGGATTCTTCTACGGTTCAGTAACTTGGATATCTAATACGTTATTTTGTGATTTTCCGTGATGTATGGATTTTGAGTTCACTGCCTTAGCTGGCTTTGCAGAATTAACGTCAGTAGAAAGAGTGCGATCATTAACTGAACAATACTAAATAAGAACTAAGACAAGATATACCTTGACATGGACAACTGTTATGTCGACCTCCCTATAAAGAGTCTATGTTGGACTCTTCCGCCTACTATAACATTAGTTGGAGAGAAGGCCTTGGGGGAACAGTCGAATAGATTGTTCAACTGTCAAACTCTCTGCCTTGAGCAGACAGGAACCCAGACGAGGTTTTGCTGAAGGGCAAAGTTTCGTCCGGGGAAGTAGAAGTCCCTGAACCCGTTTATGCAGGTTCTAAGGGAATATTTTTATCCGAGCCTACGGGTTCAGAGAACCAACGGTAAACTCGGCCTTGTGCCACATACATTCCACGCGGCGGAGCTGTTAAATATTAACAGTCGAATAGATTGTTCAACTGTCGAACTCCCTGCCTCGAGCAGGGAGGAACACGGAAGAGGCTTTGCCACACGGAAAAGTTTCGTCTGGGGAGATAGACAGTCCCTGAACCTGTTTATTCGGGTTCTAAGGGGATATGTTTGGCCGAGCCTACGAGCTCGGAAAAACGACGGTAAACTCAGCCTTGTGCCACATACATCCCTCGTGGCGGGCCGTTAAATATTAACAGATGAATAGATTGCTCTACCGAGGCTGTGACAGTTGGCAACTGCCGTCGAACTCTCTTCCTTTAGGCAGAGAGTAACTCGGACGAGGCTGTGCCGAAGGGCAGAGTCTCGTCCAGGGAGGTAGACAGACCCGAACCTGTTTATGCAGGTTCTTCGTGGATATTTTGGTCGAGCCTACGGAATCGGATGAACCACGTTAAATTCGCCCTTGTAAAACATCTACCCTCGCGAGTGGCTATTAATTATCAACAGTCCAATAGATTGAATGCTAGGTCAACTGACTCACTAGTGGTGTAATACTCTTCACTTGTACTTGCTGTTTAATATATGATATATCTGCAGCACGTTTTTGTTATTTACTTGGTCACAACAACAACAGAACAAGCATAGTCTACCAATGTAGATTAAATAACATGTGCAGTTAGAATTTTCCGGACAGGCAAACATATAACTGTAATGATATTGACACAGGTGGGGATATTAGTCCGACTGGACATAACATACATGATAATAAAACTTGATCATAGATCAGGAAAGATAAAAGATCCCAGTTTCTAAATTTCATTAAATTTATCATTATTGTAGAGTTTCTGCTTGAAATAGCAAAGTAACTGGCAGTTTCAAATGTCAACATTTTAAACAATCCAATCATCTAACTTTATCATTTAACGCATACAGGTAGCAGTGTATGATTTGCGGAAAAAATATTTTACAAGCACAATTGTACTTATTCAACAGTCAGTATTACTATTGTATTCCTTAACACATTGATAAACCCATGATGACTTTATTAAAGGACCTTTTTGCCACCCCGCATTACTTTTATCTGTCTGTTCAAAAGTATAAGACCAATGGCGAGCACTATATTCTTTGTGTGACCTATGGTGGAATAGTTCTTCGGTGTCTCGTGCAGTTTCAAAGATTTTCGTGAAAGTTTGAAATCTTAGAAGAAAATCAAACAAAATTTCTTTCTGTACATATTTCCCTGAGGGTGATATAACATGGTACGTAAAAATTCTAAAAATAAGGTAACTATGTCGCCCTCAAGGATACAAATACCGAAAGCTACTAAGGCAGTTACTTACTAATTCATGTGGTGAAACTTTCTGGTTTTAATTATTTTATACTTAAGGAAAAAGTACAATAACTTTCATTAAATAAAACTTAAAGAGATAGACTTTCATTAAAAATAAATTTAAAAAAATTATAAATATTAAAAATATTCAATGTTGTATTCATTGCATATTAAAATAAATGATTGTGGCCATCTTCTGATGATGTTTGATATGAAGAGTTAATTCAGGAGAAACTGCGATCTTTTATTTTGAGTGTTTAACAGCAAATGGATTATTCATCTTTTTATCCTATAATATATGATTGTATAAGCTTATCGCAAACTATCTTCATCATCTAAAATTAAACATATATTATCATATAATTCCCTGATTATAGAAAGTGCTATATAAATCCAAATCTTTTTTATTACATATCTATAAATACGGGATTTTCAATAATAATGACAGATAACGATAATGATAAATTTATCTATTTGGGTACATAAAGTTTTTTTTTTTTTTAATTTTTTCTAAAGATTTTTTTTCTTTTATTCAACAATCGACAATGTTAATTGGATTTCAATATTTTAATTGGATTTTTAATATAGTAATTTTGATATATTTAATTGGATTTGTAATTGGATTTAAATTTTTTACTATTAAGTAAAATGTTTTGATTTACAAGTATCCGATTTTTAAGAGTTCGTAACCTGATATAGAAGCGATATGACCAGATAATCCTCATTGGAATCTCGAATAAAATGAAGGTAGCAGCCATTCTTGATAATGTTCTCCCTTCACAAACCAACGGTATCGATAGATTTTCAACATTATTCCTGCCAGGAGGCCGTGACATTGATTTTGCACAGTCCACTCGGACGAATTTAGTAGATGATATATAGGTAAATCCTTCATCAAAATAATACTATTTTAGTCTAATAAGTCATTAATTTATAATTGGTTAAGTCATAATGGCAGAATTCTGTCAGAATTTCTATGTATTAATCTAGACTGATGCATCTTATACAGTGCTGTTCGATAAAAGTGACTCATCTTATCCTTTGAATTTAGCTCAACTTTCGTTTCATCAGAGAAAAGAAAATTCTTCCAGTCTTCTACGGGGAAAGTTTAGTAACAGTGAGCCCATTCAAGTCTCTTGACTTTGTTAGCTTTGCTTATTAGAGGCTTAAACCTTCGTGTACAAGATTTGTAACTATGTTCTAACAACCACCGACGGACTGTTGAAGAGGCAAGTCTAACACCTTGCTCTTCGCTTAGACTGGCTGCAATATCTTGGCTAGTTATAGTCCTATTCTTCGGAACTTCTCTCTTGATTACCCTGCCAGTTCTATCATCAATCTTTTCCTTTCGTCTACTTGTTTCCTTCCTTGGAGCAGAAGTGGCATCATTATGTGCCCTAAGCACTCGAGAGACTACCCTGCTTTTGAGAGGGCAATAATAGATGCCTTAAGTAGTTCTGATGCTTGTTTGTACCCTTTCATCTGGTTAGTGACTCGAGTGGCTATTTCAAGCTGTTTTTATACTGTATGAGGCTTTCTGGAATATTCTGGAATAGTCTAGATTTAATTTAAGCTGTTCTAGAATTATCTAGAATATTGTTCTGAGTGTATTGTAAAATAGTTTTCAATATTTTTTCAAAAGCTCCTTAAATTTACCAGTTTAATCATTAGAATGCGATATCTAAGTCACTTTTTTTGCACAGAGTTTTTTTTTCCCCTGAATCTCATTTATACCAAAATTATAATTATCAATAGAATACCTTAGGATGAATAAACTTTTTTGCTAGGTGGTCTTTATATTAGTAAGATTAAACATTATTTTCACCCCATATATATATATTTTTAGTAAAAAAAAGTCAGTGGAATCACTTTTATCGAAGAACACTGTATATTCTAATATGCCTTGCCTAAGTTTGATGCCGAAATATTTTGCCAGTCATGAATTCTAAAAATCATTAAGTTAGAAATATCAATACATGTATTTGTCGCTGCAGTTGAATAGAACAAATGATAATTCACCTTAATCCATAGCAACGCCCTAATAATTTAATTGCATGTTTAGATTTGTACTTTATATTTCCCGTTGCCCTTATTGTGAAGTGTCTTTCCTCTGGTCGCTCCATCATATCATCTTATGTGATAAACGCGAAATGATTTTTCTCTTCTTCTTCTTCTTCTTGCGTATGCCATGCCCCTTCAGGACATGTGTGATCATGGCTCTCCACAATTTCCTGTTGTTTGTAGCTATTACTAATGATTGTCTTTGTGCTCTCTCCTAATTCCAGTCCTGCTAACCATCTATAGAAGCTAATTAGGTAGATTATGCGTTGTTTTTCTCTGTCCCTCTTCTCCTATGAGCGTCAACATATCTAGGGCCGCATTAGTCATTATATGTCCTGGAACATCCAATCATTTTTTCTGATGCAAATTATAACTATTCTTATTTGCATTTCATCTAGCCTTTGCCCCCACCCCGCGTTCAGTCCATGATCTTTTCAGCATCCTTCTTTAGAACTACATTTCTGTTGTATCAAGTTTCTTCTTCATCTTTGTTGAGATTTTGCACTATTCCATGTCATATAGGAAGCTGATATTACATAAGTGATCAGCACACATCCCATTATTCCTACCGAAATATTCCTATATCTTAATAATTTGCTTCACTTTTGAAAACCATCTTTCACAATCGAACTTTTCGTTTTTGATATTTAATAGATTGTACGTGTTTTATTTTGGTATCTCCGATTTGTAATTAACCTGTTGGACTGTTTCAAAAATACATTATGTCTTCTTGTAATTAAGGTTTAATCCTCTCTTCTCGGTGTCTTTAATGCTTTTCGATGTCTGCTAACAATTCTGTGTCATCTGTGTATCTAACGTTATTACGATTGTGGTCACCGTTAATAAAATTCTGGTAGGATTTCTAATTCTTTTAAGATTACTGTAGTGAACAAGTCTAGTGAGAAGTAACATTCTTGTCTTATTCACTTATTATTGTGTATTTACTGGATTCATGTTATACACGTGTTCAGATAGATTGCTCCCAATGTAACTTCTGGATAATTCTAATCTTTTAAATAAATCAAGCTTAACTATAATTTCAAACATGTTTTGGTAACGTACTTTTCTTACTTGTATAAAGAAACAAAACGATGTTAATTTACCTGACTGATAAATTAAGATTTATTTATTCATTCTATTTCATGATTCACAGTTAGAAATTTCCATTTTCAATGCTATTTTATTATCACTCAACTCCTCTACTCAGCCAAATCTAGGAAGGTCTTGCGACCTGTCAGTTCAAAATAACGTCTACATATGGCGAGATCTGTTAGCATAAGTAACGTGAGAGTTTGTCTATTACCAGCTTGCTACGCCTGTCTTACAACTTATTCCCCCTGGAAACTCTTAGCGGTCAACAATCTGAATAAGGACCTGGCTCATCGTTAACTACATGATCGGATGAAAATATATCTTTCAATGCGATAAAGATATGGACTTAACTCTCGCTAAGTCACCTAAACTATGACTATAAATACGCCTCCTGTTCCGCAGAAATCGTATAAAGCCATTGTGAAATAAATGTGTTGTTGGTTTGTGTTATTATAATGAAGCAAGTATTTATTCTGTGAATTTCTGGAATTAATACCTGCCACGATCTGTACTAGTCACTTTTGAATTGATGTTCCGATGACGACGTTTCGGTTATTATGTCGTCCTTCATTTTGTGGCTCTCTGTCCATCCATTATGGGATTTCAAAGTGAACAATTCATGCAATCAACGGGATTACATATTATCACTCTCGTTATATCTAATGATATCAGTTACTATTTAATTCGTAAAATATTGTTAATCTTGTTTACAATGAGTTTCAGTATATGAGTACAATCCAGTCTATCTACTAAACACAGAATCATTATAAAACTAAATTCACTAATAAAAAAATTACCCCTCTCGACCATGTCATACGGATCATAGCAACAATGATGCTGCTATTATATAAATTAGGTAAATAATATAATTAAGCTGAATTTTATATCGTTATCTATTTTTATAGACAACAAGTATAAGTAAGAACGATGATTGCTTCCTTATATTTGAATGTTTCAATTTATACTATTTTTCTTGGGAATGGGACGCTCGGGCGTAGCCAGTTCGGCGTCGGTGATTCGGCGTGGCCCACATAGGGATTTTTCCGTAGATTAGGCGTTAGATTACTACTTCGTCGTTATAGTCAAATTTGTTCTCTCTCTCTCTCTCTCTCAATCTCTCTCTTAGTAGTCAAATTAGTACTTCCTCGTTACATGCTCGAATAGTCCAATTAAAAAAAAATAGAGTAGTTGGAGACATTTTTATATTTATGAAATTGCAGTAATTGGAGACATTTTTAAATTAAGGAAAAGAGTAGTTGAAGGTATTTTTATTTTTATTTATTTTTAAATTAAATTTCTTTCAGTGCAGCTTCATATTTTTCAGTCGTCAGAGCCCTTTTATTCAAAATGGAAGCAAATATTTTATCAAAACGTGGAAGAACCAAACGATGGATATCTTTTATTTTTGATGTAGTAATGAGCAAGATGGATCCTGAATTAAAGTTTTGAGGATGCGAACAGAAAGATTGATGTAAAGTGAGATTTAATTCCCTAAATGTATAAAACGTCATATTGAAAGTTGGGTGTTTTCAATGCCTTTATACATTTTTTGGGGTAGGGGTGCCTCTGGTCAAATACAGTGACGTCGAAACAGACTGACGCCTGAACGGTTGTGCCGAATAGTCCAATTATTTTTCTGACGCCGAATCAGCCATGCCAAATGGGCGACGCCGAAACGTTCCAAACACATTAAGTGTTAGCTAAGAATATACAAGTATGCAAGTAATCGACGCCACTATTACACAAGTCGTCTAGTTGAAGACTTGACTACACAAGAATCAAGAGGGACAGTATCTGATAATCTTGTGTAAGTAGATGACAGAAGACGAATTAGGAGAGATAAGATAATGGCAAATTTAATCATAGTTACAACGACAAGAAATTGCGGATAGCCATGATCGATCACATTCTGAAGAGATACGACATATTGAAGGAGAAGAATGAGCAACACGTAAATATTATTAGATTAATCTTTGATAATCTTTGATAATGTTAATTAAACCTAACCAAAGTAGTAGCGTCAAAAATGGAAACTGAACTCCGGTATATGAGGCTAATTTGCTAATCAGGAATTTCATTAATCTTCTTTCTTGTTTGACATTTACATCGATAGTATCATTTTCTTTATGTTGATTTAAAAAAGAACGAAAGTTTATTTCGTTATTGCCAATTACTTTTTCACTGTGATAGGATATTGTGTAAATATTTGCTACTTTAATATTAAAAAAATTATAGATAAACTATGACAGTTCTAAAACAAAAAATGACTATATCAGCTCTACTGAGATTTTTACATTATACAAATATAGGTTACAATGACACGCCATTAATAATAATAAGATCCTCCTCTCTAGAAACCAGCTACTACAGTTCCGATGTTGTTCAATGTTTCCTTCATCTACTACATGAACGTAAGTTCAATCATATTGTTTCGAGAGATAACATGTTTGTTAGCAGGTGTTCAGGGTAATTGATATTCTTTGGAAGAAAATAAATATATTATGATTTCTAAGATGTTAGCTACGAACGTAGCGAAAATGTCGACTGTGCTTTCGTTGAAATCACGGCAAATGCAGCAATACATACGTATTTTCATTTTTGCTTTGATACGATTCATTCCCTTTTATTCTGAGTAAAATAATTTCCAATAGTTAAGATACTACAGGCGTTCATCGTTTTTTATCGTTTATACGTTTTCTTCAGATAAAGTCTGCCACTACTTATGAAAACTTTGAAAATAATCTGATAATACCTTGGAATGAACATGTAATGTTTTTTTTTTCAGTTACCAGTATAAAAATAGCATTCTCTAAATTCTTCCAGTTGCTAAGAACATTTTGTTTTTGTTATTATTAGTTACTTTGTTTAAATAAATTCATTTCGTTTTTTTGTCTTGAGAAAGTCCACATTGGACGAAACGCGTCGGCAACTACTTCAGTTTTCCTATTGTCATTTTTATTTATAAATATTGTCTTTACTACAGGTTAGTTTTCACATGTAAAGTTTTATAAAAAATGGAAAAAAAAAACTCGTATATGACACCAGAAAATACAACATATATCTCCAGATTTCATAATGAGGAAAAACGGTTTAGAAAATGTCCCACTCATAGGACTGGATGAAATCATTAGGGAGAGTGGAAAACAGCGCATTATTTACCTTAGGAGCTCGTGTAAATGGATGGCAGAACGGGTTTAGAAAGATAACAATAAGACAAAATTTACTTAGAACTACAAAGGACAGGGAATTGGGGGAAAGTCACGATCGACAATGTACTGATGGAACATCACATATGCAAAAGAAGAATAAGAAGTAAAGCATCTATGCAGTATTAAAATTCTGACCAACATATATCGACGATGAATGTCTTTAGACGCAGTCATCATATCTTTGATTATATAGAGGATGGTAACTGTATTTCGGACGCTTTCTTTGTGTGAACACCGGTCATATTGTTATGTAAAATATCTTATTTTAATTGCAGATGTTTTCCCTAATTGATCGAATTTACTATATTACAATCGAATAAGAACCAGATTTAAATATTTTTCTAATCACGCCATCTCTCTCATACATTTAAAATTAGTCAAGATACTTCTAAAATATTCAGATGACTCATTAACAATTCAATAGTTCATCGTATTATTGAACTCTTTACCCTTATTTTATCGTTTCCTTGTTTTCGGTAATCAATTCATTAAAAGATTAAAGAAGGAGTATTTCGAGAAGAAATTAGTGAAACTTTAACTACATTCTACGTACGCGCTACGTAATGAACATCTCAGAATACAAAATTATTAATACAGAAAAAAAAATCGTTTTCAGTACAGAATAATTTAGTGAATGTTGTCAGAAAGTACTAGTATAACAGTGCGATTACATTGAATAATCGCTCTATGTTAGTTCATCCAATAAGGAAGGTTGGAAATCTACAGAAATAAACGCCATAAAAGTTTCTTATTCTAAAATGTCACAATGAAAGACAAGCAGTTTTAAAGAGTAAACTTCGGCTTTATAGAATAATTCAACAGAAATACAAAGATTAACCATTACGAGTTGAACTGAAATATATTGGTTTATTAAATCATTTTATGTTGGAATTATTATTTTTTAACCCTAGAACACTAACCATGAGTATATAGTACCCAGCACAATTTTTCCTATTTTTAATTACAATTTTCAATACTTGATTTTCTTACCTAAATATGTTTTTCAGTTTCTATTAATGTTAATTCAAAGGACAACTTTTGAAGTGCCTACATGTAAAATATTTCAAATAAAAATTTATATTTAATTTCTTTTTTTTTTTTTTGACATTTTCAAAATCGGGTATGATATACCCATGTTTAGTAGTAGTGTAACTTTAATTGATGGTTAGTGTTCTAGGGTTAATATTCTTGAATTTATCATTAAGCATTTAGCTATACGAACGCATGCCACATGTGTTTAGAATTGGGTTTATAGGTGACTTGACACAGGGCAGCATTACCACCTCAAGGCACTTGATGTCGGCCTTTGGGAAAATAGAGACATAACATGGCCATCACTAGTAATCACTCAAAAAACATTCGTAATCACCAGTAGACTCATCCAACTGTTTTCAAATCCTCTGCACTGTCCTTAGATTGACACCCAAACACACTGAAATATTTGTATTGGAATTTCCGGCACGAACGCCAAGCAGTACAACATACCGTTTCGAAATTTCTGGCGGAATTAACTGCGTCCTGGAAATCTTTTTCTCATAGACGGTGCCCAACTGACATTGTGCAGTCGACAAAAAAAGCGCATGCGCGAAATGAAAAATAAAACATGGCGACAATTTTACCTGCAATTAGAATAAGAAAGAGAAATTTGAAATTACTAGGGCATAAAATTAGGAAAGAGGCTTGGAAAATTTCAATCTGATTCGACATATTGAAAGCAAGTGGAACAAAGAAAAGCATAAAATACGCTGCCTACCGATATTGTGTAAATGGCTGCTAAAACAGGGACTTGAAAGAATAAAAAGTTAATCCATACACAGGGCTACAAAAGACATGCTCTTGTGGAATGACATACTGTCCTACGTCATAAACAGAAACAACAAAGTGAAGAATGATCACTTGATACATTTATGTACATATTTCATCATTCGATGATAACGAATTCCTATTTCTTTCAGAATTGCGAATATCTGCTTTTCAACGTAAATACTTTGGTTGTAACACGTCTTCAGAATACCCGGTTTTCTCTTTTCTAAATTCTTTGATTACCTTTTGTTCTGTTGTGTCCCATAGATACTGGAACCAGTTCCAAATATTCGGGCCAGTGTCCTCAGTTCATTACACAAAGCTATGATGCATGATCACCAGTTGACGCTACATCTTCGGCCAGAGAAATGCCAAGGTTTAATGGCGAGTGACGGCTAGCAGTGGACTGCAAATGTTTGATAGTGATCTCATTGGGATCGTGCAATTCCGTGCGTGCAGCGACCTGAAACAACTGTAGACATTCGGGGAGGATTAGCTTGGTTGATCGTTGAATAATGGCCAGGAGAATGATATGCAACATATTGAACGGCTTGCTTGTTGCTAATTTACACGAGTATCTAATAATATAATTCATTATGCCAAAATGGGAATCGTTGTACATTTGCCAGTTACACTTGCGCATACAAACGCAAGACAAATATCATATATATATATATATATATATATATATATATATATATATATGAAAAGTTTGTGTGTGTTGACGTCAAGTGTAAAGTTTACTGGGAACGAAGCTAAAAAGAATGTAGATTTATATTATTATATATATAAAGGCATATATTTAGGATATCATATCAACTTCTGTATATCGTCTCCTAGGGTGAGTATTATTTATTTTGTGTAATAATAGCTTCTTGAGTTTTGTTTCTTGCCTTGCATTGTGTCTGACTTATCGCCATATCACGCTGAAACAACGTTTTCCGTATGATCACAAAAATGAAGCAACGCCAACTCTGGTCAATATCTAGATTAGATAATGGATAAACATATAAAATCATTAATCTGAGAAACGAGTTCCAATATTACTCGTGTTCGTTATATTCAGTTAGGTGCAAATACACTTTAGAAAGGTATGAAGAGACCACTTATCCCCTTAGCTGTGGGTTAATTAGTAATACGTGTATCACTAAATCATTCTTATCACCCAAAGCATCTTATAATCTATATGTTTTCTGCCTTGAAATAAATTCCAAAAGGTAGATAAGCCCTAAAAAAACAGATTGATCAAATCTTACCTTTTTAATAAACAAAAATATGTCTAAAGAATTAATGAATTTATTTTTAGTTCTACATTTTTATTACCATAAACGCTAGTGTTATATAGGAATAAAGTGTCACTGCCGACACTTGAGTTTGAACATAGATCACCAGTGAGCGAACACAAACGATCCCATTATTGAATTAAGTGGATCACGTTACCATAGAGGAAACATATATAGGAAGTCATGTGAAGTTTAAATTCTCGCTATTTCTACTCTATCCTCTATTACAATACGGACCACTGTTCTCGCTTTTGTTCACTATACTATCTCTACAATTCGGATCAAAATACAGTGGTTACTATTCGAGCAAGTATTATCTACAAGTACTATTAGTGAGAGATTATTCGAAGGCGTCTGACACCAATATTGTTCAACGACGTACTATTGTTGTATCTGCGATTACAAAGTCTCAACTACAATGAGCATTACGAAAAGATGTTTTAGTAGAACCTCGTGTTTGAACAGAGCTTTGTTTACATTTTGGATACAAAATCGGTCAGATATATACTTTCGAGAAAATCTGACCGAAAGGATTTGTATTCTTTAAAGAATTAAATATAGAAAATATCTAAAGCGGACTGGATGGGAAGGTATTTTTCCCCTACAAATGTGAGCGCAAGGTTTATTTTAAGGCGAATATCTTAAATTTTCTAGAATTCTTAGGTCGGTAGATATCAAACACACACACCATGGAAAAAATGTTTCTTTTATTCGAATAAAGGTATCAACGAACGATAAAGTTTTGAGGAAATAAAGCGTTATTTCTTTTAAAATTTTACTGACATATATATATATATATATATATATATATATATATATATATATATATATATATATAATAAAAAGGCTCAACCAAGTGTGTGTGTGTATGTATATATATATATATATATATATATATATATATATTGACCACTAATATTATCTCTCTCTCTCTCTCTCTCTCTATATATATATATATATATATATATATATATATATATATATATATAGTTGAATCAGACTAGGAAAGAGTATAAAAAAGTGCTCAATACACGTGAGAAAAATATATGAGTAAAATTAAAACAAAAAATAAAGCTTTATTTCAAAACTGGTCATTTTAAATGTATCGTCCGAAGAGACTGTCAGGTATATATTACTACATATCAATCCCTGTGAAGAAATAGTCAAAGCTATTTTAATATGAATCAAACAAGCTGTATTAAATAAATATCATCAAAAGAGACGATTATTAAAAGTATTTATAAAAAATTAAATACACGTATAAATTACAAACTAGACTCATAAATATTTGATACATTCTTTAGCGGTTAAAACTGGCTCTGGGAAATAGTCCTATGCTGGTTCGATACGTGTATATTTCATGTAATTTGAATTCTAGTGTAACAAAATATCAGGGAAGAATCAGGAAAAACATACCAATCAAAAAAACAGTGGCCAGTTTTTCATAAGTCCTGAGACAACCGAATTTACATGGACATATACATGAGCTTTGGGCTATTTGGTAAAAGTTTACGCTTGAACGCTCAACATGATATTCGCAATATGGATAATAAAATATATATATATATTAATTATAAATTATGATAATTATAAATATTAATTATTGACAGAATGTATCAAAACTAATTTAAATATGCCTTTTATGCGCCAACACATTTAGATATTTAACTTTTTGTGAGATGGCTAATTATGCTGTTACACTATTTAGATGATTTTGCCTTTACACACGATGTATATATATATATATATATATATATATATATATATATATATATATATGTGTGTGTGTGTGTGTGTGTATGTGTGTGTGAAATTATATTGATAAAATAGGAAAGAATCGCTAGTTTGATTATCCGAATTTCTTTAGTATTTTTGTTTTTATTTTTAAAGAAACAGTGCTCGATACACAAGTAGAATCTAGATTATAATTATTTTTTAAAAATATGATTCCATCGCTACACAGAAAAAAATTATATATATATATATATATATATATATATATATATATATATATATATAGTGAGAATGGCCGATTTATAGGGATTCAGAGAGAGAGAGAGAGAGAGAGAGAGTGAGAAACAAAAACACATACATATTGAAATAGAAATGTCCATCAGATAGAGATACACACTCCATGTTCTTTAATAATAGAACCTCGCTTCTTAAGATCTCGTTCACTGTAAAATTCACTTTCAGTCTATTTCGTTTTATTAATAAATCCCTTATCTAATATCGTATCAACCTGTAATTTCCAATCAATCATTTTACAATATTACTTATTTCATCGAAATTGTCCATTAGTGAATAACGATACAGATTGTGCATTGTGCAATGCAATGACAGTGCATTATATGAATTCAATCGAGAATTATGAAAAATGATTCATTGGTCGTATATATACATTGTTCTACTAAAAGAGAGTTATATGTAACGGTTATTATACGTGGCCCTAACGCAATTTCTCTTCGTGTAAATACGACGAGGGTCGACTGAAAAGTGCATCGCCTGACCAAGATATAAACACAAGTAGACTGAAATACATTCAAATGTATCAGAATACACTTGAATTTGATACATTTGATGCAAATTGGGAACTTTTCAGCCGACTATCGCATATACGAAATCCTACATATCAGGATGTATCCTGATATGTAGGATTTCAGTCCGAACAAGGCTAATATGATCAGTCTGCTTTTTTTTATGTGTCGTATCCCTGCAGGAAATTGGCGATCATGGCTCTCCACTCCCTCCTTTTCCCTTGTAGCTCTCAATAAGTTTTGTCCCTTCGCTTCTTCCACCAGCTCCTGCTCTGCCAACCACTTGACCTCTAGGTTTGTCATGCGTTGCTTTCCCTTTTCTTTCTTTTCCTCTATCCGACCTGTGAGTATCGGAATCATTACTGTCCCAGAAATTTCAGCTGCCTCTTCCTGAAGTTAAGTATATGCTTCCTCCTTGTTTGCATTCTCTACAAAAATCCATCGTTGCTCACAGGCTTAGTCCATGATATCGTAAGCACCATTCTATTTACCATACCTCTGTTGCCTAGAGTTTCTTCATCTTTGAGAAGACGGTCCAACATTCGCCTCCGTAAAGGACATGTCATTTAATAGCTCAGTACTCTTTATTACCAAAGAAATCCTTCTGTTTCGTAATATTACTCTGCCTAGTGCTTGGATTAATCATTATAATGCTAATTATTGAGATAGGATAGTGGCTGCAAGGGGCCGTTCAATCTGTCAAACTGACAGGGCATATATTATCCGTTGCTTTCGGGTGTCACAGGTATAACTGGAATAATGGCTGCTAAGATTTGTCACTCAAACTGTTCAGCGTTGTGAGAGACAACGTGTCAGAATTGTTTGCAGTACAGAAACATGAGAGTCTACAAATGCCGTCAATACTACATGCAGGGTTTATAACTGCTTAGTGATCGTTCTGGGTAAGACGATGAACTACATCCGCGTCCTATGTAAGACGATAAACTACCTCCAACAGCAAGACTTCTGATCAGGAGGTTTTGAGGAGCGTGGAACGACCTATTAATTTCTGGTGTTCCCAGGTTCATCCTGATCCGGGCTGATAGCATATGTTAGGGTCCCAGCTACGGGCGAATAATTGACCCCCAAACTGGAGTTAAAACATTATGAAAGTGTAAATTAGATTTTAATACTAGCAATAAATTTTACCAGCAATGATTTTTTGAAGAAAAAAATGATTACCAACAATGCATTATTACTAGCAATACATTTGTAAAGAGAAGTTTTTTTTTCACCAGCAATACGTTTGTGAAGAAAAAATGTTACCACCAATATATTTTGGAAAAATATTAGCAGCCACAGATTTTTTAAAAATATTACCAGCAATAAAAATATTGTCGGCATTAAATAAGCCCTAGAGGTTGATATGCCGTAAAACAAACCGAAATATACAAAACCATCTAGGTGATATTTAGCTTCAAAGTTAATGTGGTTAGGGGACTTATAAGATTGTATCATTGAACACCGGGCACAGTATCTCACTTTGGCTTGTAACGCCTTTAATCGGAATCTGAATCACTCTCAGACGTGGCAAGCTTCCGGTAGTTTTGTTCAGATTGCTTTTTTCCGGTGTATCGTGAACACCATAAGGCAATCGTCGTGGGTAAGACGTTAAACTACATCCGCGTCCTGGGTAAGACGATAACCTACGTCCAGCGGCAAGCCCTCTGATCAGGATGTTTTGAGGACCGTGGATCCACCTCTGAATTGCTGGTGTACTCAGGTCCACACTGACCCGGGGTGGAAGCACCTGTTAGGGTCCCAGCTATGGGCAAATAGTTAACTATTTCCGGCAATATTTTTTTTTGAAAAAATTATTAGCAGCAATACAATTTTGAAGGAAAACTATTATCAGAAACGGATTTTTGCTAAAACAAAATATTAGCAGCAATAAAAATTTTTGTTGGCGTTAAATAACCCATTGAGGTTGATATGTCGTAAAAAAAAATAAACCAAACCAAAACATAAGGCAATGTTAATAAGGCATCTTTTATAGTGGTGGCATTTGGTGCAGATAGTGTCTACCTTGCCTTAATTGTATACGATACTCCGCCTTAGCACCAGTAACTACTATGTTTAACTTCTATACCACAATTTTGACACCCATTGATGAACACCCTATATCCTAACAAGCGATATCATCGGGATCAATCTGCCCGGAATTAGTTAGTGGATCATTCTGGAGATACCAACTGAATGGTGGCTACACCATTCACCCCAGATAGGTTCAGTCGATAATTTATGAGAGTTTTGTGTGAGAAGTCTATTCGCATGCAATATATTTAGCTACAAAGATCAGAGAACGTTTGACATCAACTTGATGTTTCATCTCTCCAGACACCTTATGTGTAATTGTAGAAGAGACGTCATATCGATTTGTTTCACTATAGGTTGTCACATGTTTTAAAAATAGCCATTATTAAATTTCAGCTAACAGACATCGCCTATATAATTAAACATATTCCGCTTCCCACTAAGATCAACAGAAGGTTCAGAAATATTCTCAGAAATCCAGAGTTACGATATAAATTAAACTGTATTAACTGGATTAAAATTATTATGATAACCGAATCAAATTATAAAATATTCGGAAACTAAAAAGAAAGGTCTTCAGATGTGAAACCACAACTTCATATGCAATCAAAAACCGATTTAATATTTAGTTGATGAAGAATTTGGTCCGGCATTGGAAATAATGATTGTGCTAATTTAAATTGAAACTAATTTTATTGTGGATGCATGAAGTTAGATAACGGCTCAGAATGAGAAATTGAAGAGCCGTGTTCGATTTCTACTCGGATTCGTTATATTCACTTACGTGCAAATACCCTCGAGACAGGTATGAACCCATCTCTTCTCAGCTATGTGTAAATAGCAAGACACATAGACTCCAATAGCAAAGGAGTGGCGGACGGTCTAATAGAAGGGCAGTTCTAAATTCAAAATCAGCGGAGGGTTGTTTGGGGATGATGTGGCGTACTGTGTACCAACTCTCTGTATTTGGTTCTTTCAAAAAGTGTTGTTGGATCTGCACAAGCCTTCGCGATTATAATCTACTTTTCTGCGCTTCAATTCTGGCTGTTGGTTCTAAGAACTCAGCTGCTGCATCCTTATACGTTGAAAACGACGGGAGACTTCATTTACACACACACACACACACACACACATATATATATATATATATATATATATATATATATATATATATATATATAGCATAATGAGAAGCCACGTATACTTTCTTAATATGTATATATAGAAAAAGTTGAAAATTTAAATAATAATAATGATTTTTATATGAAAGTATTTATTTATTTATATATATATGTTTGATATTTCAGATGGACCTCAATATTTCTTCAGAAATAATTGTTTGTTACAAATAAATTATAATTACTGTTGATATTTATTTCGTATAAAATACAAAATTGTGGCACAAGGCCGAAGAAGGGGGAGGGGTAGAAGGCTGGTCTTCACTAACTATCTTATACCTAACTAATCTGATTCGCGACCCATTCGTACTTTACAATTTACCCATTCACCACAAGAACTCGTCCGTCACCAATCGATCCTCCATGCACCATAATACCGCATCCACACTAGGGAGACCTACAAAACGCGCGCCGTGTCATAAAAATTTAATGATACTAAAAATATATATATACAAAATTCTATGATGTAAAGATGAGAGGGGAGGGAGATGAAACCAATAACGAACTAAAATATATATTAACATAATGAAAATTAAACATAACTGATGTTAGTAGGACCCGTCCAACCCTCAAAACAGAGAAACCACTGTATTCTGCCCCTCGGACAAAATCAAGCAGCTCTCTCGCTAAGGGAGTGGGAAAAGGATAAAAAATCATAAGGGCATGGGAAAATATAAAGCTGACCCAGTCGAGATAAAGGTGGGTCAAAAACAAACTGGGGAGGTCGGGAATCTCAGGCTGGATCATAACTAAAGAGCAGCCGGGATACAGGCCGGGAACAACACTCACTCACATTAACTAGGTACACAAAAGCCTGTCTAACCTTACCAAGGGGAGGGCTTCACAGGAAACCACCCCGATGTAACGTAGGCTTGACCTAAAAGAGAAAATCAAGGCTAGCCCCGTTCACGCGAACCAAGATTACTGTTTGTTTACAAGTAGCGTCCATCGGGAGACGCGGACGTCACGTGATATGGAACGCCACTGTGTTCGAATATTCCTAACGTAAATCTAACTGTAATAATATTTTAGATGTATAAGAAAATAAATAAAAAACATTTTTAACCATATCTAAAAAAATGTTTAACTATTGAAATATTTATAAAGATTTAAAATACCCAAGTCTTTATGTGTATCCATATGACGCTACTTGTAAACAAACAGTAATTTTAATTTATTTGTAACAAACAGTTATTTCTGAAGACAGATTGAGATCAATCTGAAATATCAATATATATATATATATATATATATATATATATATATAAATACTTTCGTAAAAAACATTATTTTTTTAATTTGCAACTTTATATATATATATATATATATATATATATATATATATATATATATATATATATATATATATATATATATGTGTGTGTGTGTGTGTACTATTTTATATACGCAGTACTTAGAGGAAAGCGCTCAATATCAGTGATAACTTATTCAGTTGTATGGATGTGAGTTTTCTGATGATCGCAAAATCTTGAAAACCAGTGTTAAACTTATTTCATACAGCTTAATATATATATATATATATATATATATATATATATATATATATATATATATATATGTGTGTGTGTGTGTGTGTATATGTGTGCGTGTGTCTTATACGCGTGTACTGATCTGTGTGTCTACCACATTATTTGCAATTCCTGGAGATGACGAATGACATCCTCACTCGTGTACTTTCTTATATGGCAACACGTTCCAGTAACTCACATCAATTTCCCATGGTGCCGCAGCATTGAGTTTAATGCTATAGATTAAGAGATCAACCAATAATTTCAGGCTGAATTAAGAACCAGAAGATTATCATAAGTTAATGTTGTATTGCAGTTTCATCATTAACACTTTCACGTCATTGTCATTAATCTCCTTCAAACAATCCAGAAGCTTTTTATAGAATTGTGCTACTGTGTTTTGGATTGTAGGAAAGGACCGACAGTGTACTTTCATCTTTTTCATGTGATTGCTACACGACTGCGTGGGTGGTAATCAGATGCAGAAAAAATATCGAGAAAAATCATGGCTCGAATGATCTTCACATTCCTTGTCATTAATCTTCTAAAATCTTTGCTGTATGATCCGGAAATTAAGATTATGTAGCAACGCTCATTTTAGATTCACCAGACGGGAGCTACTATTTCTAAAAATTTAAATTTTATATAATATTTATTTCATTTTTTTATTTATTAAAATTTTATATTATATTTATCTTATTTATATATAATTGTCCATTTTCAAAGATGGTAAATTATTATTTCTTTTTTTCTTGTTTAAGAGTTTATTTTTCCCCAGCACCACATCATGTCTTCCCCAGATTTTTATTTTCATTCTCCATTTTTGCCGAGGCTACATCTCTGGAATAATGTACGACCAAGTCAACTCACCAGTAAGACATTATTTCACTTGTCTATATCTTCTAATATGTGTTTGGTTCGCTGCATGAATAAACTATTATCTAATTATATTTTCTGTAAATATGTAGCTAAAGTGTCTTTTGTCTTTTATTCACGTACATATATATATATATATATATATATATATATATATATATATATATATATATATATATGAATGTTACTATATTGCAGGTATAGAAATGCTATATTGGTAAGGTAAGATAAATTTATCACTACCAGCCATGCTAATACCCGTAAAGAGAAATAGTGTCGACATAAATAATTACTTTCCGAACACACGGAAAACAAAATATCCTCTCATTCTCTGCAGATTTAGTAAACAGTCTAATTATTGCTAATTATTGAAAATACATCTGTAAACTTAAAACGAAGTGGAAGCAACTTTCAGTGGATTTGTTGCGGTCCGGTGTGTACGTATTGAGAGATGTGTGTCACCTGAAATGCCCACAACAAACATGGCAGACTCAGGATGAGTTCACGTAAAGAAATCTAAAGAAACAAGTACCTATACTTATTTGCAAAAAATGATAATGTAGTAACAATTAAGGGTTACAAGTGACTAAGTCAATAATGTGTTTAATAAATGAATGTGGAGAATGTTTGTTACAAAGTATGTTTAGTGAGTGAATGTGCGTACGTACGAGTGTATGCGTATGTATTGTTCATGCGTGTCCCAAAAAGGGAACACGTTCCCCCGCTAGAAATTTACATGTTGACATCTATGTGGGGAAATCAGAAAAAAAGGGCGAGAGAATATATCGCCGTGTATTTATAGTATCGGAAATTAGCGGTTTTGGAAATTAGCGGGCGTTAACCCGATAGTATATTAGAAAGAAAGGTATACATTTTGATAAGTTTTTTTTTTAATCAAGGGAACTAATTCACCAATAGTCCTATTCGTGGATGTGACAGATTAAACTAACAAAGTATTCAGCAAACATTTAATGAAATATACATTATAATAAGGACTGGTTTTATTTCCGTCTCCCACCCCCTCTCTCTTCCTCGTAGAATTTCTTTGCGTCGACTTATGTTTTAGTAAAATATTCAATTTCCATAAAGAGATTTGTTGAAATAATTTGAGGAGAGTAAAACTAGAAGTGGAATGTGATTAATCATGATGCATAATTTGAATTAATCATGCAAATTCATAATATTAGGTTGGTGCAAAAATAATTTCGTTTTCTCACATAGTAACATATGTTAGAAAACGAAATTATTTTTGCACCAACCTAATATTAAATAAATAAATTCTGAGTACGTCAAGTACAATTTTGCGTAGATTAGATACAACGTATTTATGATGGATAATGTGCACATTAAACTCAACATAGATTGCAGTTGGGCCACTTTTCCCCTAAAACCGTAAGATGCGATAAAAGCAAAATAATAGACGGGAATCTAAAGTTATACTCTTACATAGACCCATCAGATTAAAGTTATCATCAATGACTTGCTTGGGCTTCACATACTTCAGTAAGTTTAAAACTAGCATTTACATTCACATACTATCTCAGATAAATGATAAGTTTTAAATTAACGCTCTTTCGTCAGATGCTATAGACGGGCGCTACATAATTAATAGCAACTAAGAAAATTTCTGCTAAACGTTTCGGCAATTAAAAATTAAAGAGTCCGTTTAAATGATGGGAAAAGAACGTTTAATTTTAGTATTATTTATATATAGTCATTCGAGTACCAAAACTAATAAAATTCTATCCCATTTTCTTTTATTTATCACGAAAATTACGCCGACATATTTTCCGCGGTCCTCGAGTTATGCATATTCATATTAATTGAGGACATGGACAATATATACAAAGTCAGCCCCCATCTAATTGCAGTTTCTAGCTTGTCAGATGTAAATACAAGTACAGATAATTATTGATGAAACTAAAGATCGATTTGTCACGGCTTTTATCGTATGAACAATATTCGTTTCGCGAACCTTTTGAGAACTGTTTCTATTAACGCTACCCAAACATATGCGATCTTTTATCTAAGAAAACTAAATAATATATTAACACTTTTAGAAAGATATTAAGTCCATTTAAAAAGCATTCCCGATTTTTCGAAATACATGCCGACTTACACGTCCCAACTTTTTCCCTTTGAATGTTTAACTTCTTTATTGTATTGATGAAACGTAAATGGCGCTGTTTTATAAAAAAATTGAGTGTTTCTTAACCTTTCAATTTTAAAATATACCACTGATTCCCCAGCATCGGTCTACGTCTGACTTTAATTCTTTCTTGTAATTCAGTCTTGATTTCTTTTGTTATCAGAAGCCAAAACTCCTAGCAAAGCCAACGACTGTGAAGAAGCCGCTATATAAACATCAATCAATTAATACTACCCAACATTTGCTGGCGTAGACGACTTTAACGTCATGAATAATTTCCCACGGAGTGCTGGCTTAGCGACCTCAAGGACCAACTCGTTTCCTTGGATTTTGAATAATGACTTAATTCCAGCAGGCGCTGCTCTACGTCGTGAACTCAAGGAAGTGTGGTAATGATTAGAGTCACACATTTGCGGTCGGTTCGGTAAAAAAGGGAAGAAAAATATTTTTTTTTTCTTTTTTGTTGTCTACGATGATATATAAAGAGAATGGCGAAATTATTCCAACAGAGGAAAACAGACATTGAAGATAGGAGTGAATCTTAGAAAGCAGTCTTATTTAAACCTCTATTAACATAATCAATAATATAACACGGAGCATGAAAAGATATAGACCGTTAACTTTAGTTCCCAGACCAATGAAGAAAAGAATCATTCACTGGGTATTAAATAGTAAATCGATATTGTATTGAAAAAATTAATCTTATAAATCTAGAATGACTTAAAAGAAATTCATATTCGTATCAATATATATTGAACTTTGGTTGGTTGGGTGATTTTGTTTAGCGGCATATCAACCTCTTAATGGCGAAACAGATATTTTGTCCATAATAGTATTCTTTCAGAGTAATGGTTTGGTTTTTAGATATATATTTTGTAGATGTATTATTAGTAACTTTACTATAAAAATGTATTTTTACAATTTTTAGTTTTGCATTGATTGCCATTTTTCTATAAAAATCTATTCTTGCTCATTTTATTATGAAAATGTAATGGTGATATTGTTTGGGGGATTATTATTTGCCCATAGCTAGGACCCTAACAGGTGCTATCACCCCTTGTTAAGTGGATCTTGGAACAACACTTAAGATGTAATTCGACACACCTCAACACTTCCACTCTCCCGATTAGGGACCCTGCTTCTGGATGTACTTTATTGCCATGCCCAGAAGGACTGGGCTTCGGAGCGTAAGGTAAGTCTTCGAAACTGAGGTGTATTCTGACGATTACTAGCAACGACACTAAAGTTATTAAATAGCAAAGAGAAATTTTCAGAAGCAGGTGATATCGACGTGAAAACTGAATGATTGTTAAAAAAACAAGAGTTGAAATATTAAACTATCATATGACTTTCCTAATTAAAATTGAAATAATCTAACTTTTAAAGAAAATATAGACATGTATATTATTATATAGTGTAGCCAAAATAGTCTTTGCCTTTTTTACATAGTATGGAAAGAAGTGATCACTGATACGCAATGAGTGCATCACCTGCCTGAAGATCGGTGGGGTGGTTGTGTGTACATCGCTAGTAACCAATGGAGGTGCTTTGCACGCACACATCAGTGTTTCCACGAGCAGCGACGAGGAATTATGTCGGTGTGGTAGCAGATCGTTCGGGATTTTCTGCTTTATGATTTTGAGGTGGGTTTGTCGGCAGACACATTAAGTCGCCTAATACATAAATCTTGGAGATCTGTCATTTTGTGATGAACCCTGGAGTGGCCGGAAACTTGATGCAAATTTAGGAAATTTTAGAAATGCTGAACTCATTCATTATGACTGTCGAATTATTTTACTATAACGTTGCCCATTATCAATATATATATATATATATATATATATATATATATATATATATATATATATATATATATATATATATATATATATAAACAAAAAAAAACAAAACGCACATCACACCAAAAATATCTTGGAAGATAAGGAAAAAATCATCAGCCTACAACAACCAATCAAAAACTTGCAAACTTTGATTGGAGGAAAAAATTGCTATCATTACTTTCAATAAAATTTACAATAAAAAAAAAAATAGAAATAATACATAAATAAATACTATGTTACTTAAAAATCGAAAACCGAAAAGAGAAAATATACAAGTAAATTAAATTGACCTAAATTCATTCAAGTAAATAAATAAACAAACCAATCCCAAATAAAGATAATCAATTAAAAACTGTTCCCACGAAATTAATACTTAGAATGAACTGCAACAATCAACCCCAAAATTGAACAAATAGCTTTAAATTCTCAAACCAAAACAAAACTGTTAAATAAGTGATATAAACAATTTTTTACTACATTAATAAATAAATAAATAAATAAAATAAGAAACAAAAAAATAAAAAATAAAAACAAGCAATATAATTTGACCCAAAAAAATAAACAAAGACTTCCGGTAAAATAACCGCCATAATAGAATACCCACAATGCACCACTAACCCGTATATATATAAATAACCGAGAAAAATAACAGCATATGTGGCCTGACGATTGCATATAGCATCAAACAGACTGTCACCTCTTAAGTGTTGACTTCTATGTTCACTTTTATATATATATATATATATATATATATATATATATATATATATATATATATGTATATATGTATGTATGTATGTATGTATGTACAGTCCCACCAGAATTTTTGGAACAGCAAGACCAATTCTTTAGATCTTGTTGTTCATTGAAGGCGCTTGTGTTTCACATCAAAAGAAAATATGAGATAAGAATACAGAATTTCGCATTTATTTCCTCGTATTTCTATTTAGATGTGTTAATCAACTTACGGCATGCAATCGATTGTATGAATTTGGTTGCATAAGAGTTACTAGAAATAACTGCACCAAGCCTGCGTCCCATTGTCATCACCAAACTGTTGCATTCTTCATTACTGTTGCATTTCCAGACTTTTAACGCAGCTTTTTTTTATGAACCTAAAAAGCCTGGCAAAACTACGCGGATCGTCAAGTTTTTTTTCTTTGGACACTGAGTTTGAATTCTAGTCGATCATTTTTGCCAAAATTACATGTTCCTAGTGCTTTCTTTTTTTTTTCCTTTTTGTTTCCTTAGGTATTGGTTTGTTCATTTACAAGCCAATACACCTAAGGTTTTCAGGACGATTATACTTACTTATATTTATAAGATTATATATATATATATATATATATATATATATATATATATATATATATATATATATATATATATATATATATATATATATATATATATCAACTTCTACAGGTGAAAATCTGTAAGGAGGAAAATGCTTTCTTTCTACAGAAAATGCAACCAAGCAAAAAACATTGACAATTATCCTGAGCGGATACATCATCATTCGCAGCGATACGCGCATTGCAGTTGATTCTTTTCCCAACAATGCCTTTAACACCATCAAATCTAAACAATCTTTACTTGCTAAACAAGTAAAATATCCATATGTCTTGGTAAGAATTGCTGATAAAAGAAAAGGCATATTCAAGTTTAGAAAAAACAGAAATACAGAAAAATAAACACGAAAGTGTAGCGAAATACACGTAAGACGAAATGGCATTATAAATCCTGTCCTGGGTATGACGATAAGCTACATCCACATCCTGGGTAAGACGATAAACTACGTTCAACAGCAAGGCCTGTGATCAGAAGGTTTTGAGGAGCGTAGAACTACTTCTGAATTGCTGGTGTTCCCAGTTTCACCCTGACCCATGGTGGTAGCACCTGGTAGGGTCCCAGCTATGGGCAAATAGTTAACCCCGAAAATTAGATAAAAAGCATTATTAAAGTGTAAAAATATGTCTTAATACCAGAAATATTTTGTAAAAACATATTACCAGTAATAACATTTTTGAAGAAAAAACTATTACCGGCAATAAGTTTTTGAAAAATTTTTTTACCAGCACTACATTTTTAAAAATAATATTACTAGTTATACATTTTTGAGGAAAAACTATTACGAGAAATAGTTTTTTGACAAAACAAACATTACCAGGAAAAAAGTTGTCGGCATTAAAATAAACCCATTGGTGTTGATATGCCGTAAAACAAAGCAAACCAAACCATTAGAAATTGCTCTTGAAATGTAAATCACATAAAAAATTGATTCCTTCTAATGTGCTCAATGGTTTTGTGTTTAAGCAAATATATAAATGCAAATCAAAAACTGACAATGCAAATTTTATAATGAATAGGACTTTGCGATTCAAATCATAATCCTTTCAATATAAGAAGTATATAAATTATAAAATATATATTATATATGATGAATTATATATTCAAATAAACGGAGATAATCTATCACTAATTTAATTATGCTTTTAAACTAGGCCTAAATTTTGAACAATGAATGCTGGAGATATTGATACATCTTTCCCATAGTTTCGAAATTTTTGAAATAAGAAAAAGTCTTTTTTTATAATAGCTACATAGGAATGAGTCAAAATGATTCTGTCAAATAGATTGTAATAAAGGATAATAAATATGCACAAACCAGCGATGTTTATATTGTCATTTAACTGATGTAACTTGATTCAATGTTTGGATCATGAGAATCGGTCTGATATACATAAAAATACGTTTTAAAATCGTAATATATCTACTAATTTGCACCAAATAAACAGCTTAAAATTGATTTTCACCAAATAGGCGGCCTCGGATCGATTGAATAAAGACGGTTACCGAATTACAGACATAAGAGTAGGACTTAGGAATTGAAAATTATGGCGATACGGTGGATAAATAATGCAAACTTTAGACTTGAAAAGGTAAGTTTCCAGTAGGTTGACACATAGAAGTCTATTGTTAAATGTAATGATTCTTGGAAACATCTGACCAAGTCGAATTTCCTTCTTACAAATGAAATGCGAAGGAAATGAGGGGATTCGATGACGTGGATATATCATAACTTATCTTAACTTTAAAACTATAATCCGGTGAAGCTAGAGAATGGAATTCCTCTCAATATTTATAATGGAAATAACGATAGAGTTACGACAGACTTGCAAAGTTTCATTTGTGTGATATGAGCTGCTGGTTAGAAAATAATTATTCTGTTCAAGTTCGCGAAAAATAGTTTGAAATGCAACGTCTGGACAAATTTAGACGAGATATGGCATCAATACGCCATTTTATTAATCTGATCTGTCTCTTGTATTCGAGAGTCTCTGAATGATTAAGAGAAAAAACAAAACAACAAACATTTCCGAGCTTTTCATAAAAAATTCTTGTTGTGTCTCAAATGATTTCAATATTTCCTTTTTTTTTTTAAATTTTCAGTCTCTCTTTTGTAGTATATGGAATCCATGAGTCCTCTAGTAATTTACATTGTTGCCTTTTTCTCCATTTGATTTTTGTCAAAGGTTTTGGGGCGACTTCTTCTGATTTATTAGAGTTGTGTTTTTTACTCTACCCGTACCAAACAAACTGCTGTAGACGGAGCCAATTCCCATCAGCGGCTGTGTAGTGCAGGGTTAAAAGCTGAAAGCGAAGGTTTTATCCTTGCTGCACAAGATCAGTGCTTGTTAACTAGAAATTATCAAGCACACGTAATAGAAGATTGTGTTAGCCCTAATTCTGTGATAAATATCCAGATACAGTTGATCATTTTATATCAGATTGCACGGCATTGGCACCCACTGAATATAAAACCTGACATGACAATGTGGGTCAATATTTGCAGAGGAAATTCTGCAACATCAACGGGTAGGAAACTGAAAGAATTTGCTATAAACACCACCCAGACCCGGTTACGGAGATAGGACCTGTAACAATTTTATGGGACTACACAATACACGCAGACAGAACAATCAAAGCTAACTCTCCAGACAGTGTTATTAGATACCGCAAACACATAACTGTCTCCTAAGAGTTATGACAGTCCCTGCAGACTACAATGTATCGTCAAAAAGCTATCAGAATACAAGAACCTTGAAATCGAAATTTAAAAAAGGTAGCACATGGGAACATCAACAATCCTTGTTGTAGTTGGAGCCCTCAGAATATTTGGAAAAGATTTCATTCGATACATTGAAGGGATTCCTGGAAGCCCATGCCTAAAAGAAATACTAATAATTGTACTCACGAGTATAGCCCACACCGTACAAAGGGCTTTATCTATGTAAAATATATATGTGTAGGTTTTTTTTTAATTGGTATGTGGAAAATATCATGATGCCACTTCTAACCTTAGGCTTCTGGGCGGGACACGGAAAGAAACGTGTACACACCAAAAATGAAAAGAAATAAAATAAAAATAAAATTAATAATCGTACTCAGATCTACAGCTCTCACGTTACGAAGAGCTTTATTTAAAATGTGTATGATGTCATTTCTGAAGTTAGACCTCAGAAGAAAATGTTGTATACAACAAAAATCAAAGGAAATAATTATAATAATAATGTGACATCTCAAAACGTATAACTGCTGAAAAATATGACAAAATAAAATTGAATTTCAAATTGAAAGTTGAAGCAACTCATAACCTATGATATTTTGATCGATTTATACATCAAATTTACAGGCTATAACTAACAAGATCTATAGGAGCCACTCCTTAAAAGAGTTTCAAAAATTGCAGCGAATGGAACTGTTTTTCTTGTCAGGAAAGTATTATTAATGTAAATATATATCAGATTTAACGTAAATATAACATCAGAATTTGTGCAAAAAATAGTGTATTTCCTACATTGCCTCAAACAATGTAACGGATAATAAACTGTTAAGTGTTTGTACAGAATATAAATTATCAATATTATTATTATTATTATTATTATTATTATTATTATTATTATTATTATTATTATTATTGGTGTTATTGTAGTTATATTCTTTCGTACATTTTTTCTTTTCAAACGCAAACCTTGCATTATGGATGCTATCCATCAAATCGGACATCTTCAGAGAGATATTACATTTCGCAGAATATTTGCCCTGCTAACCAACGCAGGTGGTTTACTCGATTCTTTCCGATTTTCTCATAGTACGCCTGTACGCATGTATGTTCGGTTAGTAGTAATATTAGTAATAGTATCATCATCACTATCATCAGCACTATCATCATCAGATTATGAGCTTTTACTTTGATTTTTATTCTCATTTCCTTCCGGGTCCCAACCAGAGATCTAAGGTCAGATATGGCATAATGGCATATTACACTAATGATTTATGTTTAAATAATAAAAATAAAACGATATAAGAACGCACATATTTTACTTGTATTTTGAGAGATTTTTGAGTTCTTCAAAGATAAATTTCAGTCTGATAAAATTTCTATCTCAATAAGAAAGTAAATTCGATGTTTATAATCATTGATCCATATGCCTGCAATCTTCATTCGTAAAATTTACGTTTTCATCCGGAGTTCGTGCGTTATAATTGTTATTTATCAAATCCTGCGTCCTCACAGAGATCACTTTTCGTACAATATTTGTACTGCTAAGTAACATGGAGAGATTACTCGGTTTATTCTGATTTTTTCGAAGTACGATTTATAATTATGGTTGTATAGCTCACAACGCCCCAGTAATAACTTGGACAAAAGTAGTGAGAATATCATACATTCTGAAACATTATTATTATTATTATTATTATTATTATTATTATTATTATTATTATTGTTATTGTTATTGTTGTTGTTTTTATTGATTTGAATGTAGTGTTTACTTTTATGAAAGTTTTCCGACAACAGCTGCAATACATCCTCTATTATTCAGGAAATTGAAAATTATTTTGTGGTGAGATATTGGAAAATTTCCAAAATAAATTTGATCTTTTGTCCATATAGATTTTTACAGTAGATTCTCATAAATCATTATGTGATGGGTAATTTTACTCTGAGACTTTTGGCCAATATCTTCTACCTTCCCATGGACAACAAACAAACAAGTTTTAAAATAAGTTCGAATATATATTGAAGAATATTAACGCATTTATTTTGTTTTGTTTTGCAAATATCAAAATCTAGGACTCCCTAACCCGACAAAGGCTAAGTTGTTGCGTCATCATCAATTTCTTATAGAAAAAGACAAACAGAAAATATTTTGATAACAACGCCAAAATTCTTGGCTTTTGTAACATTTTTGTTAGTAGAAAAACGAAGATCAATATCAGTTAAAATTCTAGTGTGGAACAAGTTCTCTTAAAAACATCTCCAGTTATATTTTATTTATAATTTTCCAAATATAGTAAAATACATTATAACCGAATTAAGAAAGCCTTTCGGATATGAGGGATTATATTTAGATTAAAATAAAAGGACTGAAGTCAGCTGTAACATTGATTTTCAATGTTTTATAGTAAACGAAATAAGCTAATGGTCAGTGAATTATAACGGAATTGATTTTAAGGAAAAAAAGAATAAATTATGTAATGTTAATGAAAATTCATTAAATTAATTATGTCACGTTTGCGAAACAAATAATATAACGAGGATTTTTTAATGGCTGTTGCATGATGATTATTTCTCTTCTAATGACATTCTCAATTTTTTCTGCATTTCGTTTTGCTATCATTCTTGTTTTTTTTCTTTTTACCGAAATACACTTTTTAACTGCGTGCATTATATCTGAATGCTAGCTTTCTTTCCATAAAACTGAAAACCTTTTCAATAGTTTCTTCAATTTCACCCAGATTTTATCACAATCATGGATCTCATCTCTATCTTGCTGCAGATGCGTCTCGTTGTCATCCTTTCTTGTTATTCGCATTAGCTTTTACACCAATACAAGACATTAGGGTGAAATAATTATGTAAATATTCAAAGTAAATTTCCTGAAAAACAGAAATTTCAAATCAGTCACATATCACCCTAATAATTAAAATATATATAACAAAATCGTTCCCGGATATGCAGGATTCCAGATATGAGGTGCTCCGGATATGTGGAACTCAGGATATGAGGGATTCCTGATATAAGTCATTCTGCTGTATAATGTATCATTGTAAAACTTAATGGATTAAACCATGAATGGATTGAATATATTTATATATTATACGTCATTTTTATGGAAGAAAATTAAATTTATTATGAGCAACAGCAGCGTTTCAAATGGAATATATATGGGAGTTTAAATAATTATAAATATTCTTATAAGATTGATCTTGCATGACAATCAGATCAACAATTAAGAAAAGAAACTATAATAACCCTTCTTATAAAATATTCAAATTGCACGTATACCAAATTCGACGCTCAACATGATCTCCCGTCTAGAATATCATGCAACTTCATGGAATGTAAGAGATTGTAATTGTGGTTACTTAACAGTGTCCATCTTCACTACAATTAAAATGAGATAAACCCTTACCAGAAGAACGGATTAATATTAACATAATCTTTTAGCAAAATAGTGAGCCAATACATTACTACGCGAAAGAAAGCAAGGTTAGCACAAACTGCTTCAGTCAAATCTCCGATGAAATACTTCAGGCATGGAAAGAATATATCTGGAACGCTTTCACGACGAAAGAAAACAACCGGCAATACATAAAAATATAGAAATATCAGGAATATAAAAAAAACTAAAATGGAATCTACACCGGTCAAATTGAACAGAAACAAAACGGCAGGGACAGACGGAATTTTAATAGAAATGCAGTCTTAGATAATTTCGGCATAGACAAGATGACAGAATAATAAATTAAATCTATAATAATGAACCGGAATAACTAAGGTCTATTTTCATAACAATGTCTAAGAAACCCCGGCACAAATGAATGTGAACTCCATCGGACAATCAACCTAATGAGCCACAATAACAAAACTCATCATCCGAATTCTGATGAATAAAGACATCAGCAAAATCAGACCGAAGATAAGACAATAACAAAAACATTGGAAAAAGGAACAGGATATATATATATATATATATATATATATATATATATATATATATATATATATATATATATATATACACATAATTTTATCAGAAAGAACAATTCAAATGAGAAAGAACACTACAAACTGGGGAAGCCAAAATGACTTCCTAAAACTTAGCAGTGTATTAAGAGACAAGAAATCTTCGTTAGAAACAAAGAAAAGTATACTGAACTGTTACGTGATAACTCCTATATGACACTGAATACTGGAAAGACGAAGAGACTAGAACCAAAAGTAATGTGTTTCTACAGACGGATTCTGAGGATACCGAATATGTGATTTAGAGAAGAAAAACAACAATGATACTTAAAATCAGGCAAAGAGTGCTGAAATTTCTGTGGCAGGTAAAGAGGGCTTGCGAAATCTGATGCTCCCAGGAATGGTTGAGTGAAAGTGTGACTGATGCAAAACAACGTATAACATGGGCGATGGACTTGAGTAAATGGATGGCAGAACCGGGTTTTGGGATAAATAGCAAAATGACAAAATTTCTTAAGAGCTACAACGGACAAGAATTTGTAGAGGGTCAGTATCGACTACATTCTGAATGGGACACGCCACATAAAGAAGTAGAATCCACATAACACAATTACTTTACTTGTGTCTTTCTTTCAAGACATAAACAGGGTGGCCATTCTACAATGGCATGCTATTTGTTACCTAATTAACTGTAATACATTTGCTTTTTTACCATCCATCTTTATGATTGTTCTGTCTTCCATTAGAGGCTTCACATCTTGTAAGCTGCCTTCGTTGTAGTTGACGCGCTGTCGTAGTACTCACGAAGCCCACACCATAGCAGTATCGTCTGACTTCCAAAATCTTTCTTCTCCCCCTGCGAAAAGACACTGAAGTCACATTGAATCGAAGACTCCAAACTCACTCGTATAAGAAATAGGAGGTGATATCTCTCATCATTCGTTGATGAATAACGCAAGCCTAATTTCGGGAACAGGCGTGATCTGCTGGGTTCAATGATCATCGACAACTCGAATACACATTGCTATTTCGAAATCCCTTGTCTCGGCCCTGTCACATTTTTCTCGAAAAGAGAATCCTGATCATAACAACAACAACAAGAACAACAACAACAATAATAATAATAATAATAATAATTATTATTATTATTATTATTATTATTATTATTATTATTTGTCTCTGCCCGTAATGAGTTTAAGCGTGTCATCAATGAAACAAAGTTACTATTTGTAGAAATATTGAAGCAACGTATTACGTCTCGCAAATTTGGTTCTAAAGATAATTGGCGTCTCTGCAAGAGCGTGATGAACGACAGCAAATCCATAATACCTCTTTTATATATTCAATTTGTGGTGCTGACTTCGTAATCTGCTAAAGCTGAATGCTTTGCTCGGAAATTCTCATCCAACGTTTGACTCATTCGGTGGACCCACACCCGATTTTGTCCCTAGAAATTAGCTTCTACTGACTGAGATGCACATAACCCCATCGACAGTATTGGACATCGTCTCTAAATAAGACTCTGATAAGATTAGTGACGGGGATGAGATACCAGCCGTTTTCCTGAAGAAATGTGCTCCTGAACTACCTCCTGTCCTCTCTAAACTATACAACTACTGCCTCAACAAATCTTGCTTTCTAGCCTGTTGGAGGGCCTCCTCTGTTTTTCCTGTCTTTAAGAAATCTGGAGACCCTTATGACCCATCTAAATACTGTCCTATCAACCTCCTTCCACTATTCGGTAAAGTCTTCGAGGAAATAATCAACGTCGAGGTGGTTAAGCACCTCACATCCCATGATCTGCTCTCTAACAAGCAATATGGTTTCCGCTTTGCCCGCTCTACCGATGATGTTTTCAAGTTCATAAATAGATTTGTATACCAATCCCTTCAGTATAAAGGCGAATGAATAAGTTTTGGTATGCCGGCCGTCTTTGTAATCTTCAGAGATGCGGCGTTACAAGAGGATTACTTAACTTAATACAATCATTCCAGTGAAATCGTGAAATGAAGCTCTTCCTAAACCGGCTCTTCTCCAGTTCCATTTATATAAACGCTGGTGTCTCCAAGGCTCTATCCTGGGTCTTACACTGTTTCTGATCTTCATTAAAGATCTTCCTGATGTCATCAGTTCCCAAGTAAGCATCTACGCAGACGACACTACTATTTATTCCTGCCTAAATAGTAAATCTGGCATCGCTAAAATAACCTGGAGGTTTGTCTCCATTCTGTGGTTAACTGGGGCAGGAAATGGCTGGTAAACTTTAATAACTCCAAAATGAAACTGCTACCTTTAACCCACCACAGAAAACCCTCCCTGCCTCCCATCAGAATGGCTGGTTCCCAAATCCATGAAAGCGCCTCTCTGCTCCTGCTTGGTCTCAGCCTGTCCGCTGAATTTAGTTGCATCAATAGCCTCATCTATCGCAAGGAAATTTAGTTCTATCTGTCCTATCAGAATGTTTTTCTCGCATGAATCCATCTTTCAAATCTATATTTCAACCATTCGAACTTGCTTAGAATACTGCTACTATATATCATCGATAGACCCCGCTGTTCGTCTCGAGGTACTCGACAGAATCCAGATATGGATATGCAATGTGATGGGTCCTGATCTGGCATATCATCAACAGTCACTTTCTCACAGACGTTTCCTGGATTCCCTCAGTCTTTTCTAAAAGTTTTTTTTTCACGGCAAATGCTTCGACGAGTTACTTTCGCATGAATTTAAGCGTGCTACTACGTTGGCATCTCGGGCCTACCGTTTCACTGTAGAATCTACTTCTACTCCAACAGATTCTTATCTCGCACCTCCCGTCTATGGAACTCCTTTCTTATTATTGCTTCCCTATAATGTTCAAATACTCAAATGTAATGTCAATCGAGACAAAAACGCCTTTCTTCTGTTTTTCTCGTAAAAAGACGATGTATTTTGCCCTTAAATTTCAAAAAATCGTTCACTTACCAGCCATCGTCTGATAAGATGTGTTGACTCATATAGAAACACGACTGCAATTGAGTAGCATTTTGGAAAATGTTGTAGAAGTAATATCTTAAAAATATTACGCTAATTTGTATTGAGTCCTCTTTTAAATGGAATGTTAGGAACTTTGGAATTGTACTCTATTCGTTCTCATATATATATATATATATATATATATATATATATATATATATATACATATACATATATATATATATATATATATATATATATACATATACATATATATATATATATATATATATATCTATACATATACATATATATATATATATATATATATATATATATATATATATATATATATATATAGTATGTGTGTGTTTGTAAATGTAAACATTTCTCGAACCAACCCAACATGTGCATGAAATCCTTAGGTCTTCACTGGCCTTCATGGAAATGAGTAGGGTCATGCTTTTTCTACTCCCTCATATAGACGTTAACTTGTGCATGTGTTTCTTTTATATATATATATATATATATATATATATATATATATATATATATATATATATATATATATTACTGCATGATATATTGATATAACTAACGATAATATCGGCTGAAACAGAATATGAAAGAGAGAGCGTAAAATGTATAGATATCTTTCCGGTGACGTAAACATTGGTGTGCCATTACTGCCTCTTATCGGCGTTTACGCATGCGTAGGTAAACGGAAGTTCGCTTATTTAGTTGGATACATTCAAAAGCACAACATATATTCTCTTCAATCATTATCAGTCCATTGCAACACTTACCGCAGTCATATAGAACCATGGACATACGTTGAATGCTAAAGAATAGTATTTTTTCACTCATATATTTTTTAACAGAAAAATATTCATTTTAATATTTTTTCAACGTAACGATGATTATATATATATATATATATATATATATATATAATATTATAAATATCATAAATTAACTGATTTAAAATATGGTTTCTTCGCTACTAAGTAATAACCGTGTTTGAAAAGTAAAGGAAAAATTCAATTAAATAATATAATTAAATCATTAATAATTAATTATATAATTAAATTGAAGTCTTTAGCTTCAGTTTTTGAAACATGGTTATTTCAGCGTAGCGACGAAAATATATTTTACATAAGTTAATTTATAATAGTTATTATTTATGCTCTGTAAATGTACATTGTGCACTTTTTTGTAAAATTAGAAATTAAAACTAAAAATAATATCAGTAAGAACACCGGATTATATATTTTACTGTTCTTTCTTTCTCTCTCTCTCTCTCTCTCTCTCTCTCTCTCTATATATATATATATATATATATATATATATATATATATATATATATATATATATATATATATCATGGTTGATGCATATATTATTCATGTTGCTAAAATCTTGAGTAAAATAATTTAAAAAATTTTGAAAATCAAATATTCTTCGTAACTGATTTTAAAGTTAGAATTAAGGTTATGTGTTAAATACATTGCTGCAATCAATAAAGAAAAAATAATTTGAATCATACAATTTTGAAAACACTTCATCTAGGCCTTTAAAAAGTTTTACAGTATTCACATCGATACTTTATATTTGTAAAATACATCGTCATTGAAATTATATTATTGCGTCTATTATGAAAGGGAAAACAACAGAACAACATATATTAAACTGTCGAAAACAATAGTTGTACTAACTACTTCGGCACTCTTTAGTCTCCTACGATGATGAAAAGTGGGTTCAGTAAGAGCTTACCCACTCGTGTGATTTAAGTATTAATTGTTAATTAGTACGCAAAATACTTTTACTCTCATAATATGTAGATACCAGGACCAGAATAAAAATGGTTTTCTGAATGTTAAGGAATAAATTTCGTTTCGTGTCTCATTTCATATATGATTTAAGTTTCTATTTCTCATTTATAAAATATATTTTACAACTTATGACTATCAGATAGACTTTACTCACTGACTAATGTTCTTCATTTTGAGGTTTACTATCTGAAGCAGAAACTTTCCAGTCTTTTTTTCATAGCGCGTTCATTATATAAACACTATGAGCCAAGTTACTTGCATCTTAGTTAAAACGACAGTACTTTGCTTGAAATTTAGCAATATTCTTATTGTCACACATCAGCTTCTATATTCTAGTATAAGTTATGAAAATAATTCTTGTAGATCGCGCCAAATATTATAATACACGTTGTTAGCTGACCATTATTGGAGGACGTCCTAAGGAAAATATTCGAATATTTTCAAGGTGAAAGATTCTCATTATAATCTGGTAAGTAAACATCGCTTTCATAAGACTATTCTGGAAATTGAAATTTCATGAAACAAATAACCATTTTTTTACAATCTTCTCTTCTTAAATTGTATGTCTATAACCGTACATGTGAGAGGATGAAAAAGACATGCTTCCCCACGTTATATATGTTTTTAGTTATCCACTTCCAGTATCATCACACGAACTTCGACTTTCCTGAACTGATTGTCACAGATATAAAACAGGTGATTCTTTTTAAAGCGTAAACGATATAGATTAAATCAAAGGTTTCACCAGTACAAATGTTACATTAACATCATTTAGTGATCCATTGAATCACTCGGTCTTCAAATCGGTGTGCATATCCCGGATATTAAACACACTCACCTTTAAATATTAGTGTATATTTAAACTATATTTTAACATTAAACACACACACACACACTAACATATATATATATTCATATATATATATATATATATATATATATATATATATATATATATGTGTGTGTGTGTGTGTGTGTGTGTGTGTATGTATGTATGTATATGTATGTATATATATATATATATATATGAAGAAATATAGTTTCAGTGTGTGCCGTATTTATGGGATAAAGTGTTCACTATCAGGGATAGAGCATATGTAAATATAAATATACGTGAACATCGAAGTCAACGCTAAGACGCGACAGGCTGTTAATTGTAAAGCATGACGCAATAGTCGAGCATGACACAATAGTCGAGCATTACACAATCGCCAAGCATGACGCAATCGTCAAGCATGACGCAATCGTTAGACTTGAGGATTGCATCATGCAATAATTTAGTTTTATTTTATATTAATAGTAAGTAGGCAAAAAGAGTATGTGTATGGACGTATATGTATACTTGCAATTATAGGTATGTATATGTCTGTATATATATATATATATATATATATATATATATATATATATATATATATATATATATATGTATGTGTGTGTGTGTGTTTGTGTATAGACCTATCATATGTGAGCTCGTTTATCTTTAGGTGTAGGTATGTAAATACTGGTTTGTATCTACAGGTGCGTGTGTATATATATGTGTGTAGACATATATATGTATATATTGCTGTATTTGTATGTGTGTTTATATGAATATATATATATATATATATATATATATATATATATATATATATATATATATATATATATATATATATATATACTTGGAGGTGTGAGGTACTTACATCTGTGTATATGTGGATGTGTTGGTATGGGTATTTATGCATGCTTATGTTTAAGATTATATACATACATATATTTATGTATATATATATGTTTAAGATTATATATATATATATATATATATATATATATATATACATACATACATACATACATACATATATTTATGTATATATATATATATATTTTCGATGTCAATAAGTGCCCTTTTCATAAATTCATCACTGAATCCTTGGTCAAAACTACGTATCATTAGTTACCCATTTTGTTTGACGTTTTCAGAAATATCCTCTTTGTATTTCTCCCATAAAGACTCAGGTTCACAGAGCTAATACTTGTGTAATAACACAACAAAGAAGTGTTCCACTAGTGTAATAACACAGTAAAGTGGTTTGGGAGTCTTCTTGCTGTTCATATTGCAGCAACCTCCGCGACTGTTGCATCTCACTAGGCACCATCTTCCAGTAACCCATGTTTGAAGAAAGCCTCGCGGTCCGTGATGCAAACGTGACAATCCAAACTTTCTAAGTCGTCGAGGCTCTCTTATCTCATGTAATAGAAGCTAAAGTTAGAAGCACTCTTATTGGCTATGGTAGTCTGTATATACCCTGCCAATGCAGTGGTCCAAATTGATGCCCGGTTGTCCATCAACAGTTTATCCTACATTTCTTTGTGTCCATCTGTTGTCTTTCCAAGTAAAGTATGATGGTACTTGAGGATATAGAAGGGCCTGGATCTACGAAATTCTGTCAAGGAATTGATTGGATAATAAGTACGGTTCACGCGAATAGATCAGCGGTCATTTTCGCACTTCACCCCTTATTGTCAAGCCATGGCATAAAGGGTGTAACTGAATAATTACTAATTACTTTGTATAAGAAGATGCTGACAGGATTTAAAGGGATGTAAAGGGACATTATTTGTGTTTATACGCCATAGACGTAGTGATGTTTAATCAGTTTAATCAAATAAATAGCGAAGTTAAAGCGAATTATCATGACAAAACATTAGTTTAAAGCAATCCCTTAAACAAGGCTGATATTCTTGCCAAGTGTGGAGCGAAGTAGAGTTTAATCAGTTGAACCAGATACAAGAATTTTAATCAGTTTAATCGAATAAATCGCAAATTCCAAGCGAATTAACTTATACAAAATTAGTTGGAAAATTTCCTTGACGCATAAGCAATATTCCTGAAAAATTTGGAGCGAATTGTTTGGAAACTGCCGAAGTTAGAGGCCAAAAGCCAAATTTTACGCAGTTATTCGCGATATTTTTCACAAATAAAGCCGAGGAACTTAAAAATTTAATCAAAACAATTGCATTTTCATAAATAATGATCGTGTCAAATTCGGAGAATATCGCTTGGAATTCATCACTCCAAGCTGATTTATATCAACGGAATGTCTACTCAATTACGAGTGTCCAGGTAAAATTATGCTTCAAGCTATAAAATATGTACGATTAATTCTTTAGAAATGTATTTGCTTTTGGTTCGGATAAGAAACTTAGCAGCTATAGGTTTGAGTAAAAATCGGAACGAGTGAATTTAAAATTTGATATAATGGGCTTTGGAAAACGCATATTTTCTTTAAGATTTCTCCAGTTCGCAAATCGATATGGGAAGCATATACTGTTTAAATAAATGGGGAATCTACAAAAATACGGCTCTACACAAAATATAATGTGTGAAGTAATATATATATATATATATATATATATATATATATATATATATATATATATATATATATATATATATATATATATATATAACCCTAATAAAACGTGGAGAAATTAATTCATCCACAAAACAGATTTTATACAGTGAATTAAAAATTAAAAAACTCTTATTAATAATAATTTACCTAATTATATTGTTGATAAACAATTAAGATGTTCTAATAAAAATAAAATATAATGGTTCTTCAATTAACCAAAAACATATTACTCTTTTATAGCGAAATCAAATACATTCACATTATAAAAAGAGCGAATATATCCCAAAATAGAAAATAAATACTAATATATACAACACAGATATAGTAAAAAAATATTTACTGGTGCAAAATAATATCGTTTTTTGACGTAATTCTTAATTTTCGCACCAAGCTAATATATACTATACTAAATCCAATATAACCAATTTAATCATATCTAATGACTCACAGCTACTAATTAATGTGTTCGATAAAAAAACACCACTGTATACAAATTTAAAAATTTCTCATGAGATTATATATATATATATATATATATATATATATATATATATATATATATATATATATATATATATATATATTAGGTTCGTGGAAAAATAATGACGTAATAATGTCGTTTTTGACTTAACAAAATACGTCAAAAACGACATTATTACGTCATTATTTTTGCAACAAGCTAATATATATATATATATATATATATATATATATATATATATATATATATATATATATATATATTGGATATGTTGGTCATACCATGTCACATATATGAGTGTGTGTATGAGCGTATGTTTACAATACATATTTACACAGAGACACAGACACAAACACACACACATACATATATATATATATATATATATATATATATATATATATATATATATATATATGTAAATGTGTTGTAGGGAGCAGATATTTTCGTTTCGACCAAGAGGTATCTATGTAAATTTGCCTATTTTTTTCCTCAGATATTGTGGTGTGGACCAGACCGATAATTTTTCTGAACCACATCGCAAATGACCACCCACCTCCTATTTAAGTCGGCTTTCACAGAAACGTTCTTGAAAGTAAATTAAATTTTACTGAACCTCAGTGATAAGTCACTAATCTGACACTTTAAATTTCTCACTCTCTCGATCTCACCAATGTGGTGACTCAAGCCCAACAGAGCTAATCTTTTGGGTCTCATATGTTACGTATCTTTCAAGCGCCAATAAGCAATAATTTATTTATATGCAGTCTCCAGGAAGTGTATGATCACATTTCGTCGACAGTAAGGAGTGAATATATTAAAGAAACCAATATAACTTAACACAAAGGAGTGACTTCTTAAAATTAATTAATTCATGGCCGAACTCTTATCGCGGAATCTACAGCTGAGATATAGATAAATTTACTTTTACCCAAGTTTCTCAAACAACGCTTATTAAATTACGTGTCAGTCGTTACGCATAGAGTGAACTTTATGCAATATATCATGGCTGCCACAAAAGTCTGTCTACGATATCAACACATTGGCTAATGAGTTTATTAAAACGCTTCCCTAATCAGGAAATTACTTAAAGATGTCCTTCTTTTGAAATCAAAATTAATATCTCTTGATATATCGAGGACGAAACAGTCATTAGCGGGAAATATGTTAGCTTTGTTCGTTTTGTGATACAAGTGTGAAGAGACGTGTCGTCTTTTATCGCTCGGAAAATGCCAGGCATATCTCTTCCTGACACTGTCCGGCAAGGAAATTAACTGTCTGCAGACGGATGAGTAACGTTTCCTGTAGACACAGATAAGTTTGAATCTACACACTGTCTCGTGCTAAGCTTTCAATTCTTATTAACTACAAGAGTAAACCAATGGAAATGGTGGAATCACTTGGCGTCTCGGTTAGCAAGTCTAAAATGTACACAAATCATAGAAGGGAAATAAATATTTATTTTTAACTAAACTGAGTTCAATATTAGATTTTTAACAGAGCAAATATCCTAAAGAGAATCAGCATGTGATAGATGCAGTGGATAATGACATCAGTTGAGATGGAAAGATGGAAAGACAATTAAGATTTAGAAAAAGTTTAAAAAAATTAATATGCCAAATTAAACAAGATTTCAAAATTTTAAACATTATTATAGATTAATTGAGTCCCAGTATAGTTAAGAATAATTATTTACTTATTATATATTTGTCATATTTTTGCATTATATCAAGTATTAGGAATATAGTAAACTGGAGGAGAGAGTTATCAATGATAATGTTCTGACTTCAAATCCGCACTTATCTTCCTTTAACCCTATCCCGTCCTGGGTAAGACGTTAAACTACGTCCAGTGGCAAGACCTCTGATCATGATGTTTTGAGGAGCGTGGAACCACCTCTTAATTGGTGGTGTTCTCAGGTCAACCATGACCTGGAGTGGTAACACCTGTTAGTATCCCAGCTATGGGCAAATAGTTAACTATTACCAGCAATACTTTTTTGGAAGAATTGTTACCAGCAATAGAATTTTGAGGGAAAAATATTAACAGAAACAGATTTTTGACAAAACAAAATATTACCAGCAATAGAGAATTTTGCCGGCATTGAGTATCCCATTGGGTTTGGTGTGCTGTGGGACAAACTAAACCAAACCAATCTAAACCAGAGAATACATATTCTGCTCATACGAATCTATCCTAAAAATGTTGTCGGTATTAAATAACCCATTGAGGTTGATATGCCGTAAAACAAAATAAACCAAACCATTTAACCCTATCTCTGGACCTCCGGTGTCGTAGGGTTTGCTTGTTTTT
>OZ010571.1:144498375-144630875 GCA_963932145.1 Acanthosepion lycidas | reverse complement strand
ATTCCATGTGTTTTTCTATAAACATTTTCATGGCAATTATTCTCACGAATTTTCCCCTTTGGTATATCCACATCCACATTTGAGCTTACTACTAGATTGGAAACGTTTTACTGTTCAATTAGCTTAATGGAACGTAAGTCATATGCTTATAGTTACATTTATCATACACTCATCTGTGTAACTCTCTTCCGGTTTCTTGCTGTCCTACTTCCTAAAATATTCAAAATTTAAAATCGCGATCTTATGTGTCCTTGAATTCTGTTCTTTTGTTGTTCTTTCTCATCATTACTCTATTTTTCTTCTATTCCACTCGCAGTAACTCTTTGCGTCTTAGTGACATTATCTCATTGGTTGTAAAAGGATTAAAAAGACTGGTATAAAAAAAACACATCATTTTCAATTGAACGCAGGAGGATATTGCTTAACAACAATAGAATTAATTAAAGCCCCGAATATTTCCTAGTAACCAACTAAATATATTGCCTGAAAAGAAAAATATTTAAAAAAAATAATTATGAAAATGCTTTTGACATAAAAAAAAGTCTGCGAAAATCTGTTCAGTTGTTTGTTTTCAATTGACATTGCATTTTTATATTCCCCTTGTAATCAACAAAAAATGAAATAATATTTCATTAAAGGTTCGATAAATGTCAGAAGCAATAGAAACCATAGATTGTTTCATGCTTTTTAAAAGATTATATTTCTATATTAATCCTTTACATATAACTCATCCACTTACATATAAATCATCTGCTTACATCCCTTAACTATGCATCTTATACTCATCACTGATCAATCCATTGAAGAAGTCAAACGTTTAGAACAGATCTCAAATCATGCACAGAGCACACTGGGCCGGCCTGGAAGATGTCTAAGTGCGCACTGGCATCCCAGACAAATATTTATCCAGATACAAAAAATAAATCTATTTACATTATTATATTGCGATATGCGTCTTTTTCATATTTATTTGAATTAGTCTTTTCTGCTCTCGCCACAATAACGTGCAAAAAGAGAAGACGAGGAAATGGGAGTTTGTCTATGAAATATACGCCCAAACATTGATAAAATCGCTATGACTCACAAGGCTCATGTTTCTCATAAACACAAGGATGATTAAACTTAATGGATGTTTCATTTTATATCTTTTTTAGTACATTATTTCTTGCCTGCAATATTTGATTTCATTATAACATATTTTTCCGAAATTTGTATATAGTGCGCCTAGAATTATTGGTAGGATCTCTAGTGCCCCCTGACTTCAAAAAGTTTGACACCATTGCTTTAAAAGAAGCATAGGCTAATATCAATATATATATTTGGTACTTTATCCAACAAGGCGAATCGTGTGTATTTTCGCTGTAAGACTCGACTATCAGAATGTCCTTTGAGAAATCTATGAACTCCATGAAAAAGTTTGTGTTGTGTCTGAGGAATTACGTTTATGATGTTAATACTTTATTTAAAATGATCGTTTTAAGAAAAAGTAAAATCTCCATGTATTTACGATTGCTATATTGTTATTTAATTTATTGACATGCAGATTTTCTCATCGTTGTTTTTTATATCACGTTTCGGTCGTCAGGCCATCCGGACTTCATCAGATATATGACAACCCGAGTAATCTGTAGGGAATTTTGAACAATACGTTTTATTATTATTTATTATTATTCCACTGTCTATGTATAAGTATATATCGCCTAGTATTAATCAGTTTCTGTTTCTTGACCCGTTTACAATGAGATAAAGTACACATTGGTGGACCAAGATTTTGGTGCAAAAAAACATCAAATTCATGAACCAACCAACACTGTAATCCATTAGTCCAGTGGGGCAATTCCGTGTGAAGAATTTGGAGACTAACACCTGATCTGGCTGCTAATGAGTGCTGCCGCTTGTTATGTGTCACTACACTCATTGAACGTTCACTCAGATTCTACTGCTAAATACATCTTGATATAAGTCGTTCTTTTTTATTATATCATTATGTTGCCTTCCTATCGAGATATTAGCTTCGTTTTATCAAATAAAACAGATATACGAGTATTGATTATAAAGTCCTTTAGAGATATTACTGCTGAGAATAGGTAATATAATGTTATCTAATATATATATATATATATATATATATATATATATATATACGATAAGTTATTTGTCTATATAATACGCTCATAGAAGAATAGGATATCGCTTATACTATAGAAAATACTAATTATCATTTGGTGTTTCAGATGAATCATTTCCCCTATTATTGATGTTATACAATAATGATTTGATTGTTACGTTCTTAAAAGTTCTTTCATTTCTTGTCAATGAAGCCATCATTACAACCATTTGCCCAGATTATTCCAAGCTATATATAAAAAGTTTCCTCAGGGATGTCTGAGAAAAAAAAACAGGCAGATGTTAGTGTATTTTAAGTGAAAAGACGGGTCAGATATCGTCTAGGTGAATGTCGGGCTATTATAATTTCAGCATTACTTGTACAGATGTGAATATATTGATTGATTTTTTCTTACAGTTTATCATCATTGTTGGTCATATATGCCGGCACATAATTCCGATATTAGGCGGTGTTACTCATTTTCTGAAGCGGTCACAATTTAATTACTGACCAGGCTCCACATTGCTTAACTTCTCTGATCAAACATAAATCGGTATTTTTAGCGTAACTTGACTGTAATCGTGTAGGATGTAACCTCTAATTAAATACCAGGATTTTGAATAAATCTGAAAGAGATTCCTAGATATCAGCAATAAACAGAAACTTAAATTTTGATAAAGTAAAATACACATGCACTGATAGAAAAACAGAATATTCGTCGCATTTTCATTGATTTTCATCACTACATATGCGTAGCAAAATTAAATGAAATCACAAAAATACACTATTTTAATGAAAATAAATTCTTTTACTATATATTTAATTTAAAATATATTGTGTTAGAAATATAGACATAATTCTTTAGAATTGTACATATTCCATTTCATACAATCGAATATATTCGTCAATTTTCAAAGATTTCTTAATATTTTACTTCATTAAAATTCGCAATATATATTAATTTTATTTATATACTTCTTTACAACATATGTTATATATTATAGAAATCCTTCATCTACATTCTGAGGATAGAAATGAAATATATAAAATTATCCTCGAAAATATGCATCAATATTTTGGTAGAGGATATTGTATATATTATGAAATTACTTACTTTATTGTCAATATTAAGAAACCACAAAACTAATGGCATGCATTACCTACGTCCATAAAGAGGAAAGAGGGTGAGTGAAACTAAAATAACCCTAAAATAATCAAAGAAACAGTGAGAACGCTTCTACTATCTGGATGTAACAAATTATTTATTATGTCTTTCAAATATTACATAACTACGCACACTTCATGACATTATATATATATATATATATATATATATATATATATATATATATATATATATATATATATATATATATGGGAAAATCACCGAAATAATCTGGAGAACCACAACTGTTTTCATCAAATACAGAACAATAGAATACAAAACAAATGGTGTTTCATGAAAAAGATCACAATAAAATATTTTAAAATCCCTAGTATATCAAAATTATATTTACTTTTTTTAAATATCGCAATAAAATAAATTTAAAAATGTTTAAATATTTAAAAATTGATCAACATAAATCTTATTATAAATACTATTTCATTTTAATGGATAATCACGTATTGAACACGTTTATAGGATATCATTTCATATAAAACTGAAAGAAAATACAAAGTGATTTATTCCTTAGACACGTAGAAGGCAGAGAGACAAAAACTCAGCTGGAATTTATATTCTCCCATAGAATTTACCATTTATAAATTCGACTTCTGTTCTATTTATTCCCATTGTTAAAGTAGTTCACATAATTTTTTTTGTATTGCTGACATTTTTATTTCAAATGTCATGTTTATATTTAACAGAATGTAGTGTATTTAATAAAATGGATGTGTATTTAATGGAATTGAAGTGTATTCAATAGAGAGGAAATGTATTTGAATATACCCTCCGTAAAATGATATTAATATTTCACTAAACAAATACACCCCAAAATAATTCGCGGCAAATCATTTTATCGACTTGACTTTTCGAAAATATTTATATTTAAGTTTTAACTATTAATTTTCTTTTTTAAATTATACAGCGTTTCTAAGTATGTAGGTTGCCAAGATAACACATTTTCCATAGTATTTTTGGTTAATTTGCAGTTTAGCACCCGCGCTCAGTTCGCGTTACAAATTTCCAGAATACTTTCATGTATGTCTAATTGTTCATGCTTCATTCAAATCTTGCTTGATTCCGTTTTGGAGTTATCGAGAGTAAAAGTTCGGATTCATTAGCGTGCAGCCATTACTGGCGTTGTTTGCATACATTCGCTGTCGAAAGCTATGATTAGAATATTCAGTTTTCTTGATTCTTGCGCATGCAATATAATCCTCTTGCGCAGTAATTGCGACAAGTTAAGACGAGTAAGATCAGTAACAATAAGTCCATTAACTAAATTCTTCGGTGCTTAACTTTCCGCATCGAATGTATGCAAACAACGCCAGTAATGGCTGCCAACAACGGCGCGAAGAAATCCGAACTTTTACTCTCGATAACTCCAAAACAGTAGATTTTATCAAATTTATCAAGTTATTTTCGAATGAAGCATATACATTTACACCTAAATATAAGTATTCGCGAAATTATTAATGCGAAGTGCGCGTGGGTACTAAACTGCAATTTAACCGAATTTTTCACACCCTGGGGGTTCCTTAGAGAAAGAAATATTGAAAACAGTATGAAAGGAAAAAAAAATATTTCCAACTGTTTTTCACAAATTCTATTTGATTATAATTATAAAATATTTCACCATTAACCAGTCACACAAACTTGATAAAAATGCAGCAATATTTTCAAAGAAAAAAAATTAAATTGCAAATAAAACTTGAGGAATTGCTAAAAACAACTTTATTTTTTACGTCTCGGTACAATACATTTTCTCTTTTTTATATATAAAAAGACATGTGCATTTTTCATTTAAATTCTGCAAGTAGACGTGAGAAAAGATTCCCAACAGATATAGACAGCAATCTCCATGGAAGTTGGGACAGATATCGCACAAGAAAACAGTGTTAAGACATAATTGTTTATTTATAGATAATTTTCACTACAGATGTTCTGCTAAGTGTTACAGTCGATGATTGTGTCAGTATAAATTCATGGAATATTAGAAAAAATGTTTTATTCTAGATCTCAATGGAAGTGACTCGCTCTCAATTGAGTGTGAACATGTTGAACAAAATTTTACTTGTAATATTTCATTTATGCACCGAGATACGACATCGGAGTTTATCTGAACGGCGTTTTGTGTTGCAACACTTTAACGTTGTCTCTAGTGTAAGCAAATTCTGCTTAACATTGTTAAATGGCGAGAATTGATGATGCATTTTTTCCTTTGCTTGTTTTGCTTTTTTAACACAAACAGTCATTAAATATTGATGGACGGTAGCAGCTAAAGATTTGAAAGAGCTTTGCAGTGTTTTTTTTTATTATTCTTTTTCAGGGCGTCCATATTTTGGAATCATATTATCTCTTGTTTTATTATTTAGTGTCTAATTTCATATCGCTTTTATTGGTTTTGAATTTTCTGATAACTAAGACCAGTTGCTATGTTTACTTTTCTAGAAACCACGACACAATTTGTCATTGATTGTTCACTTCATGATATCTTCGACAAATATATATGTCCGTCACATGTTTTTTTATGTGAATTCTTAGAGTAAACATTGGATTTATGAATACGATGTTATAAATTATCGCATTCTTTCATGTCCTTGGCCTTTCATCAGTTGGGCCATTCTCAAAATCATCCTATTGGGTTGGTGCTTGGGCACCTCGATGTGGTGCAATGGTTAGCAAGGTTCTTTCGCTAGAACAATTGCGACTGAGTAATGAGTTCGAACCTCACCTGGTGCCCGGTACTTTCGGCCTTGGGCTACATCTGAGCTACGCTTGAAAAATCACTATTGGTTTGGTGTATAATTATCAGGCGTTTTTTTAAAACAATATTCATTATGAAAAAAGAAACATAACAATTCAACAATAGCATTTTTAAATGATTATTCCGGAGCGTATAATTATCGACACTCAATTTTATAATCGGAAAATAAAATAATATTTTTTTAAAACAGTAAACAAAACAGCAATTATCATTAACAAATAATTCGCCTACAAAAACGCCAATCCGATTATGTAACTTTTTAATCTTTACACATACTTTTTCTTCTTAAGTTTGTTACTCGCCTTTTCATTCTTTTTCTCCTCCGTTTGATATGTACAACGAGGGATTTTTCCGTATTATGTGTCCGTGTATTTTGCAAATATCTCCTTCAGAAATTAGAATCACTTGCTTTCAATTTTTTAAATTCCTCATCGAATCTTGTGGATTAGAGCAACAAAATCACAAACAAAAACTGAACCAAATAACAAAAAACACATTTGAGGATTTAAACTGCAGTAACAACTGAAATTTATAGCACATGTAACTTGATAAAAAAATAATGACATAATCAAAATGTTGACATTCTACACGAATTCGAAAACGAGGCTAGGAAGGAAAATCTCATCAATAGTGGAAAGAGCGACAACAGTTAATGAAATATTTTATAAATATCAACCGATAGTGGCAGTTGCTGCTCGGTCAATAGATAACAAAATATTTTCGCATAAAAATACGGCTAAAATTATCATTACCGTTTAGTCTTGTGGTTCCACATTGAATCATAATGCCAACTTTTCTAAACCGGATATAGTGAACTAGAAACCAAATATTTATGGAATCTCATTACCGCCGCTGTGAAGCGTTCAAGATTCGTTTCTCTAATGCTCGACTTCAAGTAAGTTACGGCAAAATATACAATGAAATTTTAAGTGGTGCCCTAAACAATGTTTCTCGTCGGTTCAAAACTATTCCAAAACATATGATGACCGACCAATCAATGCGTCCCTATTATCTTGCACATTAGAAACAGGATTTAGCTTAATTTAATAAAGGAAACATCAGCATTAACCATATCTATTGCCTAAATAGAACGATCATGAAATTATTAACATTTATGTTTTCTGCAGTTGAGTAATCTTCGAAGGGCTAAATGCAAATTATCTTGGAATGTTTAAGAATTTAAAAAATACATATTATGGAGCAAACTCAAAATTCTTTTGGTCAGAGCGTTTTTAGTTTTTTTTCCCTACATTCGTGAATGCTAAGAAGATATATCCATCTTTAATCTTTAAATGTGCATATGTTATTATCGAGTGCATGCAAGAAACATGTGAAACGAAGGCTCATTATGGGGATAATCAGCTTTTTATTTAAATTCTTTATAAATAAATACCAGATGTTCTCATAGAACGATCAGGAGAATAATATTGTTCGAATCATCAATATTCACAGGAGAAAGATCTATACAGTGTATTTCATTTGCATCATCCAAGGGACGTGGACGACGAAGATTCAGCATCATTAAGGAAGATGACACGCAGCAAATTTCATCGACAGAGTAGGGCATATAAAAGATGAGCCCGAAAATGCGTTTTGCAGGTTGGGAACGCTAGAATCAAGCAGGTGCAGAAGATTAAATATCTGGAAACCCTTTTGACAGAGGACCGCAAGTGCGACACTGAAATCCGTAGACGTATTCGGATGGCTAAGGATGCATTTCAAAAGTTGGGTACAGTACTGAGAGACAAGAGATATTCTTTGGTAAAAAATTAAAAGAATGCTTAGCTGTTACGTGACATCCGTCCTCCTGTAAGGCTGCGAATTTTGGACGATTTCTTCACAGATGAAGAAGAGACTCGAGGAAACTGAGATATGGTTTTACAGAAAGATTCTACGGATGTCATGGGCCGAGCGTGTGTAGAGAGAATGCAGACAAAGAAGATGCTTATACTTAACATCAGGAAGGCGCAGCTGAAGTTTCTGGGACACATAATAAGGAACGAGGAGAGTCTGAGACACACGGGTCAAATAGGGGGCAAGAGAGACAAGGGAAAACAAACATAACTAGCGGGCTTCAGCGACTGGATTACAGAACATGGTCTGAGGAGTTGGCAGAAGGAGGAACTTTTTCAGATCTGCAAATGATAGAAGGAGGTCGAGAGCCATGATCGCCTACGCGCTGAAAGCACATCACACATAAGAAGAAAAGAAATCCATCTCCCATTTTTCAAATCATTTATTCACGCTTATCTCGAGCAGACCCTTACCATGTTTCACTTTTAACCGTTGTGTTACTCTTATATCGTGTTGATGTCATATAGTTTGGGACAAATATTAAATAATCACCTATTATGCGGTGACGATTAAAAAGATTTTCTCAGAAAAATCTCTTATGTTCTATAAATCTTTATTAGCATCCTATTTTCAGCTTATACTCCGCTAACATTGATTGCAGTTAAGCCCGGTTTGCTTAGTCCTAGCCGAGTTTCAAATAAAGAACACTATAACAAAAATGTTGTTTTGCCAGCCTATAAAATATATGTGCTGAATTCTACTGATAAATTGTATGATGCAACAATCTAACCCACAAAGCATGTTTATAGTTTAGGAACATATGCAAATTGATTGATTTTGTGTTTACGGATTATTAACCGTCTGCAAGTTATATAAAGACAGCAAATATTTTAAAGTCTTGTTGTACATAATAATGATTTAAGGATAAAATCCTATTAAGCCACAGCTGATGAGGGAAGGGTTAGATTTATAAGTTCCCTCAGGGTATTCCAACGTAAGTGAATATAAGGAACACGACTGGAATTAGAACTTGGCTCTATCTATTGCACCAGCTGCACATCCAAGGTAACTGCATAGTTCCAAAACAACCAACCATATAGATCCCGGACTAGGCTCTACGTTGCTTAAATTTGGTGAAAAATAAGCAAGTCAAAAGCACGTACATGACTTGAACATCAATGGACTGGTCTTAAATGAAAGTTATTTTATCTACCAAGATAACGCATAACGTTGGAAAATTGTCTTCCCCCATTTTTGTGGAATAATGCGTATTTCACTAAAATAATACAACTCAAGCTATTGGCTTTTATTTTGGCACTAATATCAAACCCTAACTCTGGTTGAAAATACACATGTTCACTATTGCAACAAATAGGTTTGTGGCTACCCGCCTGTTTAGTAAAACCTTAATTTATCCGGGTTGAAGTGGGATTAACAAAATATCTTAATCACTAAAGCGAGTTTTTGGTAGATTGAATTTCGTTTTGGAGTGTAACGATTCTTTTCGAATTTTATTATATTATTGCCAGAATACATATCTCTATTATATATCCTAAGTTTTAAAATATCTATCACCGTATGGTGTAGCCGAAACAAAATATTTGTCGTCGGTGTTTTTTATAAATTAAAAATAATGGAAATAGTCAGAGTCATTTATACGGATGGACGGCAGAGTGAATTACTTTAGAATATGAAATGATAAAAGAAAACTGAATTTCTATTTTAAAAGATAATTTTATTTATGATTTCAAAATGGGACAATTTAATTATACCATTCATTTTTTTCCGAAATAATTTATATATTGTTGGTTCTCGATGAAATTTCTTTGCCTTTAAAATAAGATTGCATAGGCTCGAAAGGAAGAATTAAGTTTGGTCGAGTATTGAGCACGCTATTAATATAACCGGTGACTTTTTAAGTCTCGCATCCGAACCTGAAATAATGATAATAGTATAAAACGTAACTCTCGGAATATGAAAGTACTTTTTACTAGACTATATTTAGTATGACACAAGGACATGAATAATAAACACATATTTTGTTCCATACTGATCGGGGATGGAAAAAAGTCTTTAAGTGCTATGCCCAATCAAAGAGGCTTTTTTCTACCCTTGGCTTACTTAACGATCATAATCGTATGTCGCTGCATACGAATAATCATAAGTTGTACTAATTCCAGTTAGTGCTTTATAACATACCTTTCTTCTGAGACAGCTATATATTTAGTATATTTAAGCTATTGTATGATATCAGTGATATTCGTAATGGATAACCTACACTATCAACGATCGGGCAAGGTCTAAAAGATTAAATATGTTATATAACTTATTATGCATAAAAGTGGGCAAATACGTAAAAGAAAACAAAACAAAAAATATGCGGATCACTCTCACATACTTATTAATAATCTACAATTCAACACGAACGTTAAAATTAGCCTTTTGCGGGATAAATGAAAATTAAAATTGATCTGGAGTAATTTTGAGTTAAAACAGTCGGAATCTCATTAGAAATAAATGAACATTAAACACCGAATTTTCTGTGATCAGCGAATCTTCTTGATCTGATTGAGACTCTAAGCAATTAAATTCGAAATTGAAACACATCTTGATGAAAAGAAGCAAAAATATAATTTTTTTAATTAAAGAGTTACAAAAAGGTTATTAACTTTTTTAAATTTCATTTCTTCTCAGCATTAGAGATCATCGATTACAGTGGTCAGGTCACAATTCGTAAAAAGTGCTTACGCGGAACTACGAACGTTTCACCACAAATATTCACTTACGTTTCGTGTCTTCTTCGCTGTTTCCTAATGGCTTGCCGACATTAGCAGTGAGGACCCGATTGTGCATCAGAGAAGGAATAACCGGTATCTATGTCATACCGATTTTTTTCTATCTTTATTTCAAGGAAAGTATCGTTTCTTAGCGGAAGTTACAGTGAGGAGGCGGAAGATATCAAAACACTTACCCGCAATCACAATACCTTAAGGAGCCACGGATCGAGATGCGTATTCCCCTCTTCACTGCTGAAATAGTAACTACAGTTTTTGCGCAATTTTCGGTTTATATATTAAAACTAAAAGAGAGATTCGATCACGAACAGGATTCCAGGTCGAAGGTGTAAAATCCGCCCAAACACGCTTCTGGTCGTCTAAGCTTTGACATGAATTGTAGATCTTGCCATTTTTGTTAAGCGTACACATTCTGTAACTCTAAGAATTAGTTTGTTTGCCTTTATTCAGTGAGCGCAATTAAGCGTAACAGAGAGCAACTGTATACTGAATGAAAATGGATGCTGAAGAGATTTGATAACAGCGGGCAGATAATTTTTGATCTGTATTATTAACCGATCGAACCACAGAGGATCTTTCGGTTAGCAAGGTCAATTTTACTGTCTTTAAACTTCAATCTTTCATGAATCTCTCCCGTACATTCATATCTACTGAAAGCGCATCCAAATGTAACAAATGACGTCATACATTATGAAATGGACAAAGTCCGACAATTATTTAAAGACATTTTTATGTTTATACTTTCTTTTTTATAGATACAAATATTTAAGTAAATGCTCTGTTATATAATAAACAGTATTTATAAAATTTACCGGCCTGAATGTCTGAGAAATTTTCATAGAAAATATTCGTCCTCTATGCATCTCACCTATAAAAATTGAACAATTTGGACAAAATATATGCAGATTCTAAATCTACGAATTACTCAATTAAAAAATAATGTTTCAAACATTGTCTTATTTTTAATTTTATTTTCAGTCTAGCGTCATTATAATAAAAATAACCTTTCCACACAGATTATTACATCAGTGATCTCAGATACGAATACATTTTACAGATGATAAAAAAGTTTATACATGCATATATGGATAATCACGATGATCGAAGCATTGCAGTTGATCTTTCCTCTGACTAAGTCGGATCAACTCAAGGAAACAAAAATGACGTAACAGATTCCCAAGGCCAATCTGGCATCGTTTCCTCATCATCGATCAAAATGCAAGATTTCTCTAGTCATGATGAACGGTTAAATTTTCTATGTGCTTTTATGCTTCGGATGTCTGTTGGATGTATAAATTTCTCCAGGCCACAAGCGGAATCTATGGATAATACGTTTATTAAACTTTTCTTAGGTAAGGTTACGGTCAGCTTATTCTATCAATTCAGGAAGTACATGGCTGCTTCAACAATGCATTCTCTTCACAATAGTCATGTTAGGCCGACAATTGAATGTTGGTGCTTTATCTTTACAATACTCAATTTTCAAACTTGAGAGAGTTGAAAAGGCTGTTTTTGAGGTAAGCTTTATTTTGTTTTCTGCAGACTCTTTGAAACAGGCGTAAAGTTGTCTGTCTATCGCAACTCTATCGTTCTTTCTCTACAAATCTTCAGATGATCTCCATTCTGTAGTTTAACAATTTCAGACATTTAAATCTAGGACACGCTCTGCTACTTTCAAGGAGTCGATCAAACTTCCCTATGTCGTTCAGATATAAGCAGAATGCTTCAATTACATCCACTAAGTTTTCTTTCATTTACTGATTATTTTACAGATTAACAATATTTTTAAGTCATTTAAAGGTGAAATGTATTTCAGATTGTAAGACTAATTTTTTTTTTTTTTTTTTTTTTTTTTTGCGAGAGAATATTGTATAAGACATTTTCCTGAGGATATCTATATTTTTTTTCAGATAAATGTCCTGCCATTTAAGCCATAATTACGGAGAGGACGTGAAGGTATAACTTTCAAAACGGTATTTGCGCAGATCTGAATCTAAAAAAAAACGACCGGAATTGGAACTTGGCTGTCCGAATTCTAATTAGCAACCGTTATCAATTACACAACTCAAATATCTTGTTTTTCCGAAGAACACCGATTTCGTGTCTGTTTCCCTGAAAACTCAATTTTAGTCATCCGTCATCTGCATATGTTGCCTTGCTAATCTTTACTACCTTCCCGCACTTCTTTTACTCCTATCATACTTCTTTATTAAAATTTTAAAAGTAATCTTCTAACGTCAGGGAATATTAGTCTTTTTATTGTGTTAGAATCTTGATATTGGGTAAAACATCAATTTAGTATTGAATTTTACCGAGATTTTAAATAGAAACTATATCCCAGCACTTGTAATGAATTTTTTTTCATATATTGAATGTTTAAATGGCGACCATGTTTACGGTGATTCGAATTTGTTTTGTTTTTTATTACAAACATATAATACATTATTTTCAAATATAGTTCATTATTTCAAGGTATTTGCTAAAACTATATAAGGACTCTAACTGTTTCACAGTTAGTTCTTAGGTTAGGGCATACGTTAAGCCATGTCATTATCTCATATGGATAATTCTGTTTTGATTGCCTGTAAAGACAGAAACATATACAGTCTCGATTTTTGAGGTAAAGAAAGCATTTATAAAAAGGACTAAACAAAGATAATGTAGGTAATAATGCCCTCGTGAAGTAACCGTCTGTTTCAATGAAATGGAAAATATTGTCAGATATTATTTTCATTTGTCCCCGCTTCTTTAGATAATAAACTAGACAAAAATGATTGTTAATACAAATTTTAAAATATTTTATGGTAAAATAAATACTAATTCGTCTGGTGAAATTTAATGACTATATTATAATTGGAGAACGTACAGGGGCTTTATTCCTATATTTACATAAGAATTATGATTCATCAGAAATTTAAGAAAGGGAGACCGGATAATATTCCTGATTTCTCCCAGTGACTTCAAGTGCTGAACGATCTACCAAAGACCCGTGATTTGAAGCTGGTCCTTAAAATACTCAGCTATTAAGTGAGCAAACCAAATTATTTTCTCTTTTATATGTACAGACGGTAAATGATCAACAAAATAGTCAAGTGAGCCGTGTTTCCTGTTGAATAGAAAGAAATTTCTGGGTTAACTTCAGCCATATTGATGTAGGTATAAAAAGTAAAACAAAAATAGAAGAAAATATATATATATATATATATATATATATATATATATATATATATATATATATATATATATATATATATATATATATATATATATATATGATGTTCTTCTATTTCCAAAGGTGGTCTTGAGTTCAGAGGCGAGAAATATCTCTGGGACATTTTGAACCAAACATGGCATCATGCCAGGGCCAACAATAGCCAGCACCGAATGAGCGACTACTCAAGTGTAAAGCAACATCTAATAAAAGAGAAACAGATTGACAATCAATATTTGGATAAAATGGTGAATTGTCGGCAAGGTAAAGGGTTGGATGGAGCCGTCGAGGTCATATTGCTATCTATTGTCTTCAGGTGCGGATGCGTTTCGACAATTTATCATTCATCGTCAGCGGCCCTGTAAGAAAGCCATCGACTCTGATAAGATGTGTTAATTCATCATGTTTCTATGTAGAAAGAGGTCTAGGCAAATTTCTTTCTGACAATATATTTGTATACCAGCAATGAATATTTATTAATGTCATTTAAAGTTAGCCTGCAAATTTATTTGTTTCTTGGGAATGTGAAATAAATTTTAACTGAAGATAAGAACAGTTTTCTGAAAGGATTTTACAATTACAATATATACGCTTATACATTTACGATTGTTTAATGTTCATCTTTGCAAGTCCGAGACGCACATACTCATATGATTAAAGGGCAGAATTTGCACAAGAATAAAATGCCCTTTCCTTGTTAAACATGTAAAGTTTTGGGTTTTTTTTTCAGTTAAATGTAATATAACACAGAGAATATATAAAATCGGAAAAGAAGAGTTGAAGATTGCAGATGTATTGACCCATCCCTGCGCATTTGGTATCACCTGGATAAGGTGCGAAAATAAATATCTGAATGTCTAAATTATATGAAACATTGAAACAACGACAGAAGTAATATTCGTAAGTCGTATGACGGTTTTAATATAAAAAAGTTAAATGTTGTGACCAGCTGATCATATATTCGAATAATATCAATCAGATTAAACTTTATATGTAATCTATACAGCGACACCAATTAAGCAGTATGCTCGTGTGCGCCGGAAGAATGAAAATTATACATTATTTTAAAAATGCAATATGTTCATATACTCTTCACGGAAATGACTTGCATACCTTCCTTTCTCCTCGACCACCTCGGCAACATGACAAGTGTGAATATGCCTTCAAAATGTGGTGTGCTTATATTTGCAAAATGGTTTTAAATATATTTTTGCATTTTGCAAAAGTAAATCTTTATATATTCTTGCACTTTGAAAAGACACAAAATCTACGAAGTACATCTATTATTCTTGTAAGACCATATGTCGTTATTAAATATATTATCATTTTTTAATTGCTTACATGCAGCGAGATTTTTTCGTGTTCACATTATGATGTGGGCCCAAAGTCGGGGCCACGGAAGGAAAACACGTAACATGGATTAGAGGTAAGAAAGATATATTAACAAAAAGGTTACAAAGATAGTGTAAGTGGATCTTACTATGTGCTAGTGTCCAATATTGGTAGTTGTAAGCGGCTGATACTACGGTATTAGAATATTATTATTATTATTATTATTATTATTATTATTATTATTATTATTATTATGGTTGTTATTATTATTATTATTATTATTATTATTATTATTATTATTATTATTATTATTATTATTATTATTGTTGTTGTTGTTCTTCTTCTTCTTCTTCTTCTTCTTCTAGAGTGTTATGTCGCATAATTTATATAGTCCTGGAAGAGTCCATGTTGGAGGTATGTTACGGTCTCACAATACATTCATTGATAGAATTTATACGATTTAATTAAAGTACAGTGAATACATATTTCAGTTTTTAGATAATGTTATAAAATAGGTTATTTATCTTTTTTTAAATTTAAATGTGTTAAAACCAGTCACAAAAAATACTCAAAATTTTTACATAGACCTAATGACTAATGAGTTTTTTCAAACACTTTTCTGACACGCTTGTTTTTTACCGGAATTTTTTTTACAATTTAATTAACACATTAAAAGTCCCGATGGTTGTGGTCGAATAAAAATAGTACGAATTATTTTACCCTATGAATTAATCTGAAAACAAATCCTATGACACATAATTGTTCATTATGGTCATCGCACTGATATGCTTGAAGCAGTTTATTAGAATCTACGGTGATGCTTAGATTTTGATTCTATTCAAATTAAACATTTTGATTTAACTCAATGAAAACATCCCAAAATTTTTCTCATTTGAAATTATCAAAAAGATTATCTTTTAAATCCGCCTTCTTTTTTGTATGCGCCCCTTTGAATTAGGACATGGACAATCAGGGTTCTTTTTAACGTCCTATTAAAAACAATATACGATCATCATATATACAAGATGAAAGGAAAATGCAGCTAGAAAACAATCAGAAGGATTTGGATATAATTAAACTTGACTGCGGTAAAATAAATTCTTTATAGTTATCTACAAAATGATAATTTTTATATAACTCCAAGTTAGTTCAATCCACATGATATGACCTTTTATATGTTACGGAGGCTGACATATTTCTATATATATTACCAGTAATTTTACTGCTGATTTACAGGTTATATAAAAGAAAATAGTTATCTCTCTATTGTTTAACTACCTACTGGACAAAGGTAAATATATATTTCATGTATATATACTATAAAACGATATATTTACTGATACGAGAAACATATTTACAAACATTTAACAAGGTCGTTTCATAAATTGAAGTGTTTTTGTGGGTCCGATTATGAAAAAAAAACAATGCGTTTTTCACCAATATACAAAATATAAAATGCATCTAGAAATTGTTGCTTTATTTTTATCAGAATTTCATTTAATTAAACATCATTTTCACAAACATTATGAAAGCTTACATCTTATTCACTGGAATATATAGAAAATGATCGTAATAAAACTGTATTACATTTAGGGTAATGAAAACACACTGGCGACAAAATCAGGCATTGAAACGTTATGTTTTACCGTTTGTAAATCTACAAGTATCGTAGTTGCTGATTTTTCTCTTTTAATCATCGCTGTTACTATTTTAATAAATGCATTTTAACTCTTTAAATATTCTAGTTTGTATAGTTTTGCTAATGGCTTTTAATTGCGTTGGGAATAAAATCACAAATAAATTTAAAAAAAACAATGTTGATCCGTAAAAGAAAGTGTGTAACATTCGAATATTATGTGCACTTTCGGATATTGAAGTTATGCATCAGAATATTCAGTGAAAATGAAGTCATTCGTTATTAGGTCATTTTGCATGTCGTGTCGTAGTGTAGATAACTATTTGATTAAATAATATCAGTGATATTAGCTTTGAGAACGAATATAAACTGCTAAGCAAACGTTTCTTTAAAACACAAAGATAGAGAAGAGAAAATAATAAGTAGGCGAGTTCATAAATTTTAAAATATTTGCTTTTATTTAAGCTTTTACCAAAAGTTGTTTGCTGAATCGTAAAATATTATGTACGCTTCCTATTTGTTCCTTGTCAAAAGACAGAGTCACAAATGAGAAAAATTATACTGAGAAGTGTACAGACCTGGGGAACAGCTGCCTCTAAGTCGCCTCTAAGTGTTGACTTCTATGTTCACTTTTATATTTACACACGCTCTATCTCTGATATTGAGCACTTTATCCCATAAATATAGCACATTTAAGACTATATTTCTTCATATATATATATATATATATATATATATATATATATATATATATATATATATATAGATAACTAGACTCGTTTCGAAAAACCCTCAAATTTTTGATTTGCCAATAATCAAATGAATCTCGAGGGAAAACGAAATAGAAAAATTTATAATAAATATGAGGTTGCGTGCATATTTTAGAAGTATCTACCTATCTATCTATCTATATATATATATATATATATATATATATATATATATATATATATATATATATATATATTCTAAGATTGCTCGACACTGAATAATTTTGGTGATCGATCGAGAACCGTTGTTTTCAGCGAGACTTGACTGTAACCATCTTTTCGTGCAGAAATTACTACATTAAAATTAACAATCCATACTGACAATACTTCAATTGCATTGAGTTTCAAAAGTAGTCAGGTAATAATAACAAATGGGAATTCCATTTTCAGTTGTACCAATTTAAATCGGCGGATATAGAATTCAGAGCAAGATGATCACATACTTTATTTTGCTGTCACGATTACAGTTTCAATGAAGTTATTAGATTTGTTTTTATAAAAGTACTCATCCAGAATTGTTGTGACGTCATGCAAAATATAACCAATACGTGAATTGTATAACGAATTGGCCCAAGTATAATCACATGGCAAAATAAAGAATATCGACTCTCAGGTTAATAGATTCTGCAAACGTTAAATAGAAAATAGAAAACGTGACTTTTTAAGGGAATCAACAAAATATTTTTTTATATTTCGTTTCGTGGTTCCAATGAAAAACGTGACAATTCGGGCGAAACCTGCGTCATAAAAAGTGGGGGCTTTTGGGAATTAATCAATGTAGAGTGACTCCTAATTTAAAATTGATACATGTCAGTGACATAGAGAAAAATGTCACAGGACATTATTTCTTCTAGCGTTTTTTTTTTTTTTTAGCATTCCAAAAAATTTAAAACGGCTGACTTTTAAAAAATAATTTCTAGTGACACTGCTGATAACCATATTAGTTTGAAATTTATTTTCGCTAAGAACATCGAAGAAACGCGTTCCTTGTGTGCCATGATCACGTCACGAGTCTCCTAACGCATCCACTCTGTAGGAACACCAGTTATAGAACAATCATAATAAAATTGTCGTGTCAAAACTGATATTTCACATCGATCTTAAAGTTGGTTTTTGAATTCAGAATTTTCCTACTTCTAGATTGATTGCCACCTCAAGGTACGAGGAAATACTTATCTTTGCTATTTAATTGATAATTGAAAAGAAGAAGAGAGATATTAATACATTTCCTACTTTATTGGTGCGAAAGGCAAAGCAACGAAGTCTGTCACATTTCAAATTATATTCATCGATTTATTTTTTCGAGTAAATGTTACACATCGCACACTGTTAAATGATAGGTTTCTTTTTTCTATTATTGAAGCTCTATTAAAATTCCCTGGGTTGACGCGTGATGTTGATTCGATTGAGTACCGTTTAGAATAAAACATCTCATAATCAAATATATGAGCAATATAATGCTCATTGTCATCTGGTGCTCCCGAATGTCATCAAATTGATTTCAGTAGTAATGGTATGTATATATATATATATATATATATATATATATATATATATATATATTAATAGTAGTACTCGTTGGGAAAAACTCGGATAGCTCAACTTGCAGATATGAGAGGACAAATCGGTACCGGAGGGAAAAAGTGGAAATAAAGAAAGAAAGAAGTAAAACATCAGAACAAAACGAAACAAATCGCCAAGTAGTTAAGTCCTTAGTCCAAAGTAAAAAACAAACGAGTAGAAAGACTAAATCGTAGAATACTCAATACGCTTAGTAGAGCGATAAACTAGAATAAATCCTAAGGGGCCAGGCAAACCGACCTAGATTTCACCTAAACGGATATCAGGGTAAACTGGCGCCAGTTTACTCTGAAGATCCTTTTAGTTGAAACCTATGTGGGTTTGCTTGGTTCCTAAGGATTTATTCTAGCACACACACACACACACACACACACACACACACTGTTGCATTCTTCATTACTGTTGCATTTCCAGACTTTTAACGCAGCTTTTTTTTATGAACCTAAAAAGCCTGGCAAACCTACGCGGGTCGTCAAGTTTTTTTTCTTTGGGCACTGAGTTTGAATTCTAGTCGATCATTTTTGCCAAAATTACATGTTCCTAGTGCTTTCTTTTTTTTTCCTTTTTGTTTCCTTAGGTATTGGTTTGTTCATTTACAAGCCAATACACCTAAGGTTTTCAGGACGATTATACTTACTTATATTTATAAGATTATATATATATATATATATATATATATATATATATATATATATATATATATATATATATATATATATATATACACATATGTGTGTGTGTGTTCATGTCTAATGAACCTTCATACAAGATTAAAGTGAGGATCCAACAAAACACAAAAAACATTATCTTTTCCTAACTGTTTATCCAATACAATGCCCAAGAGCCACTCTAGGGAGACGGTTATCAGATGGACATAACAGGAGGAAACGTTTGTAAATTACGACGTTATGTACGATTGATAACTGTCAACCCTACACTTAAAGAGATTAAAAATGTAGGGATCGAGAAGTATCCTCTTGGAAATCTGACTCACAAACCAGCAGTTGTCGGAATGGAACTGCCACTTCCGATTAAGTGTAAATTATTATCTATCCTCCCTTGATGTTTACATTAATATCACAATTCTCATTCGGTAACCCTTTGCTTTGTGTGGTGATTGTGTTACTATATATATATATATATATATATATATATATAAATATATATATATATATATATATATAAGTATGGATAAGAATCCGACAAAATGACAAGATAAAGAACAAGTAGGAAACTAATCTCAATCCAACATGTTTCACTGTTTTAAATCTTTGTCAGAGATCAAGATAGCCATGATAAAAAAGACAAAAGTTAATGGTATGCTGAATTTGGTTATTTATTATTGGTTAGATACGGGTCATGTGTAATGAAGCAATAAATAATATTCAAATATGTGTGATAAACATTCTGGACGCTAAAGTGTCTATAAGTTAGTGAAACACAGCAGGTTGTTTTCAGAAGTTTTGTTTTTGTTTGATTTTTCATTAAAGCATATTTAGTACATATTTTGTATTTATCTTCATTAAATTTATATATTGTATTGACATAATTTTAATTCATGAATACCGTATCTATAGAAATATTGAGAAGTAATGTAGTTAATTAAAAATGTGTTAATAATTGGTAATATTATTATAAATATGTTTTCACACACACACACACACACACACACACACATATATATATATATAGTTTATGCAAAACTAGATAATCCGCATGGGTAGACCCAAGGAGGATGATATCCAGAGAGCTCAATGTAAGTTCAGAGCAGATATGTTTGAATAAAAACAGACCACTTTAAGGTTCCATGTAATAAGTTATTTCACCACAACCCCTTTAACAGGGCTCTGGATCATCAGACTTTACTTCCAAAGGTTGAAATGAAAAATGAAAAGAAATTCACACGTTTTTGATGGACCTCATCAAGCATATATAAAATTAACGAAGTGTGGAAGTAAGGTGGGAGAGAAGATAAGATATGAGTGGGTTTGGTGTACCATTTCATATCTTATATCTTCATATCTTATTATTAGCTTTGAAATGGATACCCTGACCCTACCTCGGATTGACCTCTTTCCGAAGATGACTGATATGTAGATAAAAAATAACTCTTAGGCCCTTTATCAAAATGGTCGCCTCAGCCGTTTCAATAGTAATTAATTTTGCGAATGACCAAGCTTATAAACATGCATAAATTTTAAGTTTGGCTGTTCCTAAATTTTCGCTTGAGGTTGAAACATGGCGTGATACTTTAACTCAATTTAATTTTAATAATTATGTTGAGGTTTTCGGCTCTCGCTTTTGAAACATGAGAACTCTTATTTAGCGAAGGAACATTTTTTTTTTTTTAATAATTATAATATATATATATAAATATATATAAACAATACAAGCGTTTCACTCTATCACTGGTCACTTTTTAAAATTCGCCCCAAAACTAGTTGTATTTTACTTTAAATAAGAGGAAAGCTGTTACCCATGGTAAAAATATGAGACATATTTTATTAGAAAAAAACAAAAAAAAAGTATGTCATTATTAAATGTTGCTCTCGACGAAATATCCTCCTTTCGCCTTGATTACTACAGAACAAATTTTTGTCATTCGTTGCAAAATTTTCTCAGAGCATAAGTGTGATAATTTATTCCATTCTACGAGGTCTTTCTCATTTTTGTAATGGAAATGTTACACTTATCTCTCAAGTTAAATTCATGCTAATTCAGGTGGTAACTTCAAGCTTTAGAACTGAACTATATATATATATATATATATATATATATATATATATATATATATATATATATATATATATATATACTGAAGATTGATGTATTACTTAGCCATTAACTATCACTTTCAAGCAATGTGATTTTTAAATGAACGCCTGTTTTCATATAGTCCTTTTTTCGAGTTAATCAAAAAGAACATTTCATGTCTAAAGTTAGAATGAAATTATTTGTTTTTTATCTTGAATCCATTCACATATAAGAAAACTAGTCTTAATTATTTAAAGAGACACGTCTTAATGAAAAACATCCTACCAGAATATACACAATATATATATATATATATATATATATATATATATATATATATATATATATAGATAGATAGATAGATAGATAGATATAGAGGTTCAATACTGGGATAAAGGTAATTTTGTCAATCTGACCGAAAGCTTCCTTATATTTTATTTTTTGTTTATTTGCTCTGATTAGTGAAATGCTGAATTCTTTTATGCACTGAAGTAATGTTGAATCGTAGAAAGTTTATTGATTTTAATTATAAATGTTATTAATTCTCTGATATGTTATCAATATGCCGTTTTTAGCTCTGTACGACCGGAAATATTTCCTTCATTAGATCAGACGTACTGTTTAATGGAACAGATCAGTTGTAAATCTACTGAAGCCTTGCATATTTTCTTTTCATTAATTGGCTATGTGAAACCAGTAATTGATAGCGGTTATCTGTAAACGTTATAAGTAGAAATGTACATGGGCACTAGAGTTTTTACCCTTTATATTCTTATATTTATTTAATCATTTCTCCTGAGGAGTCAACTCGTTAGATTTTTCTACGTTTCACTGGTTACCAATCAAGGCGGATTAAACAAGTCAAACTTCTGAAATTCTTTTCACATATTTTTGGCTTCATAATGTATTATGAGTATGTGCATTAACCCTCAGCTTTCAGTAGATTAAAAGGGTTTATTCCTTTAAAAAGTGTAGAAAAATTATTAACAGTATTTCTTTTTTCTTACAAAACACACTGTCATATCAAAAGCAAAGTTTAATAACATTCGCATCTAATTTTGATGGTGGATATTTTAATAATTACACCTTTATTCAAAGTCTTAGTAAATGAAAAGAATCTTTTCAAATTGAATATTTTAATAATTCGATGAATAAAACATTTATTCAGAGTATGTAATTGTAACGTTTTAATAATTTAACAAATAACATTTTATTTCGATATAATTGTGTCTTGTTAATATTTCAGTGAATATTTTTTTTTGAATTTACATGTCATTGTAACGCAGTAATATTCAATAATAAAACATTTATGAAGATGGAATTGTAACGTGTTAGTATTTTAATATTTATTTGTCTGTAATTGTAATGGGTTAATACATACATTTAAAAACATTCTTCTAACTGAAATGATTTAATACAGTATAAAATCAGTTATTTAGATGTAATAGTAACGTGTCGATAGTGTAATAAAAAAGAATGATTCGCCTATAAATGCAATATTTTAATATATTAATAAAACTTGCTTCTTCTAACTGAAATATTTTAATACGGCGCAAAAACCTTTACTCGCTCGCTTATAACACTGTCGCATTCTATAAACACATGATAATTTAATTAAACTATTGTCATGTGATAAAAATTTATCATAAAAATTAACTATTTGTTGTGACAAGACATTTAAACTGCTTTCGAGCGTTATTCATTTACACGATTAGTACTTTCCATATATATATATATATATATATATAATCAGTCGGGTTTCGATCCTAGCTAGAGGCAACCGGATGTCTAGCCGCACTGATGTGCTGTGATACAGCGAAACAGTCTGTCTGAGGATGACATTATATTAGCTCCTGAATTAATTCCAGTTGAGCACTCTCGGGCTGGGGTATGGGTTTGTAAACAGTGACTATTATAGCTATATAGCGAGACTCTTCGCAAGCCGAATTGAGTCACTGTCGGTCACTGGGCGTGTTTCCTAAAATAAATACGCCATAAATCCACCTGCATCCTAACCGTGCGCCGACAGCTTAGTGGTAGAATATCCGCCTGATACCAATTCAGTCGGGTTTCGATCCTAGCTAGAGGCAACCGGATGTCTAGCCTCACTGATGACCTTTGATACAGCGAAACAATCTGTCTGTGGATGACATTATGTATATATATATATAAACTACCCCTCTTTTAAAAAACGTGCGTTGCAAGTTGATAATATTTCAGTATTGCCCATTGTTTACTCTGCGAACTTCTCTGCTTCGCTTGCAAAGTGCTACTGTGTAGGCTCACCCGTGAAAGGGACATCATTTCAGGTGATTGTGATACTTGACTTGTACCTATATCACACCCATTGTAAAATAAGTCCTATTTTAATCTAATGAAAGAACTTTCTGTATGAACACACACTGCGACTACGCATAAACTTCATTTTTTGCGTTCACTGCACACTTTATACACTGGATTTTTATACATTAATTCCTTACTATTAATTCTTTTGTTTGTTTTGTAGTAGAGTATGGATATTGTTCCTTCTATACCTTAAGTGAATATTTTTTAGTAATATTCATACTTGTACCAGTTCAGCCGTAGTTATATAATACCGACATTTTTGTTACTGACTTGTGATCATTTAAGAGGAAGTGAGGCCGTAATTTAACTAAAACATTTATGTTTATTACGAGTTAAACAACACATTAAAGTCATTTTTAAATCTTTGCTTAACAGTATCTTCATCCTCAAATTGTTTTGCTTAATATCACAGTTAACGAATTTTAATAATATGTTTGTTTTTTTTTCAAAAATGATGCTCACCTTGTTAAATGCCCGAGGACCACTCAAGTGAGAGGGTTCGAGCAAGAGGCACATGAACATGGACAAAAAATAACTGTTAAACCTAGACTTGAACAGGTTGAGATGTTAGTGATCTGGAAAGTATACTCTTGGGAGACGGTTCCACAGTTCAGTGGTTTGTAGGAAGAATCTGCTCGAGTGGAAGTCACATCTCATCAAAGGAATACGAAAGGAATGAAGGTGGTTCGCTAAAATCTGCGTGACATGGCTGGTCTTAGTAGAACTAACGAGTGTATTTCCTCTAATCACTTTCCATGGAAATAGCAATAGAGCGGCGAGAGGCTTGCGATATCGCGTTTGTAACGGGTTGTAGGGTTGAAAACAATTCGTCTCCACAAGCACGCGAATACGCTTTTCAAGTCTATCGACATTGAAAATTGATGAGTGGGCAGCTCTTGTCATTATATCTCAGTAAACTTACAGGATAGCAGGACAATCACTACTTGCTGAAGCGGTGCATTTGTCAAGCATCTTTAGTAATGAATCACATATACGGTACTCCGCCATTTGAACGTCTGACATTTGGCTGACGGACAGTTAACTGAATGGATATTTAGCCGAAAATGTAGTGGCTTACTTACATGCATTTCACACTCTTTATTGTAATGTGGTACACATATTTATATTTATTTACTGTATTAATTTATATATTTTCTTGTCTTTTTCGACAGGATTTTAAAAATAAAATCTATTCTGTATATATTATATTTTACTGCAAACATTACTGTACGATGAGAAGTATTTTGAGAAAAAAGCACATTTTACTACAACAAAAATCTTAAGTATTTACGATAGGAAAGATCTTTCAATTTAGCTTTTAATGATACTTATCTTAAGGGGATGAATTAGCTTTTGTCTTACTGTTAAGTACGAATTTAAATAATTAGGTGCTACATTTTACCCAAATACAATCAAATATTTATTAAAAATATACTAATTTCAATAATCAAATATAAAACCTTTAACTTAAATATAGATTTATTAATTTAGTCACTTGAAATTCAGTAGTGATAATTATTAATTTTATGCTACCTTATAATACTACTAATTAAAATACTTAAACTATTGCTAGTGACTATTTTTACTTGTACTTTTTCGGTGAAATGTTCGTTCGGCCAAATGTCCCTCGGTCAAATATCCATCGGCCAAATGTCCGTTGGCCAAATGTCCGTTGGCCAAATGTCCGTTGGCCAAATGTCCGTTGGCCAAATGTACAGCCTCGCGCATATACGTGTGTCCGTTGTATCTTATGTACTAATTCCACTTCATCGTATGTAATTGTTCAATAGGAACTCAAGGCATGATGACTCCCCGAGGGAAGATCTGTGCATATCAATTAGTGAAAGTTCTGGGTCTGATCGATGGTAGAATGTTACTAGTTTAGATTTCGATGCATTGAATATGACTAATCAGAGTTTTCACACCACTGAACTGTTACAGCTAGGGCAGAGGATAGAACATCTAACAAGTAATAATGGTAATAATTATCCATAGATTTTGTAAGCGATTAATAGGTATATATGCGGAGTACAGAATATCCCAGTATTTTTATACGAATACATTATCACTAAGGATAATGATCTGTTGACTTCCAATGTAAATGATTGAATAAATTTGAATTGTTGGGCGCAAACAATATATATGGAATTAATATTCCGTTACGAATAAAAAATATCTAATTTTAAACGGGTTTGAGTAGAAAATATGGTGGCTATTCACATAAAACTAAATATTATATCTTCTAAATCGATCTTGTATATATTCAATCATTTCTCTATTTTTATATAAGATCGATTCCACCAAGAAAAACGTTGTGTTATGGAGTTTCATCTCAAAATTTGATGCGCACAATCAAATTTACCACCTTTAGCCAAAATATTATAATTGTAACCTCATTAGTCGACAAAGAAATAATGCATAATAAAAAAATGTTTTCTTTAGTCGATGAATATATATATATATATATATATATATAGATAATATTAGTGGTAAATATACATATATATGCAAAATCCACAGGTGCATATATACACATGTATATTTAGAATAAAAAATTTCCGAGAGGATAAAATCCAGGTAGAACTCAATGTCCAGGACAGAAAATCAGAACAATAACAGATCTAAAAATAGAAAGAGGAATGTAATATGGTTCAACCCACCATATTGCAAGCTCTCTAATATTGACATAGGAAGTTTTTTTCTGAAATTAATTGATAAGCATTTTCACAGTAAACATCCATTAAGTAAAATTTTCAATAGGAAGACTCTGAAAATTAGTTACTCATGCGTTAGAAATATGGAGAAAATCATATCTTCCCATAATTGCAGAATACTTAGAAACTACCATTGTAATGTGACTCAATCAAGTAACCCTACCTGCAATTGTAGGAATAAAGATCATTGCCCAATCGGGGGTAAATGTAACTACAAAAATGTAATATACGAGGCAACTATCTTTCCCGAGGAAAATATAAACGAGAAAAAAAGATATATAGGTATATCCGCCGGTAATTGGAAGCAGCGTCTATACAACCATAGACACTCTTTTAGATATAGATGCCTTAGAAGTCAAACTTCCTTATCCAAACACTACTGGGATCTGGTGGATAAGGGGTTAACCCCACTTTTGAAATGGAGATACCTATCAAGAGCCAAAACACCTAATAACTTCCGCGATCGGTGTGATCTGTGCTTGGCAGAAAAAATTTTTATTATCAAAGATAAAAATCAAGATGAACTGTTGAATCTTCGTAATGAGATATTTTCTAAATGTAGACATAAGAAGAGATTCAAAACATAAACACCGTTTTGTAACTTTCTTTCATTTATGTCAGTTCCATCTTGGTCCAAAACATCGGGCATGACATTTTAACGGAATGACTATTATGTTTATTTTGTTTATCTCTATATAGATCATTGTGTGTTTTTGTGATGCGCTATGTTTTTTTTTTTTTTTTTTTTTTTTTTTTTTACGCCCAAATTGTTGAAATTTTACTTAGTTCTTAAATTCTAATTTATATGTATGTATTTGTACGTATTTGTATGAATGTGGGTATATGTGTATATATAAATTGTTGAAATTTTACTTATTTAGTTTTTAAATTCTAATTTATATGTATGTATTTGTATGTATGTGGGTATATATATATATAAATATATGTGTGTATGTGTGTGTATGTATGTATGTATGTACTTGACTACGGGTATATGTAGGTATATATTTAGGGGTGTGTGTATTTGTATATATGTGTATGTATATGTATGGATATGTGTGTGTATGTGTATATATTCATGTATACGTATGTGGGTGTGGGTATATGTAGGAGAATATATATGCAGGGATGTGTGTATATGTATATATATATATATGTATATATATGTATGTATATGTATGTGTGTGGGTGTGCGTATGTGTTTGTGTATATATGTACCCATATGTATGTATGTGTATATATATGTGTGTATGTGGGTATAGATGTGCGTGTATATGTGTATGTATGTATAGCTAAACGGATAGATATAGGGATACATTGTTTTTTTGTTTTTTTTGTTTAATTGGTTAGAAATGTAAGGTTTTAGGTATATATGTTTATGCGCATGTATGCGTATGTTCATATGTACAAGTGTGTGTAAATGGGTAAGGAGTGGATGCCTATGGATGTATGTGTGTATATGTAGGTATATGTGTGTACATTTTTGTATGTATATATATGTATATATATATATACATATATATATATATATATATATATATATGTGTGTGTGCGTATATATATCTGGTTTTTGTATGTGTGTGTATGTATATATGTGTATGTGGGTGCATGTGTATTTATGTATATGTATGTGGAAAATGTGTGTATAGGGTATAGGTGGATATACGTGTATATATGTGTGCGTATGTATATGTATGTATATGTATGTGTATGTGTGTATGTATTTATATGTGTTTGTGTGTGTACATGTATATGTATGTGTGTATGTGTATATATATGTATATATGTGTGTGTGTGTGTGTGTGTGTAGTATATACATGTATGTATGTTTTTGCATGCGTTTTGAACATAAAAATATAGGTCCTCGCCAGATTAGATAATCGTCATATTTATTGTTTATAATATTTTATTTGTAACCTGCAGTCGATATTATTTTTGTCAAATTTTCTCAATTACACAGCGTCCCTTGCAATTTTAATTTCACCCGCCCCATCTTTCTTCCCCACCACTTCCTTCCTTACCTCTCCCTCCTTCTTTAAGATTTGATCGGCCATGGTGTGTGTATTGTCACCTCGATGTGTATCCTTATACTGTTCTAGACATCCGTCAACAGTCTTTTTCCCCCTTCCACTCACACCTAATTTTAAATAAAACTCTCTCTGTTAAACCCCTCTCTTATAAACTAACATTCGTCCCACACTCTCATAATTACTCTCTCTCTAAATTCTATTTTTATTTCCGGAGTAGGTTTTTTTCTGTTTTCTTTTTGAATTTGTAGGTCTGATGAATTGGATCGTATTTACGATTCCATAATCGTAAATACGATCCAATTCATCAGACCTACAAATTCAAAAAGAAAACAGAAAAAAACCTACTCCGGAAATAAAGATAGAATTTAGAGAGAGAGTAATTATGAGAGTGTGGGACGAATGTTAGTTTATAAGAGAGGGGTTTAACAGAGAGAGTTTTATTTAAAATTAGGTGTGAGTGGAAGGGGGAAAAAGACTGTTGACGGATGTCTAAAACAGTATAAGGATACACATCGAGGTGACAATACACACACCATGGAATATTAGTGTTTAAGCCTTTTTTTATTATATCCTTACTCTGTCATGGACATTGAGTTCTACCTGGATTTTATCCTCTCGGAAATTTTTTATTCTAAAATATACATGTGTATATATGCACCTGTGGATTTTGCATATATATGTATATTTACCACTAATATTATCTATATATATATATATATATATATATATATATATATATATATATATATATATATATATATATATATATACATATGTTTATATATATATATATACATATATATATATATGTATATATATATATATATATATATATATATATATATATAATTCTCAAAATGTGTATGTGTCTGTATGTGTGTGTGTGTTCATGTACGTGTGTGTATATATATGTGTTTGTGCATGTTTCTTATCGCATATTCTTTATGCGTTTCCACAGTTTTTATCCGATTTTGATGAAACTATTTTTTGTTTGATAGATAATTCTTCAGTACCGGCTTTGAGTACAAATAAAAGGCGACAATGGATCTCCACTACTTCCTGTCCATTATACCTCTCAGCAACATTTTACTATTTACTATGATCTTGGATTTATATTTTTCATAAAATCTTTTTATAAAAATGAAAAGTTTAAATTATTACAATAAAATTATGTATATCTAATTTTCAAAATATGTATGTGTGTGTGCGTGTGTGTGTTTGATGGGGTGTTGTTTATGTGTTTTCTCAGTTTTATCCGATTTCGATGATTTTTTTTGTTTGATAGTTAATTCTTCCGTGCCGTTTTTGCCAAATTTGCAAGCAAAATTACAACCTTGAAGGTGAAAAATCGAAACACTTTTTTATATACTTTGGGCAAAAATCAAAGGCAAAATTTAATGTCTGTAAAAAAAAGCGTAAAATCAATTTAGACCGTTGAAATTTAAAGCAAAAGATTATTTTAATCATAAAAAATTATATTATCAATAGAAATTATCGTATATTATTATTTTGACCGTCCACAGAAAAGGTTTCGTCATTGCAAGATTGAGAACGCAAAAAACGGTCCCTTTCAGGGCCATACCCCATTCAAAATTCCCTTTTGGGGAAGTGCCTCAGTTGTACCCAATTATTGTTACTAATATTGATTTTCGGGTGGACTGACTTTAAACTTAAACTGCTCCAACTGAACGGCAAAAAGTCCCAGTAATGAAAGTCCGGGTCGAAAAAAGTTATACTTCTAGTTCTGTATACAGCATATTAAACCTGTTGATTTTAATATTATACAATTTCAAATCACTGTCTTCATTCATAATATTTACATGGAGACTAATGCTGTCATCATTGTTGTTGCTATGACAACGATTCACTCGTTGTGGCCTCCGGCCTTCATCAGGAGCCTATAGATCTGGGTATCCTTCTGGGAATTTTGAAAAGGAACATTTCTTTTACCTACTGCTATAGATTGTCCAATTTCAACTGCTTATGTCCAGGGTTATGGAAGCGTTACAATAATAACAAAGTTGAAGATAATAACTCGCCTCTAAATAATATGAATAATGTTATCTCTCCATCCCAAATATTCAGATACTGAATTGATAGAAAAATGTACACCTATATGAATATAACACGAAATATTTTCGAATAATTGTAAATAGATCTTCGACTTTATTCGTGCGTAAATATATGTCAAAGAATATGAAAAAATTGAACTTTATCTTGTTTAGTTCAGTTCAAATAACATTTATCTTTTTAGAAAATGACAATCCTAACCGGATTTATCAAAACAGATACATGTTGTTATCTTAAATTTGATTATTTTTAAGATTCAATAAAACTCCATTAAATACGTTAGCAAAACGAAGAAACATCTAAATAAAATTTCTATGAACGAATGAATTAATATTCTAACGTTTAGGAAACCAAATATAATTATTTCTTATTTGACATCATAATTTAAATGTAATATCTTAAGTGAGATTAATGACATCTTTTCCGTAAATAATATTTTCACGCATGCGCACGTAAATATTTTTAATGCAGGAAACTTCCTTCTTCTCGCTCTCTTTACCTACCTTTTGTCGAAGGTTTTGTAATTTATTTTCCGTGTCAGCTATCATTATTCTGTCATCTGCGTATCTTATGTTGTTAAGATTGTGGCCGCCAATGTTGAATCCCGTAGGATTTCCAATTCACTCAGTATTGCCTCGCTGTATAGGTTGAAGAAATAATGCATGGCTATCAGTCAAAGAATGAGGTCGAAATGTGATTTACAGGTCAGTGACACTATAATCAAGCAGGTACGGAAATTTATTTATGTGTCCTGTTCTATTAGGACATGGGCAATCGGGACACTTCTTTACGTCATAGCCTTCGTAGATCTCTTAATATTCGTCTCCTGAGTAGCCTCGCCGTAATCCAATTGTAAAAGCTCATAATGAAGGTCACTAAACTACAAGAAGACAAAATGCATACTCATCAATAAAAGGATGAGCCCGAAATGCGACTTGCAGGTCTGGTACACTAAAATCAAACAGGTGCTGAAATTTAAATATCTGGGAAATGTTTTCACAGAGGACGGTATGTGCGACGCTGAAATCAGAAGACGTATTGAGATAGCCAGATACGCATTCCAAAAGATAGGCAGAGTATTACGAGACAAGGATTTCTTTGGTAACAAAGAAAAGAGTAATGGGCTGCTACGTGAGATCTGTCCCCCTTTACGGCAGCCTCAGAGAGAAAAAAAAAACAACAGGCTCGAGGCAACGGCGGTATGGTTCTACAGAAGGATGTTAAGGATATCATGGACGGGTCGTTAAGGCAATGATGATGTTTTGGAGGCGATGCAAACAAGGGGGAAGTTTATACTTTACATCAGGTAAAGGCAGCTGAAATTTCTGGTACATGTAATGAGAAAGTAGGGCTTGGAGAATCTGATAATCCCAGGACGAACAGAGGGAAAGAGAGACAAGGGAAAAGAACGCATGATATACTTAGCGGGCTTAAGCAAGTGGATGAAAAAAAAGGGCCTGGAGGAAGAAGCAAAAAGACAAAACTTATTGAGAGCTACAAGGGATAGGAAAAGTGGAGAGCCATGACCGCCTACGCCTTGATGGTACATAGCACATAAAAAGAATGGTAGAATGTATATATCCTATATAATCAAATTCAAACACAAACTAGAGACAGATATAACAAGTCAACTAGTAGTTTTCTGCATGCAAATTAGTAAATACATTTATTTAACGACCTCATCTAATAGTTCTACCAAAACACACAATGGAGATCGAAGAAAGGATCATTACTTTGATTTCTAAATGCTTCTGGTTTGTGAGAATTTGGAATATATATGTAAGGCATTAATATACTGACACACAGTTACAGAAATATGAAATCGTTCAGTTATTATTTACCTGTGTTCTATCTAAAATATCCGTCTCAGATAATAAAACGTTCAATTAAAAAAATGTATTTTTCAATAACATACAGAACATCATCGTTCTAGCGTTACAATATTTTTCATAAAACGTATCCTTACAATATGTACGCAATTATGTTTCTCCACAACATTACAACTGCATGCAATATTTTTCTCCTATCCTTTACAATCGCCGTTCTACTGACCACTTACACAGCTCGTTATGTCGGTTACTAACTGTTTCTATCTGCCCTCTTCTCTTCAATATCTACTGCCCGTCAAATTATCCAAGCAACCTTTCTTCACTATTTGTCTCATAAATTTTAGTTGTTTCTTTCTGATTGTAAATAAAAATTCCTTTTTTTTTCAGTTTTCATTAAACCTCTCTTGTTGTTTACATGTTACATCCATGGTATTCTCAGAGTCCTACTGTAAATGCACATCTACTTACTAACTTCCTCTTTTATATGAGATGACATCATTCAACTTTCACTGCTATATATAAGAACTGATATTGCATAACAGTTGAGGACACAATAGCGTTGTCTCCAACGACCTCTTGATATTTCATCATAGTTCTTGAGATTTTGGAAGTCATCATCTGCTATTCCAGTCCGCATTCGTTTTCTATGTCACATATCTAATCGTATATTTTAACAATCCGCAAATAGATAAACTTCTGTATTTGCTTCATTTTGCTATATCCAGTTTGCAGCTGGCATTCTGGAATAACTGTCTTGCTAATGACAAAATTTATTGTCTTATGCTTAATTCTAACTTCTCGTTTTACTTTAGATCTTTATCTAGAGATAACTGAAGTTTCCTTTCTTCTATTGCCATACATGTTATTTCTGTATCTTATTGTGTTCCGGTTTTGGCCACCAATAATAAATCCTATTACGTTTTCAAGTTCTCATAGGATTGCCTTGGTTGATAGGTTAAACAAATCCAATGAGAAGACGTTCCCTTTACCTACGTCGTCTTCTGTTTTTGTGTACTTGCCAAATTATATTTTCTCTCCGTTTGCAAGAAGGTTGTTCACAGTAATTCTTCTGGATTATTTCGTTACCTTCTGCAAATAAATCTAGTTTTCCTAAGAGTTCAAGTTTATATTTTATCTCATAGTTTCTCGCAAGTTTGTTCTAAGAATAGATTGATTAATGTTATATTTGTTTTGTAATAAATGTTGACAACAGCATTAGATATGTACTTTGTATTTACAGAAGGTTCGAAGATCTAATGGGCATATTTGTCACTGTTATTGGCTATTATCTTTCTAATCACACGCTGTTAGAACATGCATCATTGTATTATCTTCTTTTTACTGATTGTAGCTTCTTTTTTAACTCGTGTTCTATTAACTGAGTATGTAATGTACGAATTGAGTTCAAATTACGGGTTAGTCTGTTGTACTTATTTACCCACAAATATCTTTGGAAGAAGCTAGACTCCATCTCTCCTCCACTAAAGATTATATAGCAGCATAAATTGAACACTTTAAACTTGATTACAAAGAAGAACAATCCAGAATAGCAAACCACAAAGAAACCAAGAAAAGCCATTCCAGTCTTTTCTCAACTATCCATATCTATTCACAGATAGTACTAGAAATAAAGTATATGTAGGCAGTTAATATCGCCTACAATCTGAAAGGACAGAGCATTTAAAGATTATTATTAACATAATATATGTTAATGAAGTGTCTGGTAATGAATGTTGAAACGCTACCTCTGTTTACGATTTTTTTATAAATAATCGGACATTCTACTGTTAAAGTGGATATATTAATTAATTCCATAATATAATATCTCAGATAACCTCTGCCTTTGTATCCAATGTTGAAATCAACAACTTATTTTAAACTACTACCTACTGAAATTTATCGATATTAAATCAATTTTCAATTTCTATTAAGTTGTTTGATAAAATATAACAACAAAGTATAACAGATATGTATCCAAAAGCTACAAATCGTTACCTATTGAGATTTTCCTGTAAGTATTGCTTTCATTATTTCTTTTACCAGATTATGGAAATAGATTTCGAGTTAGACTCTATTTTTCATCCGGGATTCTATAGATTAATATTAGTTCTATTATTATATAAGTTAAATTAGGCTAGTAAAATCTATTAGAATATTTAAAAATGTGTAAAGACATGAAATGAAACAGAGAGAAATAGAGAAATTAAATTTAGTGAAACTGTGATGAAAAATGTTGGCTACATGCTTGAACAAAACCTCATCAACAAAGAACATGAAAAAAATGTTAAAAATCAATTTATTCAATCAAATTGGACTAATTAAAACAGAAAATAAACAGAAATTTAATTATTCGAGGCAATGAATTTCGAAATATTAAAACAAATGTGTGAAGACCAAGAAAGAAATCAAGAAAAGAAAATTAACTCATAGCATGTCCCCAACGAGGCAATTTTAAATTTTTGTTTCTCAACACCAACGGCATTTATTTTCATAATGTCCAGAGGATAACAATTTTTATTTAATTTTACATTTGAAAATCGTTTCCATATTGGCGGGACATTTTGTCTGGTGTGGGGCGAATAGTAAAATATCAAGATAAAACTGGCCAGCTGAGACCGGACTCATTCCACACTCTCTGACGCCGGTTTGCCAGCCCAGTAGAATGCTCATTAAATCACCACTTTAGAATCCACAACTGCCTATTATAAATTGCCACTCGATCTACCGGGTGCTGGTACACCTAACCCCATTTGGCAAGCATAATAAAGCCTTGATGTAAGGATTCACTTATCCGATAACTCACAATCTATTTTAATCATATTCCGTTAGTCGAAGGCCACGTCAGGAATCTTGGATTTATTAGATATTCAGAAAAATGGATTCAGGTATATATGTTTGTGAACTGAAAAAAATAACTTGGACGAAAGTCCAGGATCTTTGTGTCTGTATGCAGGTTCTGGAGAGTTTTGCCAAACGGTATATTGTAATCACAGTAAGAAATCTGACACAGAATTGGGAATTGATCCCAAAATTTTTGTAAAAAATATTGATTTGGTTAAATAAAGGATATGCTATTCTACGATTTGAAATATGTACAGAAACATGGCATAACTTACGATTAGCTGCTTTTATGATACTTAAAGGACCAAGTGAATTTTCGCCGTGGAAAATATGTACAGAAAACGAGTAGTGAATGATGTTTCTATGCAAAACATGCACTGCATGTCTTAGATGTTTTTCAAGATAAATATTTTTTTTTATGTAATAAGAAGTAATTATTGATAATTATTCCTATCCAACATACATTTTTTCATTAAATTGTGAACAAGCGTTCATTTTGTAGATTAGCGTATTAGAATATTTGAAGCGTCCGCCAGTAGATGGTCCGACGGGTGCATGCGTATGTAGAAGCAAGCGGAGTACATTTTGACCATTTGTCTTGTGCTGCTGTGTTGCTGTGAAACAAGGAACTTTTGAACATATGTTTATATGGATATTTTTCATGTGTTGGTGTCACGATCTTGTCTGTCTCTAATGTTTGTAAATTTATTTCTGGATTGCATCTTAGATTGTAAATTTCTCCGTAAACTTTAAATTTAAATCAAGAATGAAGGATATGCGGACATATGTATATACGGACTTGTTTTGTTGTGAAGAACCCGCCCCAGTAGTTTGTAAAATTATTTTTAATACACCATGTATTATCCATGTATATGTATATTACTGGAGAGGCATGGTGGAGTAATGGATAGAGGAATCGGAGAGCTGAGTTCGAATTCCAGAATTACTGGCTAATATCCTTGGGAAAGAAGTGAATCCTCTTCTTCTCTCTCCAGCTATGGGTAAATAGTAGGACAGACTGTGTTCTATAGATTTGGATGGCAACTGGTCTAGGAGAAAGGCAAGTCTGAATTCAAAACCAGAGTGGAGCCCCTAAGGGGGATGGACGGCACTTTGGGTTACCTTCCGGCAACTACTGCAGCCCCGCTGGTACAAAAATGTATTGGTTTATCCTCCCCATTGGATTCTGCTAGCAAGGCCAAGAGGGGGGAACTAGACGTTTGGGCAGCCTTAGTTCTCCATATATCCCGCCCAGCCTCGTAGCGCACCGCGCGACTCCATCGTCTCTCGGAACGGACGGATGCCGACGACGACTGATATGGAAAAGATAGATTTACAATAATATATCCATGCAATTTGGAATTAAACTTTTGAGTCGGGAAATCATAGAACCTGCGTAAATAACATCCCGGCATAGAGTGAAAAGAGCGAATTTGTCAAAATAGGTGTTAAGTTTAGGTTATCGAAAATAGAAGGAAAGCAAACAATGAAGTTAGCCATATGTTCCTTTTGAAGAAGATGAAGCTAGAGTGTGTCGTGATACTTTCTCAAACAAAAGAACCGATTAATTTGCCAAAAATGAAAGGAAAAATGAATTAATTTACAAATAAATAAGTTTTAAATAATACATTTTTTATTTTATTATTTTCTTAGATTTCTTTTGCAATCGTTAACGTTCATCATGGACTGAATCTCCCAGCTTCAATGTCACGATTCGTCACCGAGATAAACAAGTTATAAACTAAAGTCATGGTCAATTCCTAATGAAATAAAACATCTTCATTTCAGCCTGATTTTGTATTTATGACAATATACAGACTGCAAAAATTAGAGAAAGAATTTACGCACACATAAGCACACATCAAGAAATATACATACGTACGCACACTTATAGAACTTCACGTCTCATATCCCGGAATCTATTTGGGTTTTAGTGGCACCCCATATACTGCAGCACTGGTATGTCTAGAGTAGGATAATCTGGCGAAACCTATCCATCTTAAGGCTTGTTTTAAATGTAAACCTTTTCTTCTCGTGGTCTAGATACCACCTGTTATGAGATATCCCTGTTTTCACTGCTATTTATACCATACCTAGACGTGGAGCTATTTTTCTCTTTTCGAAGTGTACGAAAATGTATCGATCGAAATTTTAATTCGACTCACCATTGATTTTATTTTTAGCTCCGACACCCGTTAGCATCTCTGTAAATTGGAAAGACATTTTGTAAAAATATAACTGACTGATCATCGATGAAACATATCAACAGAAAAGTTTTTCTAAATGATATTATTATATTATGATATTGTTGTCTATTGGAAACTTTCTTACTGGTTTTGCTGAATGTGTGAGTTGTAATCATTGTTTGTCTTTCTATTCAAAACAAAAATTTCACTACGTTATGCTATAAACGTTTACGAGAAAAATTGCTGAACTCTATTAATTTCAAAAACGTACACAAAATATATAAAGCAATTAGAACATTAGAAAGGATGACAAATTATAATTTAAATAATAAAATAAAGCATTAAATACACAAACGTTAACCTCTATCTAAAACAGATAAAGAAGATTTTCCAATACGCCCCATCAGAATTGAAAGTTGGCGACCTCCCCAGAGACTCGCGAACGATAGTGAAGATTTTTTTTAACATCACTTCATGGAACAAATATTCACGTAATAAAAATGCATATAGACCTGTCAGAAAAAAGAAGTAGGGGAAATATGTCAGAAACTCATGCCGGGTTTACATGTCGGGTCCTTTTATTCCAACTAAAGCCATTTAACCTTGTAGAATATTTGACATAACTTTTGAGGGTATATATTGGTAATTCATCTTGCAATAATTATCGAAGAAGCCATAGTCACTCTATGTATAGTGCTCGTTATATATTGCCTAGCCACATCACATGATTCTTAGTCTTACAGTTTACTTATACTGATATATTAGTCATACCGTTGGATTCAGACCAAAGTTCTTTCCCTCTCGTGCACAAACCCATACACCATTGCATTAGTTATTCTAGTTTGCTAAGTTAATAAATCATCAACCACATGACAGAAAATGTATTTATATCAAACGTTATTTACTAGTAAGCATAGTCTCTTACTTCATCTAGTAATATAATACAATGATGAATATTAATCACATAAATCGATCATTAGCTAGTGACACTTTTAGGACCACAAGCAGCAAATGTCAGGTTAGTAAAATATTATTCAGTTCATACATTGGTAGGTAAAAACATCAAGATAACCCGTCCTGGATAAGTCAATAAACTGCATCGGCGCCTTGTGTAAGAATATAAACTGCATCTGCGTCCTGGGAAAGACGATAAACTACATCTAACTACAAGGCCTCCCATCAACAGGTTTTGAAAAGCGTCGAACCACCTGTTAATTGCTAGTTTCCAGGTCCAGCCAGACCCCGAATGTTAGCACCTGTTAGAGTTACAGCTACGGGAAAATAGTTGGGCCCCAAACTGGTTTCAAAATGCTGTAGAGGTGGAAAAATTGGTTTTACTACCAGCAATGCATTTTTGATTATTACCAGAAATACATTTTCGAGGAAAAAATTACCAGGAATACTTTTATGAAGGAAAAGTTATTACCAGCAATATTTTTTTCAATAAATTACCCGCAATTCATTTGAAGAGAAATATTAATGGCAATAAAAATCTTGTCGGCATTAAATACTCCATTGATTATTTAAAAAAAATACATACACTAAAAAAAATCTTTTTGGCATTAATGAACACTTTGAGGTTTATATACCAGAAATAAAGCAAACCAAAGGAAACCATCAAGATATATTTAGCCAAAGGGGTAAAATAAAATATTGTATACCACAATACTTTTTCAGTTTTATCTGTTTTCTGGTTAATACACATAACAAAACCTTTATATATATATACGCCTATGCAAAGTTTTTTCTACACGTCTTCCATCTTGCGTAAATCTTAGCAAAAGTTCTCTCCATACACTCCGCCCCACTGTCTGTCCTGTCATCAATATATACAAACTCGTTAAGCTATCAAAATACAGTGAGTGTACGATATAAATACATTTATATTGAAGTCATAAAGGGAACATTTCTATGAAAAACATAAACTGAAAATTTTTATTAAAGATATAACGTCAAACCTTCAGATGAAATCACAACTCATAACCTCATGTTATGTAGTCTAATTATGAAAGCACTCTCATCTTTTAATGGCAGAAAGGACACATTCCTTTCAACTATACGAAGTGAAAATTTCAGATCAAACATCTGCTAACAACCATATATCATTTACTCAAATTATTAAAACTCACTCATATATATATATATATATATATATATATATATATATATATATATATATATATATATATATATATATATATATATATATATGTATATATATATATATATAGTTCAGGACTATTTACACTCGCTATACCACGCCTCACACCTATAAAATAATAATAATGATGGTGATTATAATAATAATCAAAGGTAATCACCCAGACATTGTTATTAGAGACCACAAACACACAGATTGCCTCTTTATCTTTGCAGAATTCAATGTATCTTTGAAGATCTTCAAAAAGCTGACAAAATACAAGGACCTTCAAATCGAAATCCCAAAAATGTGGCTCATGGGAACATTAACAATCCCAGTGGTAGTTAGATCCCTCGGATTGGTTTGAAAATATTCCAGTAGACTAATTGAAGAGTTTCCTGGAAGCCCATCCTTTAAAGAAATAAAAACAAATTGTATGAGTACAGCCAACAACTTACAAAGTGCTTTATCTATGTAAAATAAATCTGTGTTTGTTTTTGTTTCGTTTTTGTTAATTGATCTGAGAAAAATATTATGGCGCCATTTCTGATGTTATGTCTTCGGTCGAGACCCGAAATGAAATGTGTACACACCAATAATCAAAATAATAATAATAATAATAATAATGATAATAATGATAATAATAATAATAATGATAATAATAATAATAATAATAACAATAATAATAATTATTATTATTATTATTATTATTATTATTATTATTATTATCTATGTATTTTTTTTTTGTCAGTAGAATGTGTCATGATGCCATTTCTAACCTTATGTCCCTGGGCGGAATAATAATAATAATAATAATAATAATAATAATAATAATAATAATAATAATAATAATAATAATAATCAAAACAACATTCTTGCTTTGCTCTGATGGCCAGTGTATCGACGATATCACTCGATAAATTAATGGCATACATGTTCATACGTGGTAAAATAACTCGTTGAAAAAATTACCATTCTGGGTCAAGTATTTCCTATAAATATTTTTATGTTACATCTGATGGGCTGTCCTCTTTTGTACATCAACTTGATGAATGTAAGCGCAGGAATACAGTGGCAGCTAGGTTTTGTCATTTGACAGTTGAACTGCATAGATTCAAACGTAAAGTTCTATGATAAATGTTTCTTTATTCGTACTTCTCGCTATAGACCTCTCTTCTAGTTTATAAAATTCCAGCCAAAATTCATCTTCAAGAATGTAAATGCAATGCCAATCATGATGTTCTGTCTTCTTAATTTCTATACTTTTATTGTTATCCCTGCTTTGTGTCATACATTTTCATACTCATTAATACGTGTGACTTAGTGGCATTACTGCGCTGCAATGTTTAAAAAAATCAAGTATGACACGAGATAAAAGATTCCAAATAAGCTGTTATATGAAATAGGAAAACTGATATTAGAATATAACAGAATGAAAGAACCTTGAACCATCACAGAAAATCTGAGATATTAACACTTTAATGTAATCAACGTAAGAACACACAATAGAGATTGTAGGAGAGATACAAGCATAGAATCCAGAAATGTGTGGGCTTAGGGATCATATGTGCTACATAATAAGATTATAGTAGATCAAGATATTAGCCAGAAAACTCAATGCGTATGTTAAATCAGCTGTATAGATTCATATATGGATGACATGCATGGCATCCAAAATATGAAGAAATGTCTAAGCTGTTACACATATAGAATTGATTTTTCAGATAAATTAATAAAATGGATTCAGACGGCTGAAGTATTTATGTCTTTAGTTAATCTGAAAACAATACCTCATCTGACAGTAGACAGTTACACCAAATTCATAAATAGCTTTGTTAATAGCATAAAACAAGACAAGGGAAAACAATCAGCAGCAAAAATTACATAAATTGGTAGTACATAGAAATACGAGGGTAAATAATGATTTAATAAATATGGTAACTTTATAGACTAATTTTTAAATCGTTTCACCCCAAGCAAATGGATAATGGTACTAATACGTAAAGGGATTCATAAGAGTCAAAAATGTGAGAAGAGAAATATATAAATACATTATTTAACAAATAGACGCAACGTCTACTTCAATATGAGTATCAGCTAAACATAAAGTTTACGGCTGCTGCCGCAATATTGCTAAGCTCTTCGCAATAAAAAGAGCACTCTGGCAGCTGATGATGCTTATATCACGTATATATATATATATATATATATATATATATATATATATATATATATATATATATATATATATATATATGTATATATATATATATATTTATATATATATATATTTTGAACAATAAAAAAAATTAAAAAATTAGAAAATTAAATCTTCAGACACACTGGGTTGTAGATTAATATTCTTTCGTTTTTATTATTATTATTATTCCATTATATATATATATATATATATATATATATATATATATATATATATATGAGTGTGTGGTGTGTGTGTGTACGTGTGTGTGTCTATATGCGTGTGTGTGTGTTTCTGTGTATGTCTGTAGTCATTCATAACAAGACTGTTTCGCTGTATCACAGTTCTTCGATGTGGCTAGATATGCGATTGCTTTAAGCCGGTATCGAAGCTCGACCGATTTGTCATCAGTTGGAGACTCTTAGCCTATTGGCGAATGCTTCGGAGAAGAAGAATTTTTAACGCATTATATACGTGATATAAGCATCATCAGAAAATGACTGATGCCGAAAAACAATATAAAACAGCCGCACATTGTGCTCGTGATCACAGATCACTGAAGATCGAATTTCGGTTGGCGAAAACAAAAGTAAAATAACAAAATTGGCTTATAAATATTTTTAATGCAACAAAAATTAACCGTTCCCGTTAAACTCTATTTCGCCTTTTTATTTCTTCTAAAACATGGAGCTGGTGCTATTATCAAAGTAGAAAGTAGCTTGGGAATTCTCTCAACAGTAGGTCAGGTGGGGGGTCAGAAGCTACTATCTGATCGCGTCTACATCTCTTGCTCCAACTGCTGGGTCGGTTTGTGCGCACATATATTAAGTGTATAGTCGTGGTTTGTGCGTATCTCTATCTATTTCTTTCTCTTTATCTATCTATCTATCTATCTATCTATATATATATATATATATATATATATATATATATATATATATATATATATATATATATATATATATATATGTGTGAGTGTGTGTGTGTTTCTTACAAACATACACAGGAAATCAGTGAAAAAGATATACGCAATGATATTCTTACACCTATTTTAGTCATAACCTTATATATATATATATATATATATATATATATATATATATATATATATATATATATATATATATATATATATATTATAAATATATATATATATGAAGAAATATAGTCATAGGATGTGCTATATGTATAGGATAAAGTGCTCAATATCAGGGATAGAGCGTATGCAAATATAAAAGTGAACATAGAATTCAACACTTAGACGTGACACTCTGTTTCATGATATATGCAATCGTGGCCTGACGATTGCATATAGCATGAGGCAGACTGTCCCCTGTAAGTGTTGACTTCTATGTTCACTTTTATACATAATATATATATATATATATATATATATATATATATATATATATATATATATATATATATATAGCCTTCTTAATTGGTTAACAGGTTGATTGCACATAACCTAATGTCGCAAATAGTCTGAACAAGCTACACAAAATGAATATTAACTCAAAATTTTCTACTTGAAGGAAATCTGAAACATAAATTTATTAAAAAATATTACTTAGACCAGACGAAAAAGAATCTGGTAAAATACAATAAAAAGTTTGAAGATTGAATCTTGGCTAGCTAAAAATTAGAAGACATAAAGAAAAAAAATAAAGCAATTATTTAATAAATTTCTTGTTCAAAACGTCAGCGACGAGGACATACTCTTTTGAAATATAAATAATTTTGGTTGACTTTTATACAGCGCTGATAGATAAAGGGATAAGCAAAATGAGTTATTAGATCGATAAATGTAATTTATCAGTGTTATCTCTTGATTTATATACACGTTAAACATTTATCGATTTCAGGATCAGATATCTTCGAATAATAAATCACAACAAAGTCGTTATCGTAATATGCTTGTTTGTCTCTCTTGATCTGCGCATGCTTACAGAAACATGAAACAATCATGCCTGGAAAGTATCAAGTTATACGGAACTTTTTGAAAATCATTTGTTCTGTCCTCATATATATAATTTGGCGGTTAAGCGTAGAATAGTTAAGCACGCATCAGGCCTGGTGCTAAAATCGCACAAGTTCATTTTTTGAGAAATGAGAACAAAAAAACAAAATAAAAATCCAGAATAAAAATGAAATAAAATATAGTTTGTTTGTTTTTAAAATGGGACCTAAATTCATAAAAAAAAATATTTGCCCGACCTGTCTTACTTTTAAGGGTCAGTTTCCTCATCTTTTTACTAAAAAGGCATAGGTTAAATTTTCTCTGTTTGCCTTCACATCTGACGTGTTGCTCCTAAAAAAAGCACCTGGCGAATGCAGAACGTATTTAACTCATAGCTGTGCAATCAATTTAAGATTTTATGTATATTTCTTAATATATATATATATATATATATATATATATATATATATATATATATATATATATAATTGTCATGGCGATTGTATCTAGCATGAAAGAGCGAGCCGCCTCTAAGTTTCGACTTCAATGTTCACTTTTATATTTACACACGCTCTATCTCTGATATTGAGCACTTTATCCCACAAATATAGCACACATTAAAAGTACATTTCTTCATTCATATATATATATATATATATATATATATATATATATATATATATATATATATATATATATATATCCTGCACTGGTAGCAAGGCCCGAATTTTTTTGCAAGATTCAATCGTCAAGTGCTGAATATAGATTGATTGTTACCTAAATTAGATTTTAATAAAAAATCCTGCTACATACCGCAATGCTAGCACAATCATATATTATCTGCGGATGGCATTTATATTTTGAAAATTATGTTTGCCATTGAAAATAAACCGGATTATATATATATATATATATATATATATATATATATATATATATATATATATATATATATATATATATATATATATATATATATATATCTTGTTTAATAAGTTAGCGTTATTGGAGTTTTCTAATTTTTACCAAGTTATAAATTACTTTTTGCCTTCCCATTGTAGGATTTGTTTCTAGCTAAAATAGCCGACGTAATTATTAATGTATTGCCACCATGCTTTAATTTCCAGTAGTTTTTGGAGATCATATATATGATCTTGTTCTTAAAAACGGGATGACATTTTATTCATAAAAAAGTATACAAATGTCACATTGATAAAAATTTTAGGTACCTTAAGAATAAATAAAATCGTTAGAAAATAAAACTAATTGGTTGAAAAGAAAAAAAATATTTTGAAACAACCGCTGATGAAATATACCAAAACTAGGGGAGGGAATAAAACAGAAACAAAATATAAAAACACATTTTTCCTAGTTAGGCACTGAATTAGCGATCAGCTCCACAAATAAGGACAACTTGTGATTATCACAGATACAACTGAACGTAAAAAGGTTAAATATATATAACATTAAGGTATAAACTCCATCTAAATGTCCTGTATATGTTAGACTATCGTGGAGGAGTCCCGTGAGTCAAATATACCCCATAAAATATCCTCTTCCATCTAACGGTGTTTAAATGCCGTATTGACACGGAGTCTTTCTCGACCAGAATGACTTTCTCCTCACACACACACACACACACACACGAGTGTGCGAGGATACCATACGACAAATTGGCATAGGAACAGTATGCAATCGACCTCACTCTCCGTAGCTTGCGCCAACAGATTACCACCACGTTGATTGCCTGGACAGACCACTTCGTGTGAAATAATTCACAAATGAGGCTGATTTGCAGCAGGAACTCACAAACTTATTTGCATCCAAGTCACCTAATTTTTTTACCACGATATTATTGCGTAGCTGGAGGCAATTGGAAAAAAATTATGGATGCTGCTAAGGATTACTTTCAAAACTAACTGTATATAACTTTTACTGCATGCTTTTCATTCCTAATAAATGAAAAAACAGCAAGCGCAGTTTGGTTACTTTGGACAATTTTGCCAAATCTAAATGTTGGTATCTGAAATAGATTTTATTAAAATTACGTTATGGGTTATTTTTTTTAATTTTTTGTGTATTCATATGGATGTAGGTAGCATAGAAGGAATTTGTTTTCGTGAATATAAGGTATATATTTACAAATATAATATATTGTTTTTGTAGCCGATATTAAAATACACTATTCCTACTTTAATAGAATGATTTGTAAACAAATGGAAATACACACACGCATCTCTCTCTCTTTCTCTCTCTCTCTCTATACATATATATATATATATATATATATATATATATATATATATATATATATGAAGGATGAAGGAATGTAGTTCATCTGAGCACTTTCCAGGGAGGCTTATCACATCTCACATGTGTGTGTGTATGTGTGTGTGTGTGAGAGAGAGAGTTTGTGTGTGCACGCGCACGTTTGCGTGTGTTTTCGTGCGCACATGCGCATGTCCTTCATATGAGTGAAGTTTTATTACTATTTCCTAATAATAACATTAATTGCCGGTGGCAACAACATTTAGAATGTCGGATAAGATATTCACACTATCATCCACTTGCTCAAAATATTTATTTACAAACAGTCACATTTAAGAATACTGGAACACGTCAATATAAAATCATTAAAAAAGTTTGTCATTTATAGAATGTTTGCCAATATCATATATTATTATTCAGAATACGCATGAAGCAATACACACATTTATTCATGTAGACATGTTTCCAAAAGTAATGTTTATGTACTGTGATTGGCAATATGTTAGTGCCTGTGTATGTGCTTCGGCCGAGAACATTTCAGAACAAACGATGTTTCAGTGAAGGTAGGAAGGAGAGAAATACTTTGAATGCGAGACCATCAGAAAATCATTCATGTAAAAACGTTAACAATGAACCAATTATATGAACATTCTACGTTAAATTATTAAATATGAAATCTGTTTTGACGAAAAAAAATGCCAGGAAAATAATATGCAGTAGAATCCCTGATATCCGAAATCTCTGATATCCGGCGTGCCTCATATCCGGAATTCCGTTTAACCAGCCATGATTTTGATGTTTTGAACTATTTTGGGGGAGATGTAACTGATCTAAAATTTCTGTTTTCAGGAAAATTTGCCTTGGATAATTGTTAATGCTTATTTCACCCTAATGGCTTGTATTGGCGCAAAAGATGACACGAATAAGAGGTAAGGATGACAACGAGACATATCTGCAACAAGATAGCTACGCGATGCATGATTGTGATGAAACCTGGACTGAAATTGAAAACGCTATTAAAGTGGTTGTCAGTTTTATGGAAAGAAAGCCAGCATTCATCTATGACGATTGCAATAACGCACGAAGATTTTGCCTTTCGTTTAAAAACTTTCAAGAACAAAAGCAAAATAAAATACAGAAAAAGTTAAGAATGGCATTAGAAGAGAAATAATCGTCATGCAACTGTGATTAAAAAATCCTCGTTATATTATTTGTTTTGCATACGTGGCATAATTAATTTAATTAATTTTTATTGACATTGCATAATTTATTTCTTTTTCTTTAAAATCAATTCCGTTATATTTCACTCACCATTAGCTTATTTTGTTTACTATAAAACATTGAAATGAAATGTTAAACCTGATTTCAGTGGTTTTATTTTAATCTAAATATAACCCTTTATATCTGGACTTTGTAACCAATTCCTCATATCCAGAAGGCTTTCTTAGTCCGGCTGTTAGTGATGCTACCAAATGAATCCATAATGCTGCTTAATGAAATATCTTCTGCACTGATTGGAATGGTATCTTTTGACGTTTCTTTTTCTTAATCTTTATCTGCTGCACATATGTCATTATTATATATGCAATTCTATATAGTATACTCGTCCATTGACTTCATCCATGATACCGTCACATGTCCACTTTGGGAATGGGTTTTGATTGGTCAGTATTTTGACCCTTGGGAGACAAAGATTTTCGCGAATATCTTCAGCAATGTTTCTTACTTTTAATATGTAGTTTTCTCTAAATGGGGAAAGTAATTATGCAATTTTTGTAGCCAAATTAGTCGTAAAATAGTTTCTAACATTGCGTTGTGTGATATTACATAAACCTGAGAAATTTTGACGTTGTTATACCAGCTATATCTAAAATTGAGCAAATATCAAAATTTTCAATATGAACACAATCTCCTTATATTTGCATTTATAGAATCCCGCATAGGTTCATTAGATGGATTCATTACGTATCTCGCAATTTTCAATCTTTGCAATGTTATTTCCGTGCTCAGTAGACTACTGGTAGTTGAATGATTTATATCTTCTAAATTCTTGTTGTCAGCGATTCTACTGTATTTTAAAGCATCTAAAGGAAAAAATCTTCAATTTTTTTTAAGCAATGAATTCCTTTATGCTGGGTCGTAAAAAGTTTCTCAGCATGAAGAATGAAAGCTTGTAAATCTTTTTTTCGTTTCTCAATTTCATGAATCCTATTTATTTATATGGCAATATGTTTCACGACAATTTCAAGTCTTTTTGTTACTCTAAATAGATTTTGACCCTCCTCTCTATTCTTTACTTATTGATTCCTCTGCTTCTCTTACACTGGAATATCTCTTGTGAGTGTTGAATTCTTAAAGCATTCTTTACTCGTTATGCGTTCCAGAAATTCCATTTGTCTCTGATTGTTAGCAGTTGTTTCTTTATCATTCCTATTCTTGTTAAACTTCTTCAAATGTAATAACCAAGTTGATCACAGTAGTTCCGTCATCAGAATTACGTCACGGTTACTAGAAGTCTCTTTTGTATCTGTAAATGTTTGAAACATTCATTTTTATAAAAAAAAGATTACGTAATTCAATGAGAAACAGGAAAAAGTTTTCATCTGACACTTTTCGTCTATTTGGGTTTCATTGGACTAAAGTGATGTTGAAGTGGATATAAATAAACATTCATACGTAAGACAGGGAATGCTGAGATGTATTTAAATTTGATTTGTGTTTTTAATATGTTAATATATATGAGTATAAACCACATATACTTGGGTATAAGTCGAATCTATGTATAGTGTGACCCATGAAAATTTTTATGAATTTTAAATCATGCAAGAAGAAATAACCCGGGAGAAGTGCCACCGGTTATCAAAAATGTATGATTTCTAACCTGTTCAAGAAAATACCTGTGTTTACTGCGCCACATTCATTCTTACGAAAAAATGGCCACGAAATCGCACTATACACATTTATTAGGTTGGTGCAAAAATAATATCGTTTTTTGACGATAAAAAATACGTCAAAAAACGATATTATTTTTGTATCAAACTAAAATTTATTTATTATAGGGAAATAGCATAAATTCCTCTTTCAAGTTTTAACTTTTTATTTTGTTTCGTATTAATTAACCCTTTTATTATCTTAGAATTAGTTGTAATATTTTTTGTTAAGCTAAAATAATTCGTTTTCAGTTGTAGTTATATTAGAAATGATAGGTAGTGAAATATAATTTATTGGTTTACCTGCATTTGTTTACAAAGCAACGTTAAATATGTCAATCGTTTTTCGATTAAACCCATATTTGAAAACTTATGTTTGAATATCGTCGTTCAATTAGTGCTAAGTCGTCGAAACATAAACATTAATTTAGATTTGATGAATTCCTAAAGAACTAAGTGAGTACACAAAATATTTTCCACTTTTTCTTTAATTGACCCCAAACTGTTCTGCTATATAATGTCTTTTTCTCCCATAGAAGTTTAAATAATTAAGAGTTGATCAGCAATGTGTTCTCGTTACTTTGAATATTTTTCAGACATCCTAACATTCTGGAAAATGTATTTTGTTATAGCTATGACCATCCACTTTTTATCTTGTACGCTACTAAGATACACAGTTAATTATCTGCATCATGATAACCTCTATTTTCCTAAATCTACATATATGTTTAGCCATCCATCTTTCCGCCTGCATTCCGCAATGCCCAATAAAAGTTTAAAAAAGGTGTATATATATATATATATATATATATATATATATATATGTAGATAGATAGATAGTTATATAAAATTCTATTTTTCATGTCCACAACTGAAGACTATGTAACGTTGAAGCACCAAATCCAGTATGATAGGATCACCGGATTTATGCAACAATGACCTTGGCCAACATCTTAATTGTTTCCCGCTAAGAAATGTCCGGTGCAAAAACTTGAATGTACGATTGCTCTAATAGAATCGGTGGTTCGAATCCCAATTCAAGTTCGGTTCTCTATATTCACTCACGCCCAAATATATTTTTGAATGTTATGAATACAAATCGTCGCTCCAGCTATAGATTAATTATTAACACTTGAAAGAATAAATCATTATTATATCTTCCAAGAAACAGTTTTACAATCTAAATATATTTCATGCTTTTAGATAACCTGCAAAGTCTCGATAAGCCGAATAAAACCAATCATTTAATCAATCCATATCATATGTATATGTGTGTGTGTTTGTATGTATGTTTCGATGGATAAATTGTCGACTAAATTGCGAAAAAAGGTATATAACAATGGCATCTCATTTCAGCAGATATATTTACCAGTATTAAAAAAAATAATATCTAAAGACAAAAGAGTATATATATATTCAAGATAATCGCCATTGACTTGAACGACAGCCTCCAGACGACTTCGAAAACTCCCGAAATCTTCGGAACAATCTCATTGATTAAGTTGGTGAATGCTCCTATACAACTTACCATCACTTCATTTTTGGTGTTACACTGAGTTTTCTTGTCTCTTGCTCAAATTCGACCCACACATAATAATCAAGCGGGACACAGTCTGGGGGAGTTATGTGGCAACATGTAAGGGGTAATGAGGTCGCAGAAACTGTTTGACAGCCTTGCCTGTGTCATACTGCTTTTGTGACACAATGCAGATTCCTGTTGCCAAAATTATGGTCTTCCACCAGACACCCTTTTAATCTACATCCTAAATGCTCATCATGTAGACCCCTGCGTTGAGTCTGATATCCTGACTGACAATACGGGAGGTCTTTACTTATCAGAAAGATCAGCGTGAGTTTTCCGAGCTGCCGTGCATTTGTAATCACAACTGGACTCATCCATCTCTTTCCAAATCATCTACACTCTCTTCAGATTGACAGCAAAACACTGAAATGTTCGTATTTTTGCTTCCAGCACGAAAGCAAAGCAGTACAGCATGCCGTTCCAATTTTCTGGCGGAGTGAATTTCGTCATGTTGGTCTTTTTCTTAATCTCGGTGCCAAACTGAGCATAATATACTGTGCAGCTGACACAATCCCAAAAACAAAGAGCATATGCGAAATTAAAATATAATTTGCGAAAAATTAACCCATCACTCCTTCTATCTATCTATCTATCTATCTATCTATCTATATATATATATATATATATATATATATATATATATATATATATATATATATACATACATAAAATTTGGAATTGCTATGCCGATTCAATATTCTGTCCGATTTTCTCTACGTAGCGCTACTTGAACGAAAATCTGGGCACATCGTTATTGATCCATGGGTTAAATCGAAAATAATTAACATATATCCACTTGGTAGGTAAACATTGTTCGAGAAGAAAAATTCGATTTCAAACCCAGTTTGAAAAGGGATGGACGTCGTCAGGAAAAATTTCATCTTAGATACGACAACTTTTGCTAGAGTTGCAGTCATAGCCACCGGTATCCGTAATTGTTCTCATAATAGTGATAACTCAAATGTATAAATTCTCTATTCAATGCTATTTCTGTGAGTTAAATATATAGAATTATTTTCTTGCCCTAAAGCAAAGTGGTGGCAAAATTATTTTATTAAAATTAACTGTCGGATATGCTATATGCCGTATGCATAAATTGTCAGAAATTACAAGCAACTTTACATTTCGATTTCGACTGTTTTTACAGCTTATTTTAAAAAAAAATAGACAAACAAAAAGAAAATCCATCAATATGTATGTATTTTTTAACCCAATTAATTTTTCTTTTCTTTTTTTACATTGATAAAAATGTGCCAGTTTTCTTCGTGTTTCTTAAGGAATCGAGAATTTGGAAAATTAAAAAAAGAATTTAGTATAATAGTTTCCTACAATTTGCAAAGAATGATATATATATATATATATATATATATATATATATATATATATATATATATATATATATATATATATATATATATATATATATATTCAGTTTGGCGAGAGTATATTTTCTATGTACGCAAAGCACCATGAAGCGGTGCAACAGTTTTCGGCCTCAGATGAAATTAATGTATTAATAGGGTGCTTCTCATAACTTTGAATGTGATCACCATACTAAAATTTAGTCCCGTCTCTCTACACACGACACCCACGCACACACACATACACAAATATTATTATTATTATTATTATTATTATTATTATTATTATTATTATTATTGTATGAAGAAACATGCAACTTTAGTGGTTCATGGTGATTATGATTTATTTTCTTAGAATTGAAATTGGATTCTAATTCCTCATATTAACATTTTCATACAAATAAATGAGTGAACAGTATTCGAGTTATTAGAAAATTCAGTATTATTATTTTTAATATATGCACACATGAGTTTAAGGAGGCAGGTTTAAATTTGTGACAGGGTGGGTTGGTGGCAGTTGGTGTGTCGTAGAAGATATATATCTCTCGAAAAAATATGACATTGATGGAGTGGAAAATACAAGCCATGCAAACACAATTACGAAAAGGAAAAAGAGATAAAAAGAGATACATGTATATGCATCCATCTTAATAAAGAGATATGAAATAAAGAGATAATATATATATTTGTGTGTGTGTTTGAGTGTGTGTGTGTGTGTGTGTAATTATATTTGACCAGCATGTTCCTTCAGAACTGATGAATATATTTTTTTTTGTAAAATCTCTTTTTGATGGCTCGTGACATCTGAACCTGCCGACACCAAATATTTTGATTAGACAATTTACCCATACTTGGTAATTGACAGAATTAATTATGAATTAATGTTTACTCATCTAATGGATAATTATTTTATAGCTTCTCTCATATACATGACCACACGAGAGTGAATTGGAGATTATATTATAATAGAGATAAATGTTAAGTTAACCGTTTAAATGTGTCAATGTTTGGACCTCAAGTAATTTTAATTATAAAAGAATAGAAATTTTAAATTACATCTAACTCACTCATATCTTCTCTCTCCCCCACGTCACTTCCTCACTTCGTTAATGTACATATGCTTAATACGGCGCGTCAAAAATATGTAAATTTCTTTTCATTTTTTGTTTCAACCTTTGGAAGAAAAGTCTGATGATCCGCAGTCCTTTAAAAGGGCTGTGGTGAAATAATTTATTACATGGAACCTTAAAGTGGCCGGCTTTTATTTAATTTATTTGCTCTGGATTTACATTGAGCTCTCTGGATTTTATCCTCCTTGGGTTTACGCATATGAATTACCTATTTTTTCATAAACTATATATATATATGTATATGTATATATATATATATATATATATATATATATATATATATATATATGTAATGTTGGACTTTCCCGAAGTTCGAAGTATGATGACCATCTACTAATTATCTGCATACCTATTACGATGATGACTGTTGATGCTTGATCGAAAATTGTGCAAAAGACCACAAATAGTTCAAGAAAAAATATTGCCCGCAAGTGCAGCAGTAACACTGTTAGCTGTTTTATTTCGCTTTCGTGGTTCACGCAGTCGAATGATGCTTACTGCTTGCTGGTGCTTTATTCCTTCATGGCAGCTGGAACGATATTCTGATCTCTACATAGCTATTTCTTGAATTGAATGTTGACGTAAATCAAGGTTATTCTTCAGTTTATCTTTATACCTTAGCCAAGATTTACCAACATTTCTATGGCTACTATGGAGTTTACTGTATAAAAATACCTTTCGATATGCGATCGTCACTCATCCTTGCCAGATAACCAGCCCAACGCAGTTATGATTTCACCATGAAGGTCTGGATTGCACCAATCTTGGATTACTCAAAAAGGTCAGCATTTTTCAATTGATCATCAAACGTCAGGCTACAGATTGTACGGAGACGGCCTTTATAGAAGACATCTAATTAATTAATATGCCATCTATAAGATGTCCAAGTTTCAGGGACATACAATCGAGTTGGGAAAACGAGAGATATGTACACTAGGATTTTAGTGCAAAACTGCATTCTCTATTAGTCCCACAATCTATGACGGAGCGACCAAAGGAAGCGCTGGCTTTTGTAATGCCATTAACCATCTCGTCATCAAGAGATGCACTTGAATTTACCATGCTCTCGTGGTATTTGAAAGAGTCACCTCGAATTTGCTTCGTTTTCGGGCAAGGTTGAGAAATACCTTCATTTTTTTACGCTCATGGTAAGTCCGAATGCCTTGCATGCCGCAGAAAACCGGTTTAGTAAATCTTGAGCTTCCTGTAAAGACTTAGATGCAAGGGCAGCGTCGTCTACAAAAAGTAAACCGCGGATAATACAGGTTAGTAGAAGTGTTTTGGACTTAAATCGATGTTGATTAAGCAGTCCTCCATCAGTTCGAAAATGAAATTTAACACCAGTTTTTGTATCAGGAAAACCATACCTCAGTAACACTAAAACGAATAATGCAAACAAAACAGGCGCTGTGATAAAGCCTTGCTTAGTTCCATTAATGACATCAAATATAACAGTAGGCTGACTATCAGATATAGCTTGCATACCGACATTAAATGAAATGATGACATTCAACATATTCTCAGTTATAACAAGGTTTTTATAGAACATTCAAGGGTGATTCTTAGTAAAGTCCACGAATGCCATAAATAGCTCGTTGTTTCGCCCACAAACATTCTCGGGAACCTGACCTAGGGCAAAAATCATGTCGATAGTGCCACGACTGGAGCGAAATCCACAAGGAGGTTCAGGGTAGATGGCGTCGCCAATGTGTTTCATAATTCTGTAAAGGATGAGCCTTGCCAAAATTTTTTCCGCTGATAGACAAAAGTGAGATGCCACTATGCTTATTGCAAACTGCTTTAAGATCTTTTTTTCTTGCAGAGGTGCTGCACGGAGGCATTTTTGAAATCCTGAGGAACATAACCTGATCTCCAAATTTGAATGATCAGATCTTTTCTTCACGATATCGGCTTGATAGAAACTTGCATTTACTGAAAGGTGGGTTACAGAGATACCCCTCAGGAATTTCCGGATGATGTGGTAGAGCGGAAAGAACTTCATCATCTATGACTGAGGTACTGTTGAGCATTGTTTCAAAATGATCTTTTTAGTTCTGAAGTATTTCTTCTTTATCAGTTAAGTGAGTATCCTTGTCATTATCTAGAATTGGAGAAACAGCGTGCTTTTGGAAAACGCACACTGCTTTTAGATTATCATAAACACATTTTGAGTCCTTTTTATCGGCAGACATTTGGAGTTGGAAAAGGAAAATAACATTAACATCACATTTTAATTGATATATTTACCAAAAAAGCACAAAATTATCTTGAAATAAAATCTCTATTTACATTATTCGGACTATTGTCCTCATCTTTGTTGCCATACTTCTTACAACATTTCGGCTGTTTTACGCTCCGGCTTTCTTCAGGTGATTGGAATGTCGAACTGAACCATTTATTTCGTTCAATGTGGTAGGCTGTTCTAGTTCCACGTGCCCTGTTTAATGGATGTCAGTTATCAGTTATCTGCTGTTAATTCCCCTCTCCAATTTCTCCACTGCCTTAACAGGGTACTGGACCCACACACTTTCCGATCATGCCACTGGATCTAACAAACGCCTTTATCCACTGTGGCAGGTGTCTAACGAACTGAAGAAAGCCGGAGTGTACAACGGCCGAAAAGTTGTAATAAATATGACGACAAAGATAAGGACAATAGTCCGAATAATATAAATAGTGTCCATAATACCTCATCTCAGAAATATAGACAGATACTGAAAATCTCTATTGTCTTCAAGCTCGGCCTCCAGGCGACTTCGGAATCTCCGGCAACTCTTTTGCATTGTCTCCTTGTTTAAGACGGTGAATGCATCCATAATTATTGTCTTCAATTCATCTTTAGTAGTAAAATAAGTGTTGTTGGTCTCTTTCAACAGTTCACTACATATAATTAATACTGTTGCAGTCTAAAGAGTTAGGTTGCCAGATGTATGGAGTAATGTGATAGCCGAAATTGTCTGATAACTTTGACTGGATTCCCCTTCTTGTGTGACATAGCGCGTAGTCCTGTCGTCAACCATATTATACATAGGTTCTTCCAGAAATCAAGATGGTCACTGCTTCACGAATCTATGCATAATACAGAACTTCGTCTTGAATCTGATGACCTCATCAACAAATTTGGGAGTTCTATTCTTATACGATTCTTATTAATTAGAGTGTGTCTTCCGCGCTGCCGTATTTTCGTAATCAATATTAGAGTTGTCCAACTCTTTCTTTATCTTCTCCACTGTTCTCTAGTGACAGCCAAACAGTCTGAAATGCTCGTATTCTTGGTGAGAATTCCAAACATTACAGCATACCGTTATATATATATATATATATATATATATATATATATATATATATATATATATATATATATGTGTGTGTGTGTGTGTGTGTGTGTGTGTGTGTGTGTGTGTGAGTATATACATATATATGTGTGTGTGACGTCACCCCGGCCTCTCTGCCCACGTGCTATCCTGTAACGACCAATGTGACTTGGTATTGGGAATCTGGTAAGATTCGGTATCAGGTTTGTCGTTCCCTGCTCGCCTCCAAAGTCTGGTTACCGAAGTAACTGCTTTGATTTCTCGTCTAACCTACCCACGTTGTGATTTGATCTCAGGTAGACGAAATCAATCAGCTGTCGGGCCGTTATGCAACCCGAATCCGAGCAAAGGTGACACTGCACAAGTATATGTAAAAGAAAATAAAGTAACAACTGGAAAGATTCAAATGTGTTAAAAAAAGAATAACAAATATTTTTATATCTGGTTGCTGAACACAGGACTGCGTCTTTCTCCCAAACCGCTTCTATGGATACGTGACACTTTGCGTTTGTTAGGCGAGTCTTAATATCTTATGTTGTTTTTCAATAACTGGTTTTTGGTATCTTCAGGCGATGTTCGTAAAACTTGTTTTGGTGGTGTGAGTCTAAGTCGTTCTTCAAAAATAAATTGTTTTTGGTTAGAAGTCTAAGTCGGGATGCGTAGATATCTTTCAGTCAGCTTCCTGCGAGGCTGGTCTGCGAGCTCACAGCTCAACTCTGTCTGTGTCTGTCTGCGTCTGTCTGCGTCTGCTCTCGGAACTCTAACTCTCCAACTGCTGCGACTCTGTTTATATGGACGCCGACCAAAACCGGGTGGAGGCCTGTCGTGGTTTGGGTTCCTCGATAATTCCAAATCCACAATAAGGATTTTCTTTGTTTTCGGACAGGAAAATTTATCACATTCCATTTTTGGAAGTCCATTATTTTCTGCTTTAGAGGGGTTCTTAATGGAATCGTCCTCCCAATTTCTTCCTTTCTCATATTGGTATCTCAGACGATCCCCTCAGGTGGCGTCAACAGGTTTCCCTTCTTTCTCATAGTGGTATCTCACACCAATCCCCTCAGAGGCCTCAACAGGCCCCACTCCTTCTCATATGTTTACCTTCGCCTACCGCTCATGCCAACATTCAGCTAATGACGCTCGACAGCGTGGGTGTGGCTAGTCTGGCCTCAGTTGAAAATTATCGCTCAAAGGAAAAAAAAAATCATCCTTTATTTATTTTCTTTCTTTTCCACCACCAGATCCCTACAACTCGTAGTGTGGTCCTTAATCTCTATCTTAACCGAATGTTATCTGGAATTGATCAACGAGATTTTCACCAAGCGTCAAATGGTTGGTCAACTGGACGTCTTCGCACACTGTCGCCAATTATCTGTCCCGGTAACAAATTTTTATCACGTTCAGATCTGGACATATAACAGGTGTATTTTCGCAGAACCAAATGATATCTCCGAAAGATAGTTAATGGTTTATTCTTTCCTTTTTTCTCTTTTCCCTTCCCTTTTTTTTCTTTGGGGGTTGTCTAAACTGATCTTTTTACTCGGTCGCATCATTGACCTGATTACGATTATCTTCCAGCGTTTCGTTTGTAGGCCACTTGACCAATTTGAAATTTTCATTATTGCCATGGGCAGATTGCTATCTTGTATTTGCCGCGTCATAGCATAAATTAATTCCGACACATCCGAGATCTTGCTAATTTCCTATCATTCGCGAAAAAAAAAAATACCTTTTTTTCGCAAATGAAAATAAAATCTTTACCACTTTTCTTTGTTGAAAAAATAACATCGCTCAGTATGTCTTTCGTGATAGCTTCTTCTCGCCTTAATTATTTCTCGCTTTTAATTTTCACGCAACCGCTAAATAGTGTCAAAATATATATATATATATGCGAGGATATATATATATATATATATATATATATATATATATATATATATATATATATATATGTATATATATATATGTGTGTGTGCGTGTGTGAGGATATATATATATATATATATATATATATATATATATACGTGATGTGTCCAGCACTTTGTTCAATTGGCCCTAAGTAGAGGAAATTCGTACAGAATTTTGAATTAGCAAATTGAGTACAAATTATATATATATATATATATATATATATATATATATATATATATATAGATAGATATAGATGTATGTATGTATATGCATATGTGTGTATATATATACACATACACACACACACACACACACACACACATATATATATATATATATATATATATATATATATATACCTGCCCGCGTACTCAATTCCAGAGAATCCTTGTTGAGAACACAACTACTCTTAAACACGAAAACAATAAACAAAAATTAAAAATTCTTGAAGCATTAAACATAAAACAGTTGAAACCTAACCTGAACAACATAATGTATGAAAACTCCATAAATATCCTCAAATGCCTATAATTTATTACAGAAACCATTTGTTTATACCAACGTCTTCCCATATTTAATACTTCTTGTTTTTCATTCTCGTGTGTGACGTGACGAGCTACGACACGATTTTCGTTTCCGCGTCTCGTATATACAAGTTTGTCCTTACTTGAAATTTTCATGCAGAAAAGGCGGACTATCATTGTTGTTTCGTCAGTAGTTGTTTGATTTATTGAAATTGTCATTTTTGATAATGGCTTGTGTAAGCCGAAAGCTTAGATTGGATTTGAACATGTTAATACATATGGTGATTTCCGTTCGTATTTCAACGATAATGCGATTCAGCTTATCACACAATATGAAAGAAATTTACATAAAATAATTAGACAAAACTTACTTAATGAAACATGCATTAATATATATATATATATATATATATATATATATATATATATATATATATATATATATATATATATATATATATATATGGTGGGGTTAGCGTGTGCTGATGTATGTGTGTGGGGGTAGATTTGGAAAATCTACTATTCTGTAACATGAACACTTGTCTAACAATACTTAGATTTTATTTAATTATTAATTCCGGGACATTAATCTACCCATTCTTTTTTGTTAAATATGCGAGACTTTTTCTGTTATAAAAGTGTGGCCTCAAGGACAAAACTACTGATTGCTTCAATTTATAAAAATAAATATTGTTGACTTAAAATCTTACAGACATCAGTTCATTTTAAAATCAAATATGTTTTGCATACCCATATGTGAATATGCGAAGGAAAATCTCCGATAGTTTGAGAAAGTTAAAAAATATAACATCTATTCTTTTGTTATGATGGAAAATAATATTCGATAGCTAGGTGCTGTATTTTTTATTGTAACTATTTCGAATTCAAATATATTTTAACGATCCTTGCTAAGAATTAAAGATGCTGTGATTGTGAGAATCCTCGAGCTTTCTTTGCAGCACACTAAAATATTGTCGCGACGTTTACGTCCTTCTTCATTACAGACTCGTTAACAGCAACAAATGATTAACTTTATTTCATCAATAACTCTACCATATAATAACAATTGTGAAAATATGTTTTATCAGCATATTCTATGAGTCTTTGTAATCCCTGAATTATTTATTTTTTCCAGTTTCCTTTTTAAAATTTTCAGCAGTACTATCAAGACACTGATCTTTCCATCACAACTTGTATCTTTATTTACTTTGTAACACATGAGTCTCATTTTTCGCGACCAGATACTAGTACGAATCGTGAAAAATTCATATATATCCCGACCTGCATTAATTTCTTATGTTTAATAGTATGAGAGATTACATGAGCTTTATAATATTAATTTCCCTAACACGCGAAATATCAATTCAGTTTACTATTTTCGACTAATCTTAATAAACATCAGGAGTATATTTTTTTACATGATCTTAAATAAGCCGATTCGTTCTCATTTTTTGCTGAACTGGCATTTTCTTAGCACTTACTTTACTTTGATGTATGGATAAATTATAATATTTTTTTCTGCCGAACATAAGGAATTTGAAAACAGGATTGTCTGCTCGAGGTAGTAATTTTCTAACACTGCAAGGCGCCATAAAACAAAAATATTATTATAAGAAGCCGAGCCACTTTCTTATAATGACTCTTTTCCTCTCTCACAGGGTTGTAATACATAGTGTCCAAATCATTGAGATATGCTAAAGCTGTCATCTACGTTCACATGATTCACGAATAAGAGATTCAGTAAACATTTCTTACATTAGTTAGTCAAGAGAATAAACCCTTTAAATTTTAATAAAGAAAACTTCATCAAACCCTAACAAAGCTAGAGTATCAAATAAAATCGCTTTAACAAATGACAGAAATACATCAGTTGAATGCTTCCAACAAAACTAAAACGAGTAACACACGCAGAATTAGAAGAGAGAATAATATAATCAAACATTTGACTCCCCACACTAATTTAACGCATTCACTGCAAATTAAGAGATAATGTGTGTTTAGCAGTTTTTCTTACGGCATCGACCACGAGTTATCTCGTTTTGTGGTCTTGCCTTCATGGCCACCACGACAGGGACTTTAGGTTTATTAACACAAATAGATGATATCATGCGTCTAAGGCAGAAATAAACTGACTTGCTGGCAACTAAAAGCATTTTTATGGCGACAATATATTGAAATGATAGCGCACAAATGAAAAATGAGAAAATATTTTAGTGCCTAAGTTGGTTAATATGAAGTGTGGCTTAGAAGACATTCTTTGTAATTGACCTCAGTTAAACAAATTATGAGGAAATAATATCTCGCCAATCATAGAAGGATCAATAACAGGGGACCTTGGATGTCTACTTTACTCTAAACATCTTTTAATAAAAAAGATTTTCTGTATTTCAACCAACGGTAATGCTGTTCGGCCAATGAATACCGAGTGTTTCCTGTATGGAAACAATTAATCTTACAATTGCCATAATTATGGGCCCAAACCAACGGATCCATATATCGTAATTCTCCATGTATAATACGCATTTTTTTCTAAAAATAATAAGCAAAATCAGGGGTGCGTATTATGCTCAGTTACAAAACTATCTATAAAAAATTGCCGTAAAATAAAATAAGAATTATCATAAAACTAAATTAGAATAATATTATTCTATATTTAAAACTATTTTTTAAATAAGCGTAAGAAAATCAGACCGTAATGTAATTCGAGAGATACAATTTATATTTATTACCAAACAAGAGGTGCATATTATGTTTTAGTAGAAGCATTTTCCTCACAATTTTAGGTGTGTATATTATAGATGAAGACGTATTATACTTGGAGAATTACGTAAAATAAATGTGTTAATGATTAAAGACACTTCTAAAATATTTTATGTAGTTTTGGTGGATAAACGTGTTGCTTGATAACCATGATGGACAAAAAAATTGCAAACTTTGCAATACTCACAGTAGGTGGCAGTTTGTATAATTTATAAATTTAATTAAAACATTCAACAAAAATAAAATGTAGAATTAAAAATTAAAAATGCTTGTGTCAATGTAAAAATTAACGATTAACAGTTTGAAACATTAATTAGACAGAATTGAGTGCATATTTTATTAGAGCAATTGAAGCCAAAACAGTCGAGTTTAACTTCGCACCAATTTCTACGCGACGGCTGCATAAGTTGGGGAACTGAAATAAAAATCAATAGATGTCTGCAAAGATTTTTTTCAATGTTTCACCATTTTTTAGATACCTGCGAATTAACATTTCATTTTAATTGCAAACAGCCAAATAAAATAGAGTAGAAAATATATGCTTTGTTCTTCTAAGTACATATAATAGAATAGAATTTAAGATCATTTATCTGGGCGAAATTATAGCTACATTTATAGATACTAGTTATTCACTCTTTAGTTTTGACTGAGTAGGAAACATCCTTAGTAGTGCTAGAAATAAAAAATCTCAATTATAAGAATCTACTGACTAAAATGACACAGTTATTAAATGTTGTGCAGCAGTAAACACCTAAGATTTCAAAGAACGACACTGACATAAGTATCAAACTTGTTAATAATACTAATATTAGACAGATAGTGGAGTAAACTTACTGTTAATTTCACTAAAGGGTGGTTTCTTTTGCCATAACAGGATACGACAACACAACTATGAAATTCAAAGAAATTCAGAGAAATTCAAATTAAGGGATCAGAATCATCTTCAGTGGCAGGATAAAATTTTATACCGCAAATGAAGTCCCATGCAGAGTGATAAATGTTAAATATTTTCGGTTTTGTTGTCACAGCTGCGAATGTCATTCAGTTTTGTTTTTTTTTGGTTTTTTTTTTTGCAAGTATACATCCCGTCATTATTTACACAATCTTATTCAATAGACAACCTAGGTTTGGAAATATTGACAACTTTTTCCTCCAGGTAATATTTCTCTCCCACTACATACATCTTACTTTTCTCCATCTTACATTTTGCCAGATGCATCTAGACAGAACCATGATTTAACGATACTTCCTCAATCCGAATAACGTTTGATGATTGTTGTATCTTTGTTTATTTTTATTTAACGCATGCTCACTTGAAACAGTATAATTCATCGTGGAGCCGCCATCAGCCTCAACTTCACTTCTGTATATAGAGTTGTCAGTCAAGCATTGCACAATAAGGGGAAATCTTCAGTTTTTTTTTTTGTTTTTTTTTACAATTACAAATTTGAGTTTTACTTGTAGATTAACCACTGCAGAACTTCATGTTTATATCCCTTAATACTCTTGACCTTACTGGACAATTTACTGCAGCTAAATGTTAATGTAAGCGTCTAATTCTGTAAGGGGGCTAGGTAAAAATAGCAATTTACTGTAAAGCTGGTAAAGAGGCTCGAATCAGTAGTGATTAATTAGTTAATTCTAGGGGCAACGCTACTAGCTTCGTACCAAGAATAGTATATAAGTTTTAACCGAAAAACATTTCCTCTCCTAATCACACAAACTGATATGCCATTACAAGAGGACATATTTTCTAAGTATAGAAATTCCCATTAACGGAAACGACATTTAAAATTAATCTTTGTGGAACATGAGAAAAATACTTTAAACAATTGACGATGTCAGTGCGGAAATCTTTTTTAACTGCCCTAGAATATGAAAGGGTGGTAGACGCCATCGTAGCTACCACTTTGGTTCTTTTGATAGACAAATTCTCCTTGAAAAAGAAGAGGACACGCCTAATAAACACTAATTGTGCTTATATATCTCGGAGAGCCGAGTTCGATTTCAAAACGAATCAATACTAACTACGTGCTAATATTCTTGGGAAAGATATGGATCCTTTTCTCCCCCGACCAGCTAAGGCAGGGTAGATCGGGTTCTATGACAACTGCTCTACCGTAGAAAGAAATGGCAACATACTGCAGGAATAAAAAAATGCGTCTCGTCAGTCATGTTTCGAAAGATACATGATCGTCTAAGCATGTATCACTGAATGTAACAGTGTATAATATATATATATATATATATATATATATATATATATATAACTCCCCGCAAAATAATATTATCCGTGTGTGTGTGTTGTGATGACCGTTAACATGCTTGGCAAACTTTTGAGATAATGTAAATATATGTATACAACAATATATTTATTGCAATTAAATAAGATACTGTCCAGAGACTTACATGGAAAGTCACAATAGTTCTTCATTCTATACAACATTTACGGTTGTATAGAATCAAGAACTGGCTTGGTAGAAAGTTACATATTATCAGCGTGGAAACCAAATTTCAGGGGTAAATATTTAAATATAAACGTAAAGAAACCGTGCCATATTGTAATGTTATTGATTTAGACCAAAGGCTGCAGGAACTACAAAGCTGAATTCTTCAAATTTTCCAAAGCGTCATACTGCTGGAAAAAAAATGTTCAAGATTTCGGGGTATAGCAACATACAAAAGGAATTGATATCTGTCTATATTTCTGAAAGTTGAGTTAAAGGGAGATAACCGAGGCATCCAGAAGAGCTCTGGCTCGAGAAACAAAAACAATCTACTCCGGTCGATGAAATAAAGAGTTCACTTCGAAATTCCAATCAGATGAAGAAAGCGGGAGCGTACAACGAACGAAATGTTGTGAATATAGCAATAAAGATATGACCAAACAATTTAAATAGCGTAAAAAGAAATAACTATCGTTACTAATAGATTAGACAACATCTCAACGAATGAGCAGGGAAAAGGTTTGGAACAAGTGTTGAAACTAAAAAAATCGCATGAAATTATCTAAATATTGATATTTCTTCCGTGTAAATCCCGTGCCCATTATATCAATAATGCTCATTCGTTTAGCTGCAGTTCATTTTTTATTGCAAAGCAGATGCATCGATAGATTTCCCACGTTCTGTATAAGGCATTTTTAATATACATGCGCATATACGAAGGAGCGAAAATACTGTGGTATTAACTTCGATTTGAGTAAGTTATGAAACAGGCCTGTAATGATTTTCCGGGCGTCAGAGATTTAAATTCTTACCACGACTTGTTTTTTATTAGTTGTCATACTGTACATTTAACTTTTTTTGATTATGCAACAGGGAATGAACAGTAAAAAGAAATAGTCAAAAAGAGAAAGAGATGGTTGGAGTGAAAAAGGAAAATAAAAATGTATCCAAAATACTCTTTTCATTGTTTAGTTACACTAAGTAATAAAAAATGTCCCTGCCATTTAAATCCAACATTATTGCTTCCTGCTTTATACAAGAACGTATGGTTTATCATTTATATCGCCAGAATTATACCCTATTCATTTTTTCGATTTTCTTTTCTTCCATTATTTTCCCATGAGGCCAGTGGTCTGGCCAAGGTAGAATAAAATGAAAAAAAATAAAGATTAAAAAAGGGAGAATATAAAGAAATCAGAATTGCGTATAAAGAAACAATGACATTTTTTGTAAGGGAATTCTTTCTAGAACGCAATTGATTACCAATTGTGTCCCGTCGGTACATTTTTATTTGACCACTTTCTTTTCAAGACTTGCCAGTAAAGAGTAATTTACGTTCGTATTTTTGCCAACTTCGAATAGAAACATATTGATATTAATATCGTTTTTCTTCTACTTATCCAAAATTTCTTCACTTTATCGTCTGATTTTATTTTCCCTGAGTTAAAAAAATGTACGTCCATTGCCAAAACGATTTATTTGTCGATGTTATTATCGCACAAATAAAAAGGGAAATTGTTCTTTTTATAATAGATTATAATAGCACCCTGAAACCGATTTTGCATATAAAAAAGAACACTAATGATTTTTATTCATCATTTGGAATTTCTGTCGTTTTTATATTTGTTTGAATGGATTATATTCTTCAAGAAATTAACTCGTTTTCTCTTTTTCACCTATTATGCAAGTAGTTATTTCTCCAGAAAATATGGACGAAAGTGTACTTTATGCAGTAAAATCCGTTTGATTTTCCTTTAGAAATGTTTAAAAAAATTGCATTCATCTTCTGTCTCATTTTCCAATATACAAATCGGAGTAGATGTAAGTGTGAATACAACGAATTGTATACATTTGTCATCACTGTATTTGCAAACAAATATTTCATATTTTACCACATCTGCGAAGCTTTATGTCAAGAACCCAATACACAAAAATATTTATGAACTTCACTCAAACATAACTTCATTGGCAAAGCTGAAGATATTTTTATATGAAGCATATGACTCGATTTCCGGATTATACAAATCATAACTTTGTATGAAAAAATATTTTCATTTATTATATTTCTATTTAAATATCAAAATTTAATACATCGTTTTCTAGAATCCTTTACAAGATTGATTCTGTGTAATGAAAATTTATAATAAACTTTGAATTTGTGGCCATAACTGCTTTTAAAAAATGTGTAAATATTTTGGAAACACCTGAAAGATTTGCTAGAATTCTAAAGGAATATAAGAATTGATCATTTATTCAAAAAATATCTAACGACTTAGGCGTTTGGATATTTCGCTCTGTTTATTGATAAATTAGAATTCAAATCTTGGTTAATTAATAAACATATGTATGAATAGGTCGTCCTTTGCGGATATTCATGTATAGTGAATTATAGACAGCTGGGTTCATTGACAATTTCCTAACTGGTATCACTTCTCGGAACAAAGAATTAAAAGTGTACATTTTGAAGGCATTCTCCAGTTAAACCATTTATATATTAACCAGTTTAGTTGTTTCATATTCTTGCCCGATATATGGCTGTTAACTGAATTGTAATTATACTTCTGTTGTTTAAATTAGATATCTTTCACTGGACCCAATGTATTTTCAAGGAAGAAGAGTATAGAGATTTACTAAGTGTACCTTAGATGTGGTACAAGGTCAAAAGTATGGAGCTCCAAGTTTAAAATCGAACTATTTTGATGCAGTTAATGAAGCAAGACAAGCTTTCTAAATAGATTATACCAGATCGAATTTTCCCAAGGAAGGAGTGTATATTCGAAAATAACAATTTATTCAGTTATTTACAATAAATATATATTATTTGTAGCCGACACATTTATGGACGTTACTTATCAGAGCTTTGGCTCTGATTTTGTCTGCTCTGTGATATCCCAGTATAAATAAAATCGAGACTAAATGTTTGGTATGTTGAAACATAATTTTTGAACAAATAAAACGGAATGAGGTATAAAAATAGTGGTATTAGTATATGAGCTTATTGTCAGATTTATTCTTCTTTTATGTGCCATGTTCCTTCAGGAGTATTTAATCATGGTCCTCCACGTCTTCTTGACAATTATCTCTCTTAATATTTTTTGTGTTTTTGTCACTTCTCCCAAACATTATTGAACCACCCATTTGTTCAATCTCATCATGTTTGTTAAACACAACTCTCCTCTGTGTATTTAGTTTTCCAAGACCCTCTTCCTCATTACGAGCTCCTGAATTCTCTTCTTGATGTTAACTATATTTCCATTTTGTTTCCATTTTCTCCAAAACCTGATTGTTGCTCATGTTCAGTCCATGGTATCCTCAGCAATCTTCTGTTGAAGCACATTTCTGTTCTTTCAAGTTTCTTCATCTTTAAGAAGATTGTTCAGCATTCGCTGATATACAAGGGGACAGATATCACTTAAGAGTTCCATACACTTTTCTTTGTTTCTAACGATTTTTTCTGTCTCTTAATACGCTGCTTAGCTTTTCGAATGCATCTTTCGCCATCCCAATACGTTTCTGGATAACTGTGTCACACTTTCCTTCCTCTGTTAGAAAAAATCCTAGAAACAGAACGTCCATAAAGTTCGTGTGCTCTTTAAAACAATTATAACTTTATTTGTATTTTCGATAGAAATAATCTGTAAAAAATGTTATAAAGTTTAATGTACCTAGTTTTAAGTATAGTTAAAATAACTGATGTAATTTCAGAGATTACTGTAAATCAGTTGGCAAATTTTTTCCATGAATTGCAAAATCGTATTACCCTTTGTATTGCTAATGATGGAGGATATGTGGAAACTTAAATGAAATTTCAATAAAACCTTAACAAATATAGATTTACTTCTTTCTAATCCTTTTTGACAAAATATTTCTATCGCAAATACAAATAAGGTTATAACTTTTTTAAAGTGCAAACGAACTCTATGGACACCCTGTATTTAAATTTATGTACCACTCTTCCCAAAATGCTTCAACTGATAGCACAGTATTTTTATCAGCATGAAACTGATACGAGAATAATAAAAGATCTGAAATCAAAGAAAGACATTAAATCTTAATATTTAAACAGCTTTGCTATGAGAAAAAAATGACTTTAAAGTAGAAAACATGAAAGTAACATCGAAACACGTGCGTATATAGTATTTATTTTATTAGAAAACTTAAAATCATCTGTTAATTTAATGTTCAGAATATTAAATAAAAATTACAACAATTTTTTTCTCACATCTTCAAAATATTTATTTTCTTTTCATGAGCTTCTTCAGACAGTTTTTCATTACTTATTTCGTCAATGATCACCTGGAGAAATTTAAAGTTATGTTCAGTAAATATTTTATGGTATTTTTCTCTGTGAGATAATTTGGTTTTCCCAGAGTATGTTTTAGATATGTTAACATTAATAAAAGAAAATATTATCTAAAATATGAATAAATTATCAACTCAATACGGCTCAATTGAATTACTTCTAACTTTTACAAAGCACATTTGTATTTCCATTTTCTTTCCGACAATTACATTCTTATTTTCGTATTTTCAACATTAATTTTCGGTTGATACATTCTTCAGCCCTCATTCGGCGTAAGAACAGAAGTCGCTATTTTTGTTCTGATTTCGGAATGTATTGTTTTATAACTTTTCTATTTATCTCTTCGATAATTTTAAGCAGGTGAAGCGATGATGTATTTCTGTAGGATGATGCAAACTTTATGTAGGGAGATAGATATTCTTTAATCTCTTAATATACAAATAGCGGTATTATGAGTATGAATTAGTAGCAGATTAAGTACCAGTCTTGAAATTGGGATTAGAAAATTCATGCTCCAGCCAAAGCTATTAGGTTCTTTTTTTTCGCACATACCTTTGTAAAAGTCGAATCCGGCTCATCTCAAAGCCATCTAGAGGTTGAAAGCAGGAATGATTTTTTTTTCTGAATTTTCTTTTGGCAACCAGTCTAAAAGGAAAGATCGGAAATAAAAAACCTGGTTTCCGAGGGGTCAGCATCTCCAAGCCGTGTGTCCAGAGCAGCAACACGCACAACAATGAGTCTGTGAGCCTCTACTACACATGGTAATATACAGTGTTAATATTCATTTTCTTCTTTTCTTCTACAATTCAGGACGTATGCTATCGTGACTCTACGTAATTTTCTGTCAGTTTAGCTCTTGTTAAACTTAGTCTTTTCTATCTCTCCTAATCACCGTTCGGCCAACCATTTTCATAAGCCCGTTATTGAGATTAAGCACTATTGCCACAGTCCATTTTGCATTCAATATGTCTTATTAATCTTCATAATTCTCTAATAATTCAAACTATTGCCCTCATCTTTGTCGCCAAATTTATTACAACGTTTCGGCCGTTGTATGCTCCGGCCTTCTTCAGGTGGTTGGAATGTCGAACTGAACCCTTTATTTCGCTCACTGGGGTAGACTGTTCTACTGTGCCATGTGTCCTCAAGGTAACATGTCACAGCAGATAAAGGCGTTGCTTAGATCCAGTGACAGGACTCAAAGAGTGTGAGTTCAATACCCGGTTAAGGCAGTGGAGAACTTTCAGAGGGGAATTAACAGGAGGTAACTGATAACTGACATCCATTAAACATGGCACGTGGAACTAGAACAGTCTCCCCCAGTGGGCGAAATAAATGCTTCAGTTCGACATTCCAACCACCTGAAGAAAACCGGAGCATAAAACAGCCGAAACGTTGTAATAAATATGGCGACAAAGATAAGGACATTAGTCTGAATAATTTAAATAACGTCCTATTAATGTCGATTTTCTAAGCCCTCTTTCATTATTATGCGCTGTAGAAATCTCAACTGTCTCGTTCTGATGTTACATATATATGTCTATTTTGCTTTCATTTTATCTAAAACTTCATTTTTGCTTAAATGTTCAGTCCATGGTATTCTCACTATCCTCTTGTAGAACATGCTATTCGGCTCATGCTATATGTCTATGATGAGAGGTTTGATATAATCAAATTTTAATACTTGCTGTGTTTGAAATCATAACACTTTAATTATGTAAGAAGTCTATGTTTTCTGAAATTTTAAAATTTATTCCGAAGCTTCCTTCAATAATATAACACTTGGGGAAAAATGTTAGTTTTAAACCGTGGACTTCTGATATATTATAATTTCATGAATTCCGCACATAATGTACAGAGTTTTCTGTTTAATATATACCTTGTTTTATTTAGTGCTTTCTTTTTGCGCTTACCATAGCGTGGAATTCCGTCAGCTTGTCTTTCAAGTTCATTCTTTATATCGTCTGATCTATTTTAACTAAGTACATCGTGCCAGTGGATGTTACAAGATAAACCGAGTAAAAACCTATCTAGGATGCATAAACTATGATAAAGAGAAAAATCTATGAAATGACGAAGAATAATCTTCCCGTTGCTTTCTTCTTTACGAGACTAAACTTATTGATTTGTTGATCAAAATTTGCTGAGTTTTGTAATGTCGACTATTTATTTCTTATAAATATAAACCCTGTAAATTTCCGATGATTTATATATTTATAGGCATTATTTACATTATTCAGACTGGTATTGAACCTAATTCTTTGGGTTTAGTCACTGGATCTAACCAACGTCCAGACTACAGTAGTGGTGAACCAAAACTTGGATGTAAAGGGAAATAACTGATGCATCCGGAAGTGGCGTGGAACTAGAAAAATATAGGACGGTGGATGAAATAAAGGATTCGGATCGAAATTACAATCAGCTGGAGAAGGCCGGAGCGTAAAACGACCGAAACGTTGTGAATACCGCAATGGAGATGAGGATAATAGTCCGAATAATCTAAATAATATAAGTATTCATAATACCTCATCTCAGAGATATAGACAGTTATATATTTTCTTCTGAATTTTTAGTCGGGATTTTATACACAGCCTAGTGTGATATGGGTTTGGTCATAAAACCAATTCTAGTGAGGAGCGAAATCGCTACTCAGCAGTAATGGCCATCCTCACTAAATTCAGTAGCTATCATTCTACTCCACTGCTAAATTTATTAAATAAATATTTGTCGAATTTATTAGGGTTATTGCAGCACAATATAATCTGGTGTTATCATTGTTAAGGACCACACAGCAACAGGAAAATTGCCCTTCCGAAATATCAGCTTTGGAAATACGAATCCAAATTTTTAATTCAAAAATAAAAACAGAAGTAACATTTAATATATTTTTTTAGATTATTTATTCTTAGACTTTTTTTTTTTTTTTTATAAAATCTTAGGATTCAGAATTTGTTTTAATGGAGATAATATTATGGTTACCTTTTTAGTAGGCACGTAAAAAAACAGCTGAAGTGAAAGTTAAATGCACTCCAAATGTAACGAAGTTTGAGCGTTGAAATATGTTGGATAGGAAATTAGCCTGCCGATGAAAAGGCCTGGAGCAGATCACTCTTAACAGATTCCATCCGATCGCGTCATTCAATCCATCTGTTACAGCTAGCTCTTGCTCAGCATAACGTATAAAGAAACATTGTAGCACAGTTACTAGTGGTTAATTATATAAACTTTGCAGGACATTAACTCTCATTTCGAGTTTCTCGTGGTTGAATATGCTTCTGGCTTCTCGCCATCTTCAGCTTGTTTAACATCGGTTTCAACCCTTCGAGGAACTAACCTACCTTCAAGTGCTTTACAGCAAAAAATAAATGATGTTAAGGCATTCTAAATGCCGGCAGCGGAGTCAAAGGCCGGATCTTTCTATAACGTCTGCCTTGTGTTGGCTATTATACACGTTGTAATATGACAGTACATTTTATGTCACTTTTAACTACTAGTGTATCGCATTTCTGAAAACAAACCGCCGCTGGTTATAAGAAAGTGTTTTCATTTAATTATTTTTGCAGAAATTGAATTATTTACGCTGGGATTCATTTCGGGTTTATTTCAAAGAAGTCAGAGGACGAGGCAGTAATTTTGAGGGTTCTTCGAATTGTATTGCGTTTTCGTTTTCATTTAGAAAATGTTGAAATGCTATTCTAAAGAGTGCAAAAGGAATTAGGGCTTTTATAGAATTCAAGTAGTTCATGGAAGACGAAAAGTTGATCTTTAAGAAGTATTTGAATGAATGCTGAGACTCCGGAAAAGAAATATATAAAATCTCAAACAAAAATGTTTCAAAATATTTCAAATATTTAAATAAATCAAACTCAGAGTATATTTCAAAAATCTACTCAAACAGCTTTTCGTCAAGAAATAAAACTTTGTTAAACAAACTCCCTCGTAGATACTTTCCTTAATATTAAGATCTTACTCTACCAGTAAAATACAGTGTGTCCATAAAGTTCGTGTGCACTTTTAAAATTTATAATTTTAAAGTGCACATAAACTTTATGGACACTTTGTATATCTTTATCTATCCTCAAAATATTCAATATCTCTTTAATGTATATCACATACCACTTTCATCAGAATAATTTTAAATGTTTTTTTTTTTTTACTTTGAGTGTCGCTCGAGATTTCTGTTGAGTGGACTTTATAATATAAATGTTAGATTTAAACATATATTGTCATATATCGATATGATATATATTTGAAATTAGATACTATTTATAACTCCAGTAACGGAAATCTCAGTAAAATAAAAAATACATATTTTTTATTTAAATACTTTCAACGTATATTATAGAGTTAGTTGTTTAGATCATAATGATGATCCAGATTGTTTTATTCATAGCGTATCAGCTGTTGTACACAGTAATCTCCATCATGTACCAATATTCCTACTCGCTGTCTTGGAATTTCAGACTGAACATTTTATTTGATGCCAGTCAATAGATTGTTCTCATTACACTTGAAGTATAGTTACTCTCGTTTATTACACAATTGTTTTATTGCCGTTCTTGTCGGTCGTCTCTTTCAGAGAAAGAGAATGTGTAAACATTCGGCACTACATTAACATCCTACAAGGCTATGTATAACCACTACCCCGCCTAAAAATTCGCATGAAAATATATAAATATATTTGAAAGAAATAATATGATGCGGTATAACTTTTTTGAGTGTGTTTTTCGTATTTGGTGTGTCTGAATTGGCGTGTAATTGTGTGTGTTTGGTTGAATCTTTAGTTTTAATTTATCGAAGTCCAGTATACATTTCTTCCAGTTAAGTGATATTTCTGACACAATTAATGATTTAGGAGAATTACAATTACTAAAATTGTTTAGTTTCTTGTATATATGGTATTGTGCGGATCTATTAAGCACGAACTTACATACATACAAAAATACAAATCACACAAAACGCTAAACATTCATTGGTTAATTAATCACCACTGTCTTATTATAGGCAATTTACAAATCACAGTAATGCGACAAGTTTTTTTTAAACACTCTATTTTTAAGTAGTCAATTTTGCGTACTTTTGGAAGAAAGTCTCCCCAAAGCTCGCTCGCTGATGGGTCGATGCCAACCAATCAGATCGTTTGCACGTGAAGAATAATCCTTCCTGCGAAGCGATTTGGAGCCGACAGTCACTTATTTAAGCAAGAGTTTTCTAATCCTAATTAGTGAGAAATTCATCTACCAAACGAATCCACGACAGGTGAAACCATGCGCCAACTTTCTCACTCACACACATCACTCACATGCTGAACATACCTTGTATATGCTCACATAAATCATTCTTACACAGCAATATGTTTCAAGAACAATCATTACAAGAGACTCTCATGAGCATTCTTCCAGTGAACTTTGGAAAACTAAAATAACATTTAAAGAGATGCAACTCTTGGTTAATTCAACCTTTTATTACTTAAATGTATGCTTTCCTTCACATCGTTGTTTGATATTGTGCATCTAGTTAAATACATATTTTATGTATAACAATGTATTTTGGTGTCAGTTCTGTTTCCTAATCTAAAGTTAAATTAATGTGGTGAAGTCCTCCTCACTATTATGCATATTGTAAGTATTCATTGGATTTTCATTTTTAAAATGTATTTTATTCCACATAACTACAGAAAAATGGTGCATATGGGGTTAAGTCATGACTTCATAGAGACTTTGAGGATTTATGACGGTTGTATTAAGAATGATAAGAATGTGTTGGTTTCATGCGAAGAATATTGTGCAGTTTATTTCGGTCTGTGATTGTGCCTAGCTATGTTTATGATAAGAAAAATGAAGACCAGCCTTCCTCATCTTCACATTGAACCTTCTGCTACATTCTTCGTTATTTTACAAAGATTATTTGAAAGAAATATTTATGTTAATCCCTAATGAAAATAGTTCCTAATCAGTAACTCAACGAGCTTGACAACATTTCATTATTACTCATGAAATAAAATGGGTAAATTATAAATCTACTGCAATTTTACGCATCTACTATAATCTTCTGGAAATGAAGCGTTTACTTCAGCAGCAAATCAGCTTTTTGCACTTTTCTATCAATTTCTGACCGGAATGTATTTGAAAAATCCTGAGAATATGTTGAAAAGACCCGTTTATGGCCAAAACTGATTAAATGGCAAGATATACGGTAATTTTTAAATTATTACCCGAAACAAGTATATGAATGAGATCTTCATATTTTGCAAAACCTTTACCATAGATAAAACATCTTTTTGGCAGTTCATCCTACACAAGTCTATTCTGCGCCTTTGCTTTTTCTACTCTCATTTGACTACTGAAACCCAACTAATTCAGTAGATCGTGTTGTAAAATACTCATTTCGTTTCTGTGTCCAAGCTTTACATCCCTTCCAATGAGTAACCAGGCAGCAGTAGCTTTTAAATCGGGTTCGGATTTTGATATACTTTATTTCACTAAATTAAAAATTTTCCTTTACGGTCTTGAGACTTAGCGTAAAGTAATATGACATCTTCCAGGGAAATTAAACATATATATATATATATATATATATATATATATATATATATATATATATATATATATATATATATATATATAATCAAATATAAATGGATATAAAACCGACAGAATGAAGAAAAATCCTTAAATGCAATTATGTTGTTTTAATATGAATGAAATATCAACGTCTGACGTTTCGGTTTAATAAACCTTCTTTAGGACAATATTCATTAAAATACAATTAACATAATCAGTTCAACATGACAGAGACGATGGACATAAAAACAAGACTTATCCAAAACAGATAACTGAAAATTTATATATATATATATATGGACCCTATATCGACTTGGCCTTCTTCTAACAAAAAACGAATATGGTCACTTCTTTTCAAACATTGCAAATGCGATTACGCAGTTTGGAACCCCCACTGATTCTGTCCTAGTTATAAAGTATTACTATTTAAACTATACCAGTTTCCCATTTCTAGACTGATTTTTGAATAATATCATTGCTCTTATATTAGATTTTGAAAATAATCCAATAAGTCTTACCAATTTCTAATATATGGCCGGTGTCTTATTTACTTTGGCAATGCTCAAGTTAATCTTCCACATTCTCTTCACAACCAGCGTCTCATTACATCCAACAAAATCAGTTGGGACAAAGACATTTAATCTAGGTTAGAAAATTATTATTTAAATATAATTTCTGTTTAGATATATATTTATCTTACCGATTCCTTTAATCAATCGCCAATTATTCTGTACTATCTGACTTTTTTAACTATCATACTAATTTTCATATATGGGAAAATAGGTTCCTTGAAATAATAAATGATGTTTTTTGGTAACGTTTTAATTATTCTCCATTCCATTATTCATCAGGGGTCTGCAACTTGACCAACTCCAAATAAGTCAGTATATGTTTATTTACGCCGTATGTCTCACGAACGTAACTATGCTCTCTTGAAATTTGTCATATTGAATATATAACAATTTACGACCGAATAATGTTTAATTGTATCGATGACACATATTAAAAGTATTGCTTGTAAAGTTCTTGCTAATCTGAAGAAAGACATGATTTATAGCCGACCATAATATCATGAAAATGTCACTATTGATATAGCTGTCCATGGGCGCAAGGTGTTTGAAATAAAGACCGGATTATGACTAGCATACCTGATGGTTGTTTATTAGCTAAGTTAACAGTTTCCAGTTACATGACATATTTTACGAAAGCTAATTCATATTAATCTAAATTAATTTTAGAAAGATTTGATTTATGTTTATATAATTCTCATTAATATAAACGTTATATTTAGTGGTGCAGGTATTTTACAAACGATCCTTTGTTTTAAGTGTAAGTCTACGGTCCTGTGCAAACAAAGATTTTTAAGCTTGCATTTCGAAGGTTTCGGAATTGAACCCTCAGGAATTTATGCTGTGAAAACAACTTTGGCCACATGTGTTTTTTATCGCCCAGTATCGAAAAGCTTCGCAGCAAAGTAAGGTCCAAATATCATTTTTATTTCATTCTTGCAAGGTTTTTTATGGCTAAATGTACACTCCATTTATTAAGACTGTTAAATACCCAAGCACTTAGATAGAGAATTCCACGTCTTTTTTAAGCGGGATGAAACTGCATAGCTACAGAATTTTCATTTTTGATTTAATTTAGGTTATCACATCTTGTTCCTGTCTTTCAAAATATTATATATAATATATAGTGTGTCTGTGAGTTTGTGCGGGTGGGTGACTAAACAACACTTTCGCTTCCACTGGCCATATTTCAATTATTCATACATCATGCAAAAGCATTAGAAAATTTAGAATTTTCGTTGAGCTCAGATTCAGGTTTGCCAGATTTTGCGAGGTTAAATGTATATATATTAAGACATTATATTAGCCATTATAGTTGCTTTTATTGTTCAAGGGTTATAACTCTTATTTTTCCATTTGTACACCAAAATTGCAGTGCACGTTTTATTATAAACTAGCTTAAAAAGCCACCCTTACTTGGCATCAACAAGTTTACATCTATTTGTAAAACTTTCCTTAAATATCAGGTCATCCCATAAGTTCTGTCCGAATTTTAACTTTTTGTTCAAATGAACGAAACTTAAAGAGTATTTGTTAATGTCTAATGGAGCTGAACATTAAAACAATAAAATTAAGTTTTGTTTCATTTTGTTTCATTAAAACCGTCTAACATGGAAGTACCCAAGAATCATTTGAGGCACATAATGCTTTATGAGTTCAAGAAAGGAAACTTAGCAACCGGAGCGGCTAGAAATGTTCACTCAGTTTATGGAGAGGTATGTGTGAATGAAAGAACTTGCAGAAGATGGTTTTCAAAATTCAGAGGTGCAGATTTCACACTTGAAGATGAAGATCGAACCGGACGTCCAGTTTAGTTTGATGAAAAGCTTCATGAAGCAGCTCTTGCTAAACTTGGAAAATGGGTGACTCATGAATTGTCTGAAAACAACCTCAAATCCCGAGGTGATATCTGCTCTTCTCTCCATTCTTGCCAACTTATTTCACCTATTTTGGATAGACTTGTGACTGGCGACGAAAAATGGATCTTTTATCGAAATGTTAAGCGTCGTAGACAGTGGCTTGGTAAAGGGGAAGGACACCAGCAACAGCCGAGAAGGGACCTTCATGGGCAAAATTGTCTTCTTTCAATCTGCTGTGATCGCCAAGGAATAATCCACTTTGAATTCTTACCACCTAATGCAACAATTAATGCTCAAATATACTGTCAGCAATTAGAGCGTTTGAACCAAGCTTTGAGGAAAAAAAGACATGCTCTAGTGAATCGAAAAGAGGTGATGTTTCATCGGGACAATGCGCGACCCCACACAGCAAGAATCACGTCACAAAAGATTCCCGATCTTGCTCCTTCAGACTACCATTTGTTTCGTAGCTTAAAGAATCATTTGGAAGAAACAGATTTTGTAACACAGGAAGAGGTTAAAACTGACATTTATGAGTTCTTCGAATCAAAGCCAAAAGAATTTTACAGTAACGGAATTAGTAAGCTTGTTAATAGATGGAAGAATGTCACAGATAATCAGGGAAAATACATTGTTGATTGAATCTGAATTGAATTAAATGTAACATTTGGTCACTTGTTTTCTTTATTCAAAATCCGGACAGAACTTATGGGATGACCTAATATAACAAGCCAATTTATGAATGAAATGGTCATGTATAATTTTTGTTTCAAAGATTTCAAGTAGTGAATATATCTGAATATAGTGAATATATCTGAGTTTGCGAAGCCTGTTGTGTGTTATCACGCTACCGGATGTCTCAGTTATTTCCATTTCCAAGGAAATGAATGTTGCAGTTATTTCCATTTCTCCCCAAGTTGTCACCTGTTATTAACTTAAAACTTTTTGGGTCGACGCCATTATCCGACGCCATTATCCACTCGGCCATGTTGATATACATAGATATTGGAAGGCTTTTAGATGAGAAATATATGTTCACTGATTTTCCTTACGTCATCGAGTTGTATTTCTGCGATAAAGTAGCTACAATTGTTCAAAAGTACTTTAATTAGATATTAAAGTTTAGTGTTGCTACCGATCTGTTTCAGAGTCTGCGAGTTGAAGTTATAATTTTTATCTCCCCATTAGCGGTACGACATTTGGTAAAAAACCGAAAATATAGTAATTCTAAAGATAGATAAAACGTTGCAATTATTGTATCCTACATAGAAGAACACTTCCATTACACCCTGTATGCTGGCTGATAATAGTTAATCTGTTCATATCCCATAGTTAAGTGACACTATTAATCAACCGTTCCCAACCAGTCGATATAGACGTGAATATATATATATATATATATATATATATATATATATATATATATATATATATATATATATATATATATATATGAAGACATATAGTTTTAACGCGTGCTATATTTATGGGATAGAGTGCTGAATATCAGAGACAGAGTGTATGTAAATATAAAAAGTGAACAAGATTCAGAGGCGACAGTCTGTTTCATGCTGGACGCAATATTCAGATTCTGATAATCAGGAGAGCTCTTTCGCTACATTTATAACACATTATGGACATTGAAAAATTTAGCCTCGACTACTTCCTAAAAAAACTGCCCCCATCCCCATCCGAATATAAGCTAAAATTAATTGAAAAACAGAAAGCTTCATAAAAAGAATAAAATGGGAAGCCTACTTCTTTAAACTGAATTGATTTATAAAGGTAAACATATACGTATGTATATATATATATATATATATATATATATATATATATATATATATATATATATATATATATATATGAAAAGCGATGAAAAACTAAAGATTGTGAGAGAGATTTACAAAAGTCTGTTATCAGACTACTAAGTAAGGTTTGAAAATTAGCAGTCATCTAACAACAGCCAAAAAATTAGATAGATAGGTAGATAGATACCATTCGATGCATCATTACTTTGATAGAATCAAAAGAAAAATCGTCGTAGCATCAAGCATATATATATATATATACGTATATATATATATATATATATATATATATATATATATATATATATATATGTATGTATATATATATGTATGTATATATATATATATATATATATATATATATATATATACGTATAGGTTTACCTTTATAAATCAAATCAATTGATTTATAAAGGTAAACATATATATATATATATATATATATATATATGTATGTATATATATATATGTATGTATATATATATATATATATATATATATATATATATATATATATATATATATATATATACATACACGTATAGGTTTACCTTTATAAATCAATTCATTTTATTCTTGCTCTTATTTTTTTTGTTTTACGATTGGGGCAAATTACTGCTTATATTATTTGGATGTGAATTAATTCCATCATCAGTGTTATGATGAGTCCTCAATTTCATATAGGATCTATTTTGAATTTTGAATTTGAATTTAATTGGCTATTACTCCACGCCCAACTGACAAAAAGATCTATAGAAATGGAACGTGAGTAATATAATGTTGTACATAGTGAGAAAAGTGTCAGTTTGAAATTGCCTGATGCTTAACCAAATTGCCAATCATCTCCATCATTTACAACCAAACAATGATATGGTATTTTTATCGGAATATTTTGTATGAGGTTTGGGCATTATTTACATTCATTATAATCAACAATTTTTTTTTCTTTGCTATCACAGTATTTAGTTTTTTTTTTTTTTTATCTCTAGCAATCATCTTGGTAAGCTAATGATGATTACCAGAGATCAAAACAAATTGCTGTTGTTAAAACGAAAAAAGAACATTTGTTGATTGTAATTGATGCAAATGATGCCAAAACTTCATACAAGACAAATAACATAGGGTAGTTTTCTTTCTTTTTCTTCTACATTATCAGGTCGAATTAAATGTATAACGCGTGAAGAGATCAAGATTACTCGAAGTAATATATATATATATATATATATATATATATATATATATATATATATATATATATATACAATATGCTGACAGAAGCACACGAAAATGGAAAGAGTTTTAAGAACACACGGGGGTCATTAAACGATAAGCATGCGGATAGTTACTCCGTCATTTCTCGAACCAATCTTAATTGTTTTATAACCCTTCACGCAGAAGTTTTCACTGCCAGTTAAAGAAAGACGTTTGGATCACTAACACAAACAAGAGAATGTCTCATATCGACAAAATTTAACATCGAAAAACAAAGAAAAAAAATTATTTATTTTTAATAATATATGGAAATTTCCACGCTTTGCATGATGACGGTCGCGAGGCCGGAAACACGTCTAACAAAATTATGGAAAAAAAAGCATAATATTTTTTTTTTACAACAAAAAAGCGTTTGCGGCGTCTCTCTTCTTTTTAATATACAAACTTTTCTGTCGTTGGAACTACTAAAACTTCTTCCTTTTATATATACATATATATGCATTTCTCGAAAATGCAGACACGTACTCAAAATAAATACTATTCTGTATCTATCTGTAATTCTGAGATGAGGTATCATGTACATTATTTACATTTATTATCTTCATCTTTCTCACCATATTTATTAAAACTTTTCCGGCCGTTGTACGCTCCAGCCTTCTTCTGGTGGTTGGAATGTCGAAATGAACCCTTTATTTCGCTCACTGGGGTAGACTGTTCTAGTTCCACGTGCCATGTTTAACAGATGACAGTTATCAGTTATCTCCTTTTAATTTCACTCTGCCTTAACCGTGTATTGAACTCACACACTTTGGGTCCTGTCACTGGATCTAACCAACACATTTATCCACTGTGTCATGTGTCCTTGAGGGAATAGAGATATGCCTGATTAGAAATTCTTCAGAAATTTTTTTATTCCTGTTTCCGATAAGAAAATGAGCAGATATCGTTTTCTAAAAAACAATCTGAACGTGCCTTAATTAGAACCTTGCTTTGATGTGAGGCTCTCCGTATCCAGGTTGCTTAATGCCCCCCTTATTACGTGGTGGTTTGTTCTACAAAGGGGGATATGGGTTCGAATCCTGTCTTCTCAAATAAGAAATAGACACTGTTTAACAATAATAGGATATTCTACTCGTATACGCTTAACACGAAGCATGACGTTTGAAGTAATATAAACATAGATAAAGTCAATATTTAAATCTGATTAGATTTAACCATTGATAGTATGCTTATTTTCCTTCGAATTTCGATAAACTAAGATTAATTGCAAGCATTCCTAATTTACTTACATTTATTCCCGGATATGGTCGTATAAATATGGACACATGTCTTACATTCCTATTCATCTTTTATGTTTCCCTTGCAAGGTTAGAATATTTTTTCACTTCCTTCCATTTTTATGTAGTCTGCTTTTCTGCATTTGATTTGTATGTATATTTAGTATTGGGCGCCGATTTCAATGCATGCCGTTGCCTACGTGGTCCCTAATGTTGTGTCAAATTGCTGGATTCGTTCTTCAAATGAATAAGATTTAAAATGTTTTCCCCACAACACACTTTCCAGGATCTAGCCAAATGATTAAACCTAAGATTAGTACTATTTGGGCTGACCCCAAAAATGCATCAAAATCACTTTGTATGATTACCAGTCAAATCTCTCTCTTAGTATAAACTACGTTTCTGAGAGATCTCATCTTCAACATAACTAATTTGCATTTCATTTTAGAAAACAGTTTCGCATAATCATTTTTAATCATTCTCTTTCTCAATGCAAATGTCATATTCCTAGCCATTTCCATGACATCTTATTTGCAAATCTTTTTGTTTCATATTGAAATATTCATGACCCTTATGTTTAGAGGTTTATTTGATTTAGGATATTTTTCTCAAATATTTCTTCCTTTGTTAATTTCAACGAAGATACGTGCATAATAATATGCTACAAATGTCTAAAGAGAATACGCGATAAAAATTATTACATGTAAAAATATTCCTTCATTTCTGGACTTCGACAAATTAACATTAGTCGTATCAATGGTATCTACTTTTGAGTCCTTCTTCAAAAGATCGTTCTTATGTTTGTGGCAATTCGGGGCGTGGTGATTCCCTCGTATACCGGTGTTTATTTAATTCCTTATTTTTTTCTTTATCTACTGCAGTGTTTCTCAACATGGAAGCTAGCACCCCCTTGTGACCTCAGATATGTTGAAAGGGAAACACTGATCTAGTTTTTTTATATACTTAGTTCTGCCTGCGTACATTTTCCTGCTTAATAGGATGCACTCAGATGCATTTTGTGGATTGATTGTGCAGTTAACGGTTTTGATATCACCATCAAGGTCAACCTACGGGACTTATAAACCTTTTAACGTCTGACTTGATTCCGAGTATAATTTATTATATGACATTTGAATTATTTGCCAAAGAATGTTTGCAAGTTCCAAGCTACGATTTGACATTTATTTTCGTATACCTTCTTGGGATTAGTATTTGCTTTTCTACAAATGCTATATCTCGTAATTAGCAGTATTAGTGTTTACTTACTATAAGAATATCCTGCAATTTTTTCAGCTTCAACTAATATTTTATCATTTAATGTTTACTAAAATTATCATTTATATATTTTAAGATTACTAAACTTTGTTTCCGGTGGAAACCAGCTATATTAATTGGTTGCAATATGAAGAGTAAATTCAGTATAAAAAGAGAATAAATTTTGCTACTGTCTGCAAGATTAACTTGCAAATATAGTTCTTAGGAATGATTAATTTTGGTTTATTTCATTCGATATCTCCACCAGTTCAGACCTTCACATCTAGGAACTATCCTCTTCAAACCTTCCCAGATTGGGCCCTCAATGCCAAGTAAACGGCGTCACCCAACCTTCATTACCTACGTATTTCTGTGATAAAGAGGGAATCCCACTTAGATTGCTTTTTTGGTATGATTTCCACAGCTAATATATACTTAACATCTTCAATTATAGATTCATATATAATGTATCTTGATTGGCACCTCGACGTGGTGTAATGGTTAGAAAGCTTGTCTCGCTTGAACGATTACGACTGAGTAGTGAGTTCCATCCTCACTGGGTGTCATATAATTTCGGCCTTATGCCACATCTAAGGTGGGCTTAGAAAATCATTTGGACACCTTGGGGTAGCGTAATGGTTAGCAAGCTTGTCTCGTTAGAATGATTACGACTGAGTAGTGAGATCCATCCTCTCTTGTGCCACATCAAAGCTACGCTTGGAAAATCCCTATAATGTATGTTCATAATATGAACTTACCGCTTCACTTTACAAACTTACTAGAACATTGTTCAGTAACACTCAAACATGTTTTGCTTTTTGACATTCTATTTGATAAAAATGCTATGAAAGATTTCGTAAACTGAAATATATACAATAACTTAGCTTTCTCAAATATAATTTTTCTCCTTAAAATTCCGCTTTCTTGTTTTGCAATCCATTCAATAAAATATGTTAAATAGCTTAATCGTTTCCTTACAACTTGTGAGCGTTAGATTATCTACGCCGTCTTTCTTCATTATATGTCTTAATATTCAAATGTCTCTTTCCTGATTATAATTATAATCTCTTTTGTAAATCCTATTTTTTTCGATGCTTCTCATTGCTGAAATGCTATGTTCATAATATATACAGTATAGTTTGGTAAAACAACATATATCTGTCGCGTCGTGTGTCTTCTTAATTTATGAAGAGAATGTCCAGTTCACTGTTATGCAGTTGATGAAATATAATAGGGTAGTAAGCATTCCTTTGTTCCTAATGAAATATGTACTTTCTTTGTGCTATTTCCTTTCAGGATGTAGGGGATCATTGCTCTCCACTTCCCCTATCCCTTGTAACTCTAAGACCTCACCCAGACCACGTTCTGTCATCCACTTGCTCAAGCCTGCCAGGTATATCATGCATTGCTTTCCCTTGCTGGTCTTTCTCTCTATTCGAAACGTGAGTGTCAGATTCTCCAAGCCGTTCTTTCTCATTACGTTCCCAGAAAATTCAGCTACCTCTTCCTGATGTTAAGCATGAGCCTACTTCTTGTTTGCCTCCTCTCCAAGACCTCATCGTTGCTCAAATGCTCGGTTTCTGATTTCCTCAACAGCATTTTGTCGAACCAAATTTCCGAGTCTATTCTTCATCTTTGAGGAGACCGTCCAACATTCGCTGCCATAAAGGAGGACATATGTCATGTAAAAGCTCAGTACCATTTTCTTTGTTACCAAAGAGATCTTCCTGTCTCGCAATACTCTGCCCAGGTTTTGGAATGCGTCTTTGGCCATCCCAATACGTCTACATTTCAGTGTCGCCCTTGCCGTCCTCTGTCAAAAATAACTCTTGGGACACGGAATGAAATATTACTGTGATTTAATAATTTGATTAATTTCTTCAAGTCACCATTCATTATTCATATGTACATTTTGATGTTTGTATTAGGTTGGTGCAAAAAGAATGTCGGTTTTTGACGTATTTTTAACGTCAAAAATCATTATTTTTGCACCAACCTAATAGCGTAATAACTGTCAGTTTCTTTTGCTAAAGTTCATTGAATATAAGACTCAAGAACCAATCAATTAGAAGTTTATACATATTCATATAATATTTTTCATTTATTTCTATATTTCTAGATGTAGTCACTTTTAAGCAGTTAAAATGATACCTGTTCTTGAGAATAGGGTTCATCGTAGAAGCACACAAAATAAACCAGAATGAACACAAAATTCTCTGGATTCAAAATCAAGTCCCTGACAAATTTTCCTTCGTTCTCACTCGTGGTAAAAGTGTTGGATAGAGAGGTAGATAAAGTTAGCTATCTGGATGTTGCAGTAATCTTTACTACGTAATCAAGATAGTTAAATTTGTATCCTCGCTTTGTTATGACGTTCTCCATACGTAGCTTACAACGGGTACCGGCTTTCTTCTAACTCTGCCACAAACAAAATGCTATCCACATATCTTATATTGTTACATTCATAAAGGCCGATAAAACATCGTGGTGAGTCGGACTTTTTTAATCGTTTCACCCAAAGGAAGATGAGAATGCCACTAGAACGCAGCGCTGGTTGGCTACAAAGAGTGAAAGTGAATGACACTGAGAATATTGAAAATGGAGATGATTATGGAAAGGACAAAATAAGAGACAAGGTTCAAGAAGACTGAAGATGGCGATCAATGCCCCCTTTAACTTTTTGAAGATTGTATCTATCTGGAAATCAAGTAATAGGATGCGAGTCCCACAGGTGGGAATTGTGAGAACAAAAGCTCTTAAAGTAGAAGTTGTGTTTGCGTTTAGCTATATCAAGAATAAAAAGGAGGGACCTAGTTGACATCTTCTAACTCGCTTAAAGTCCTGCAATCGGGGCAGTGCGTAATAAAGCTATTCAGAGATTAATATATTTTTAGAAAAACCAGAGGGGAAACCAAGCCACGCCGATGAGAAAATGGCTGATATCGGGATTTTTTTTTTAAGCGTTTCACCCCAAGCAAGGCGGGAAGCCACTAAGACGCAAGGGGTTACAGAAGATTTGAAGCAAGATCAGATAGGAGTGATAGAGGAAAGGATGTGGAGATGGATAGTGGATAGATCAAGGCAACTGGGGATGTCGATTGACATTACATTTGAATAGTTGGAGATTATAGCTCTCAGGGAAACTGGAATAGGGAAGGGAGTTCCACAGGCGAGAGGTGCGAGATATGAAGCTATTGGAGTAGAAGATACGGCCACATTTAGGAGTTTCGACAGTGAAAGGGTGGGAGCGGGATGCCAGCCTCGTAGGACGCTTGAACTCATGAAGTCTGGGAACCAGCGAATGCAGCTCTTCGGAACAATGTCACTGGTAAGCGTGAGGCCGTGTTTTGAGTTTAGCATCATCCATGCTGATGACAGTCAGAATATTTTCTTAGGATCATCTCCGGAGGAAATAAATCTGGTGAGAAAATGTCTCCGTGTTTCCCTTTTTCTATTCATGCGTATTTACTCAAAAAAGTTTTCTTAAAACATGCAGGCATTTTTTCCCAGTAGAAACTACAGATTAATCAAAAACTGCTGCTATAACTATTTTCACCGTCTAAGCTATGATTAACATAGTCTTATTAATTCGTAGTAGTATTATACTATAATATGTGTTGGGATTTGTTGAGGAAAAATATCATATAAATATGTACTCTCCTGTCAGATATGCTTACTATTAGGTTGGTGAAAAATAATGTCGTTTTCTTACATAGTAAAATATCTGAGAAAACGACATTATTTTTGCACCAACCTAATAACAATTCTTACATTTAGTTAGTGATGTAATGCTATGAAGTCATGTTCTGACATGGATATTAATGATCCTCTATAACTTTCTCTTTCTCGTATCTCTACGTAATATTTATCTCCTCACTATCTCTCGCAGTTCGTGTATTGCTATCCATTTATACAAGCTGGTTAGGTAGATTTTTTTCGCTGCATCTCTGCTTACATGCGAAATACCCTTCGTATTCAAAGGGTTGATAAGCCACAGAAAACAAATGAATCAGTCAATCCCTTTTTACCCGTATGTTGGTCAAATTCTCTTATCATTTTTTCACATAGTGTGTTCTAGAATTTTCAGATGTTTCTTTCTGATATTCCGTCAGTTCAGTGCCATACGTGATCCACTTTTGGGCGATCATGACTCTTTCGATTCATGACTGATAAAGCAGCAGATTTTCCAACAGTAATTTGCTGATATTAAGTTTCCTTTTTATTTCCATTTTTCCTTCCGAGGTTCTCGGTACTCAAACGTCTTTGTCACATCATTCTCAGCATCATTCTGTATAACCACATCTCTGTTGCCCCCAATCTTCAGGTTTGAAGATTTTGTTAACCAATCACTGACATGTACGAGAATTTATATTACATAATTATTTTAAATAATCATATTGCCTATCATTTCTTTGTTTCCTACTTTTTAATACTTTACTAATCTTTTGGAAAGCATTTTCGCTATTCCAATGAAACTTTGGATTTGAAAAAGAAAATTTCTCTTCATCTATTATTTTGATTTCTCTGGTACGTAGGTGTCATTGCAATGACTTAATGTAGCGGAGATTTACCTCAACAAACCGAGTCGCGTGTAATTATTGCAATAGAGTGTGGAAACGGCGAAAAGGCGGGCTTCTGACTGAAGGTGAATCGAGCAGCACTTCGTGTGGGCGGAAGTGTTGGTGTCACTTGTAGCCATTATTATTGACTAGTTCTGAGCCCTCACTGGTTGAGTGATGGCTGGGCCAGGTGCATATAAGCACGGTACGCTCATTCAAGAGAAAGCTCGTTTTCTGACGAGGAGTTGCGTACTTAAGATTAAAGAACGGAGATAATATTGAAAGTGATTTGCCTATTAGATCTATTGGACTTGTATATTGTTGTTTTTATTTGTGTGTGCCTCCAACCACAAGCTATTCGGCGGCTGGTTTTTTTCTCCTTTCCATGATGTCGGCCAATGTCTTTCATATCCGGATGATTCCAGAGTTCACAGTTTCAGAGGATTTTTTTTTGTTTTTGTTTTTTTACTCATCTTTGCTTAACCTCGAATAAGACTAAAGTAAATCGCTACACTATTCACTGAAACGATTTTTATAACCATTGCCCTAGGTGAGAAATTTCGAACGTTATCGATTATACTTAGTTTCCTATGACACGCGTACATAACAATGGCGCGGTAATGAAGGCTTGTGATACAGGACAAAGGTGTTGATTAGCGAGACGAAATTGTAACTATAATCAAATATAGGGAACTATTTTACTATTGATAATAAATTGAATATACTTGTAGAAAAACGCATTGTGTTTTTATTAAGAATAAACTATAGGACTAATGAACAAATTAAAATCAAGATAAATGTTGTTTACGCAGGATGGAATCTCGTTTTACATGCGGGGTCTCCAAGTTTCTTCTCCTTAATTATTAAGAATATTATTGCTTAAATCCATGGTATTTCCACGGATATTTGATTATTTCGATTAACATCGGAAAAAGTAAAGAATCATTAATTTATATTGAGTTTAGATCAATATCATATCTAGTTTGTTCATCTGTGGAACACATATTATATTCAATGATATCTGACGCTTGTTTATATGTAATTTTGGTGTAGCTATAGGAATTCCAATGGTTTGGCCATATCAGGTCTTGATTCTTGTCAACAGACTATGTGTTTATTTCGAGATTATTCAAGTTATAACTAAAACATTAAATCATGTGTTAAGTTATTTTCAAGTTTCATAAATAAAAGTAGTTCAACTACATTAAAATTAAATTATAACGATAGAACTTACTTAAAAAAACACACCGATATGGAATCTGATATATTTGCCCGTTGATGTGGAAATTTAAACTTTCCATATACAAAGCAAAAGGAATCAGGGTTGTTTTCTCATTTGAACTTTCTAATGATTTATGACTTATTGCTTGATTGTTCCGCCAATTTATAACACTTTTGAAGGCCCTATTTAGTAGGCTCTCCTTCTTGTCCTAGCAGAAAATTAACCATTCTTAAGTCAATATATATGATACACTCGTAATCCCTATATTTTATAAGATTTAAATCATTTTCTATATGTTAATATATTTGTTTTAATTTCGTGGGGTGCCCAACGATTTCCAAGCCCTACAAATTGCCAATATCCAACAACACTGATGTAAGGCTTCTTTTCGCACTTTCTTAAAAGAAGTGCCAATCGTTTGCATCATAAGATGAAGATTCAACAACGATTTTCATTAACGAACCGGACATGTCGCAGAAATATACTAGAATATCCCAGGTTTTAAAATATTTAACAATTTGTTCTCTTTTTCTGTGAAATGAAATGTATGCAATTGAAGAAAGCAATTTTTTCTAGCCTTGAAGCGAAGATTTCCGAAGCCTTTTTAGATAATTCAGATCCCTTAAAAGATCATTAAACTTGTCTTGTTTAAACATTTGTGATTCGTTTTGATTAACATGTTACTGGCAAATCGATGCCCGATGTCCGACTCATTAGAATGTATAACAATATTTTCAGGAACATCTTCAACTAATTACTGCGTTAGCAGACAATTAATTTTTTGAATGGGCGCCTTATTTTCCTATGGCACAAGGTCGTATCGCGTTTTCAAAATTTGGGAACTTGATACAATGTATATTTTTTTTAGTGAAGATCGAAGTCATCACATAGCAAAAGTAACAATCGATCTTGTGGATAGTAGGCTCTCTGATATGAAAAAATTGTAAAGCATTAGCAAAAACGACAAGAGCCATGATTTTTATGAATTTTATGAAAAGGTATCACCAAATGTTTAACATTTCTATGTGTCTCAAACTTATTTGCGATTCTTATAAAAAGTATTTTTGTAAATATTTCCACAAGTTCCAAGATACAAGTGATTTAATTACGTAGTTTTAGGAAATCATAAACTTACCAAAGAAACTACAAAATTAATATTTAAATCCGAACCCTTAGTCTAATGTCACAGTCATTCAATGTACATAGTGCAGACTTTATGTGGGGCCCACGATTTTACTTGGTCACCTAGTTCAAGCCCAAAATAAGCTAATTAATTTCTTGTTACAAAGTCAGTTATATTTGCTCGTAAATGGTGAAGTTTAAAATGTCCAAATATACGAAAAATAGTCAGGATTGTTTTTGAATTTGAACGAACTAGTGCTTGATGACATGTTGCTTGTTCTGTGAATTTTTAAAGGTATTTAAAAACCTTAATCTATATAAATTTAAGAAAATCTGAAACAGAAAGACAAAGATTGGTCTAAATAGGAACTAATGAAATAAGAAACTTACTATGAAATAAACTAGAAGCACGGATATGTAAGTACAAAATAAATTACGTCTAATTAGATCAACTATTTACTCACGATGACAGAATTACTTAATTCAAAATAATGTTAATGCCAAAACATAACTGATTGACTGAATTGGTTGATTGACTCCAGAAACGCGTCGCTTTTATATATTTTATTTGTCCGTCTAGAATCTTCTACAGAAAACAGGAAAAATGGAGAAAGTTCTAGAATTGTATGTTATTTTATCTTAATTTACTATTATTAAAATGGTTTGAAAATGACAAAATTTAGGGTGTTATATAGAAAACTATACATAATATAATAATACCATAACAGCAGGTTTAGAAACCTTTGTAATCGTCCACCGTGGTAGATTGTTCTAGTTCCCTGTATCATGCTTCCTTCGGATTTCTCAGTTATTTCCCTTTAACTCATCTCTACCGTATCGAGTGTCTTTGGTTCCAGACACTGGATCCACCCAAAAATTTATCCACAGGGCCATGTGACATTTAGGACGAAATAAAAGGTTCAGTACGAAATTAAAGCAACCTGAAGAATGCCGGAGCGTACACTGACCGAAACGTCGTGACCATGACAAAAAAGATGAAGACAGCACTTCGAACAATGTAAATAAAATAATAGTCAGAAAGAGTTACAAATACTTAGATAAAAACTTAGTTGCATAATGCCGAATTGCTAAAAGACTTACGAGTATTGAGAAAAAAATTTTTTTATGGATACGACGAAATAGGATAGGGTGTTGATCAAAATTAGTTCCTGATAGAGCAAAATTAAGTAAAATTTTCATCTCAACCCACTCAGATTACATGGAATTGACTGTCAAATCTAATTCAATAGGGAAAACATTGAAAATTGTCCTCACTGTAACTAGTATTTGGCATCTTGGCTTCTATGAGGTACTAAATTTTGATTTTTCTAATATGGGAAACATGTAAATATCTCAGAAATAGGGTAAGTGCTTAACCTGTGGTAATATGGATTTAAAGCGACATTGCTAATGATTATTTACTGAAATAAGTCTTTTGTACATATTATGTCGTTTTTTTTTATAACGGATGAATTAAAAGCAATGAAACATCAAAACTGCTTTTATAATTTTTTTTTTTTTTAGATGTTTAATCCTTTTCCCGTTGATCACACTTTTATATTCACCCGGCTTAGATTAGGCGAGCGGCTGTTCAAATGTGGGAGGGTATCATTGTCATTTTGAGAGGTAAAAAGTAGAAAAACCGTGAAAAACAGAATTAGAGAAACAAATTCAAATTTTACTAGAGAATGCAAGTAGAAAATCTTACACACACATACACACAGAATGGAGGGTCATTCTGGGAAATGGCACGCAGTACATCAGGTCTCAGTATTCAGCCCTTCAAAAAGTGTGGATTGTTCTGCACAAAGCCTTCACCACTATAATCAAATATCATGTGCTGTTGTCGGGCTGACGGTTTCCTAGGAACCGCTCTGTTTGACCCTCATACGCCGAATTCGTCGGGAGAGTATATATATATATATATATATATATATATATATATATATATATATATATATATATATATATATATCCATATCCTGGTCATTGTATGATGGATAAATACTTTCAATGAGAAATCGCCGAATCGAATTCAAGTTCCATTTGGCTTCATATTCACTTCCACAAATAAAATTGTTTTGTTATGTCAACGAACACTCGTTGCCAATATTGGGATGTCAAAAAATACTCTTTGTCACTTTCGTAATGCTCGTTGTAGTAAAGACTTTGTAATCAGAGATACAACTATAATAACAGCGTTAAACAATACTGGTGTCAGACGCCTTTGATTATCACTTGAACTAACAGTAATTGCTCGATAATACTCGCTCGAATATTAATCAGTATAGCGATCCGAATAGAGCCTGAGCCTTAAAGAAGTCCAGAATGAAAACTCTGAATTCAGCCCAGCATTTAGAGCGTCGACGAAGGTTGCACGAGCTTTATATATGAGAGAATGCTCAACATGGAGCCAGGGAAAAATATACTAAAAAAACTTGAGATTGTAACATCATATGTAGCACACAGTACTGCAGTTAAGGACATAGTAGTATGATGAAGAGCGGTGCATTCCAATGCACAGCGAAAATTAATCTTTAAGGTAGATATGTCGAAAGTGTGAGGAGCTAAGTTTCAATTCAGAATTATATACAATTTTCCAGCCACAGACACAAATCAACCTCATTTCTTCTGTATTCAAAATGCACACAAAATTTTTTCCAAAGAAACGATATCTCTCTCTTTCTCTCTCTGTCTCTATCTCTCTATCTATCTATCTATCTATCTATATATATATATATATATATATATATATGTGTGTGTGTGTGTATGTTTGAAGATGTTCAGCTGGACAATTAAGAATATGTCTTTAGTCAGTTATGTGCCATGCGGGATACACGCTTAGGCGATCATGTATCTTTGGATATATGACTGACGAGGCACATTTTTCTCGCAGTAGGTCGCCATTCTTTTCTACGTTAGTCCAGTTGCCATCGAAGGCTATAGAACCCGGACTGTCCTACTATTTACCCAAAACTGGGGGAAGAAGAAGAGGATTCATACGTTTCTCAAGTTTATTAGCACGGAAGTGAATGTAATGGATTTGATGTGAATTTGAACTGGGCTTTCCGATTTCTCAATCCGAGCCGCTTTCCATTATTCCACATAAATATAACTTACACATTTAGAAATCTATCATTCGTTCATTCGTCCATGCGTTGGATATTCCTGTCACATCTTGTCTGGTGTTCCTATGATGTATTTAGAAATTTTTGATAAAATACAAAGACGAATCAGAAGAGTCATCCATCCTAACCTGGTTGTGCGTCTTAATGACTTTCCAACTAGCCTAACATAGCCTGAAGTAGGTTCGTTGTGCTTATTTTTATGTTCTTCGGATTGGATTTCCTCTTCAGCACTCTGAGTTTACAAATTTAAGTACGGTACTTAACTAGTAGCTAGGTCTCATCATTTGCAGTCACAATCGCTTAAAGTACCCGTAGGATTTTATGCACACAATTTCATATTTCTAGTCTGTCTCTCTTTGGCGTTTTTGCTTTCCAGTCACCTTTGATGTTCACATATTTAAACGCAATGTTAATGGTCATCTGCTTAATGTCCTTTCTTTTATGTTTTCTCATGATATTATTGCTTTAATTTTCTTATAATTTTCGCACACAATAATGTCTCGTGTCTTAGTGGCGTTACTTCTTTTCTTGTGGTTGAAACATATTTAAAAATGCATACAACCCATGTAGATTATTGAAAAGGATGTCAGTATATATGTATTAGTTATGAAACGTTAAAAATAGCTTTTATAATGCTTCTGTGCACATAATCTCATGTATCTGCGAGATAATAAGAAATATATTTATTTTTTTCTGGAAATGGTAATCATCTGCACGTTGAGCACACTTTCATATTTACCAAGCTAAGATCAAGCGAACTGCTGCTGAAATGTGAGTGGACATCTTTGCGATTAACAGCTGTAACAGTAGAAAAACCGTGACAAACTGAATCAGGGAAAAATACGAATACGAAGGTTGCAAGTAGAAATGAATATATATATATATATATATATATAATGTAATGAAAAACAAACCACTTTAATGTACCATTACGATAATTTATTTCACCTAAATCCTTTTTTAAGGATTCAGGATCATCAGGTAAATCTTCCAACAACGAATTGAGAAAAAAAATGGGATTAGAAATTGGTGGGTAGTGTAATTTTTGTAATTTAACAGAGGGGGTTGAGAGTGGTAGTTAAACAGACAATATAAAGTATAGGGAGCGGTTAATTTTATATCTCTCTTATATTTACCAATTCGGTTTACCAAGTTCCTTATAACATATATATATATATATATATATATATATATATATATATATATATATATATATATATATATAAGTCATTTTATTATATTACATTTATATACAAGACATTTTTATTTAACTAAATGCTCTGTTTATGATAAACAGTATTAATAATATTTACCGGCCTGAATGTCTGAGAAATTTTCATAGAAAATATTCGCCCTCCGACAGGAATCGAACATGTATCCTATACGTAACCGTCATATAGCCTGACGTGCCTTAACCGATTGAGCGACAGAGGATCTTTCGGTTAGCAAGGTCGATTTTACTGCTTTTAAACTACAATCTTCGATGATTCTCTCCCGTACATTCATATCTGGTCAATGTGTATCCAAATGTAAACAAATGACGTCACACATTATGAAATGGTCAAAGTCCGACAATTATTTTAAGAGATTTTTATGTTTATACATTTTTTAATAGATACAACTATTTAAGTAAATGCCCTGTTTATAATATATATATATATATATATATATATATATATATATATATATATATATATATATATGAGCCTTAGGGAAGTCAAGAATAATGACTCTGCATTCACCCCACCCTGTAGAAGGTCGGCAAAGGGTGCACTATTTTCATCTTTGAGCGAACATGCAGTCTGGGTAAGAAAACCCTTAAAAATGCATACACTACATAGATTATTGAAACGGATATGTCCATACATATGTATAAGGTCTTCTTTCTTTGGTTTTCTTTTCTGATATCAGGTAGAGGATCGTAGTAGAGGTCCTGATATTTGACGCCTTTGTAGTCAGCGACATTTATCTGCTCTTTGGTGCATCTAACACAACTTTTTATTTTTATATCAAGGATATTTTTCTTTGCCGGATGTTGCAACATTAAGGATATTCAGACATCAGTTCAAATATCTCAATATAAATTGAATATTTTAAAGTTCTAAAGTAATGAACCAATTTCTCGTCCATTTGATAAAAAGAAGTATCACTGGTATTTCTGAATTTCAAATTGTATTTCTAAATTGCGTAGCAAGAGAATTATATTTAAATCATATTCACATTATCATCTCGACAATTTAATAATTCTACCTCGGAGCATTTTTTCCACAACGCTTCTTTGTTGAATACAGAACATTATTCTCTTCGTGTAGTATTTATTGATGACTGTATGGAAGAAAATATCAATTTTTGATGATTATATCTTTTAATATCTGCAATGCACATCCCCTAAAGACTGCAGCTTTTGCAGTTGATTGATTTTCAGCGGACTTTGCCTGAAGAGGAAATGGTAACGTTTGAAAAGTTATTTCAAATTGGAAAATTTGGAAGAACAGAAAGGAGAGGCAGTCAATTTATGGAGATGAAATCTTGCATCATTCGGGCACCAATTCCATCAATTTTTGAAACAATATTAACTACGTCTCCTCCTGCCGCCCCTCTCTGTTTTTCTGCTTCTTATTCTTTATCTGCACATTTCTTTCACAGACGCACACACGCTGTCTCTCCCTCAATCTCTATTTCACACACTCACACTCACACACACATACACGGACATACATATAGTGCAATGATACGTATATGCGTAACTTATATTTTCACGGTGATAAATCACGTGAAATAATCCGTTTTTGCTCCGTGTGAATCGATTGTGAAATGCCCCTTCTATGGAAGCACAGACAGGTTATTTTATATGTCTGATCACCTTGAAACATTCAGTTGCGAATATGCTTTTTATGTTTAAATAATATCTAAAAAAAGAATAACATTAAACTATAAGTTTCTAAATCCTCAGTATTGACTTAGGGGCTTTAACCCGTTATTGACTGGAGGCAGCAGTCAGCGAGCAGCGGAACAGATAATCCGTTACCGCTCTTTTAGTATTACTGGAAGCGATAGCAGCCGCCATAGCCGTCGTCAGTTGGTGAACAATTCAATGTTTTGGCAAATTATTCTTCGCAATGATACGAGTATCAGGCATGAAGGAGCAAAAAATACGTCGTAAAGAACTCTTAGCAGTCAACATCCAGTAACTCATGTAGTTATGAGGGGTGGTAAATTTAAATCAGGCATGAGTAAACATATTTCAAGGAAAACGTCGAGGAATGAATAAAAATACGGGACAGAAAATGAACATTGGAGAATCAAAAGGTCAGACAACGTCAGTTCATATGCTTGGCTATGGAAACCTATTTATTAGAGAGAGCTTAGTAATAAATGCGATAGTGGAACCGATAATATATAAAGAGTAGCAATGTTTCAACAACAGCAGCAGACAGAGTAGAAAAGTAGAATACTTGGTGAGTGAGTCAAACATAACAAGTAGAATTTTACAGCGCTCAGCAGCAGGCAAGTAAAATTATAGCTCAGAGTTCTTGAGTCCGTATTATCCTATGGCAGAACAGTACCTGGGGCGAATAGATTAGACTCAGTGGAATCTGAGCAATATAAATATGGACTAGGTGAGGTTTCCAGGGACTTGGGCAGTGAATCGAGAACAATCAACCCCCGACCTGTTCGACATTTCCTAAAGGTCACCGCAGGCCATAAGGATGGAAACATGTTGATGATTCGGAAAATATTAAGAAAGAATGTATGAAAATAATATAAAAGTTTGAGGAGTCTTGTACCAAAAAAAAAAAAAAAAAAAAAAAATCAACAATAAATTTTAACCGGTACTGAAATAATTGGAACATATATTTTAGCAAATTAGTAAAAATTAAATGTTTTTTAATCCGAATGATAGATTTTCACAGCCTTTCTCTCTAACACTATATAGAAATGGGGTCATGACATTTTCAACTGAACAATTAAAAGAAAATACAAAATACAATACACACATGTTTTACATAGATAAAGCCCGTCGTAAGGTGTGGGCTGAACTAGTAAGAACAACCTTTTTTAACGCATGGGTTTCCAGGAACCACTTCAATGAGTCTACGGAAAATATTTGTAACCAATCCGAGGGCTCCAACTACAACAGGGATTTTTGATGATCTTATGCGCCACATTTTTGAGATTTCTATTTCAAGGTCCTTGTTTTTTGATTGCTTTTTGAATAACTTCAAAGATACATTCCAGTTTGCAAGGACTGCCATATCAATAAGTTAAAGATACCTTATTGTTATTATTATTATTATTATTATTATTGTGGGTAGATATTTATCAGTACATATTAATATTTACGTCTAACCTTCTATATCATCAAGGAAAATGTACCTCTTCAAATATATATTTTATGATCTAGACATGTAGACAATAATTTAACTGATTTACTCTTAAAATAACATTTCAAAATTTATAATACCTTCTTCCAGGCGTTTTAATGTGTTGAATTAAACAACTATTTATTCAGTTTATATGCTCGTCTCTATTTTATTTCATCATTATCGTTGATCTAGCAGTCTACGACGGATAGTTTTCATTGTTTGCATATTTTATGAATTTCTAAATTAATGTTTTTGCATGCCTTTCTAAAATACTAGCATTGATATATATATATATATATATATATATATATATATATATATATATATATATATATATATATATAGAGAGAGAGAGAGAGAGATAGATATAGATATAGATACGCAAGATTTATCGTAACGTAATGCACATTTTCGATGGATATTTCCATGGTAATAGCTCTGATATGCATTCTTTTATGGAAGCTAGACTTTATTAATTTAAGCGTATTACTAGATTGATGGCAATGTTTCATCATTGCTCAGATGAATTGGCTAGATGTAAACGTAAGTTTTATGTCAGGATTTCTCTCGCACATCTCACTTTTCGAAATTTCTCCGAGCTTCGGTTTTGCAAAAAAAAAACAAATTAATAATATGAAAATAGCGTTCCCTAAATTCCTCCAGTTGTTATGAACATTCTGTTTATTGTTATTATTAGTTATTTTCTTTAATTAAATTCATTTCGTTTTTTGCTTTGAGAAAGTCCACATTGGACGAAACGCGTCAGCAATAATTGCAGTTTTCCTATTTTCATTTACATATATATATATATATATATATATATATATATATATGTATATATATGTGTGTGTGTGTGTGTTTGTGTGTGTGTGAAAAGTGTGTGTATATATATATATATATATATATATATATATATATATATATATATATATATAGATATATATATTATATGCGCGGTACTTATTAGAAAGCGCTCAATATCAGAGACAGTTAACATATTTGGTTGGATTGATGTGAGTTTGTGACCCTTTTGCGATCGTCATCTCTGACGATCGCAAAAGCTTGAAACCCAGAGTCACAAACTCACATCAATCCAACCAAATATATATATATATATATATATATATATATATATATATATATGTGTGTGTGTGTGTGTGTGTGTGTGTGTGTGTGTGTGTGTGTGGTTGTATATTCGTTTGTGTTTCTGCCGAAATGACTTCCTACTGAAAATTATTTCTAACGTTTGTTAATATCAGCTCATTTTCATAAAAGTAAACAAATTGTGACCCGTAAATCGGAGAATACTAATGCAAATTTCTATTTTGATTTCACAGTGAAAAGTATTTCTCCAGAATAGCATAACAACTGAGACTGCATGAACGTACTCACCCAGCATTCGAAAAAAATTTCATAGATGGTGGCGCAGCATTTATGGACTTCGTGATTCAACAGAAGGCAAAAATACTAGAAAGTCTTTTTTCCAAGGTGATGAATATCGTATCATTTCGAAATAAATTATCTTTTATGAACAATCGACGAATAATTGATGCATTTATTAAAATTTAAATAGGGTGATTGTTTCTATGTCCGAGAAATTTTCATTTTCAAATTTTTCATATTCGTCCTCCGATAGGATTCGAACTTTCAGGCCGGTAAACGTTAGCATTTACTTAAATATTTGTATCTATAAAAAGAATGTATAAACAGAAAATGTCTTAAAATAATTGTCGGACTTTGTCCATTTCATATTTTGGGGGGCTAACCATAGTCAGAATGTGGGGGGTCAGAAAAATAACAAAAATAAAGAAATAAAACAAAACTATAATAATGATACATGGAAAAATAGGCGAAAAGAGCAAACACGTGTTGATGTATTGTGCACATAAGTGCAAATAACAATGTTTTAATATACACTAGCAAGTAAAGATATAAATACATAATACTAGATTAATATGCATCTGCACCAACTTTCCTCACTCTCCACATAATCTTGTATGTAAAGGAACTATAGTTCTAGAACCGAAGATGGCATACAAGAGGGTGATTTGAAATAGCCCTCAGTGTACATGGCACTATTCACTGTCCGTCTGTATGATAGCCATCTTTGTTTTATTAAGAAAAATTCCTTTAACGAATTTTGTGCCCAAAATATTAATTTCAGAAATATTCGTTTTTAAAATAATACAATATCACGATATAGCTACCGGTAGCAATTTCGATTGTGTCTACAGCAATTTGATGAAAGCTGTTCTTCATATTAAATTCTTAGAAAAAAATCAATCAATATTTCACTTAAATGTCTGACTACTTGGCTGGCAAGTCTCAATACGGTGAAGCAAATTTTGTCTTCTGCAAAATTATCTTCCTCAAATTTTATCGTATAATAAATCATTTTAGTTAACGAGTATTTACCTTTCTAATAACTTGCATTCGAATATCTACGATCACACGTTAGCTTTTGAATTTTGAGACACGCAAAAATACACATTACTATTTAAGTTAATGCAGAATTATATTAAGACATTCTGCTTACATGATGTTTTTATATGTATTTTTATATAAAGAAAGGACACGTGGCTGAGTGTTTAGAACACTGGCATTCTGACTACGAGACCCGGGTTCCAATCTCACACTGTTCTATTTGTCCGGAAGGAGACTTCCTGACATTTTCGGACTGTAGGTGTCGATCCTAGTGTATGACACCTTTGGAATGTGCCTGGAAACCATACCACGAGTGAAATTGCGTAGACGGAAGTCTTGGGGCCACCGATAGCTGTGCTAGCACGAAGTCACGAGTCATCGTGGCCGAGTGCTTGAGCGTGCTGGCCTTGTTCAAATTGTTGATCACGCTCTTTTCCAGAAACTGTAACTAATGTATCCTCAGAATAGTTGCAGTATAAATCACAGGTGGGTTTTGTGGGTGTTGAATAAACACAAATGCGCCTGAGCAAGCGTCAGCTATAGGGATTGGCTAGACGTCCTAGAATACGGGTATCCTCGAATACGATTGGCCACCTATACATATACATACATATCAAGTAAAATAAAATATATTCATTTTAAGGTCTATGTCAATATTCTTCATTTTTATTTTTAAACAGACATCATATATTTCGTATTATACATTTTCTTCGCATGGGTAAATCAACAGAGAGATCCGTTATTGCTATATTGATATTAGGTTGGTGCAAAAATAATGTTTTCTCACATATGTTACTATGTGATAAAACGACATTATTTTTGCACCAACCTAATACTAGAACTGGATATTAACTTCCATAATAATAGAACTGGATATTAACTTCCATGATTAGGCAATGATACTCTTCCAAAATTATATTTTAAGTCTTGCCATATGCTGAAAATTAATTGCTTCCTCTTTTCTTGTCTAGTGAAAGGTACTTATCGTCTCCGTTCTTTACTTATTTAATTGAAATACCATTACAAATACATTCCTCCTACTCTTTAAAAAAAACATTTTTATATACATATATCATATTACTTACGCATGTCATAACATTGTAACAGCTTAAGATCTCTAATACATCAGGAAATTCAAAGTAAGACTGTCACAGTTCAAATGATTAATTTCAAACTCTATGGCATCCTATTTCTTTTGGAAAATCGATTACTAAAAACAATTTACAGTGAAATACAGATTCTTTCTGAAATTTTAGAACTCGCCGTAAAGATAAGATCGACATTTACACGGGTATACATGGTTTATATACTTTACCCATTTTTTCGCAAAATGTCATGACTATAGACGAGAAATGATGGCCTTCCGACGAATCGATTTTAATGAAACGCAAAGGCATAAAGATAATAAAATTGATATTTTTGGTTACAGAAGCAAATGCTCGTAGGAAAACGTGTGTAAGAAAATATCACGATTGGAACAAACATATATGAATCAAATATATATATATATATATATATATATATATATATATATATATATATATATATATATATATATATATATATATATATACATATACATACATATATATATATATATATATATATAGATATAGATATAGATATATATACGTATGTATATATATATATATATATATATATATATATACACATATATATCTGTGTGTGTGTATTGCACTGGATGGAATTATAATGTCGATATTGCGACATGTTCAAATCGTTATGAAGGTACTGATTGATTTAGACACATGCATAATGCATGCAATAATATTAGAACTCTCTTTTGCACTCGTATAAATGTAGACACAGTAAAAGGATATACGGATAAACGGATATATTTTTAATGATTTTCTATAATATTAGATAGTTACTTTGTCATTATTCGAAACTAAAAACTGAGTTTCTGCACCGTACAGTCCATACGGCACCAATCCTCGAAAGAGGTTTTATCTAAATTCAAGAGTTAACAGTAATTTGAAAAGTATATTGTCATTGTATATTTCGTTAAGTGTAGGTTAGAACGCAAACACGAATGTGTGTGCGCACATACACACAAACAGCAAAGACACACTCAAACAGCACGCAGTCACACAAACATACACACTTACAAACACACAAATGCATATATATATATATATATGTGTGTGTGTGTGTGTGTGTGTGTTTGTGTATTTTATATAGAAACACATATATCTGACAAAATATAAATAGTTTTTTGTGCGAGGCGTTTCGACCTTTGTAACTTCAACAGACAAAATTCATGTTTATGTTTATGCGGTTACGCATGCGCAGAAACGAGCGACGCGGGGAATTTTTAAATTAAAGATTATTTTTTTCATGTGTATTTTGGGTATATAACCTAAACGATTTCATGTAGAATTCTTTTTCTTTGTGATATAAACTCCTTCTTCAGCTTTTAGCTTATTCTTTTGTTTAGTATTGATTAAGTCTTTTATTGATTTGATATAGTAGTAAGAAATTTTAGGTTGAGTTTAGAGAAGTTCCTTTCTATTGATGATGTAATAGAGCTAGTTTGTAGGATAATATTTTTTTGGTTTAATTCGATTTTCAGGAGGGGCCGTTTTTTGATTTGGAATATGTTATGGGCCTTTTGTTTCGCATTGAATATAAAATAATTAAGGTACTGGAGAAGTTTGAAATCTCTCTGCATCTACGTCTCAGTCGAAAAATGACTAAACCTTTTAACAAAGCATCTAACTCAATCCAAAATGAAGCTCCCTCTACCAACAGCTAAAATAATAAAAATATACCGTCACATCACCAATTAAGGCTAATTCACAGTTAATAATGATTGCTATAAAATAAAAACTGGTTCTCTGTGTCGTACGAGATATTTTTTCTCTCTAGATTCTATCCTACATATCTATAAATCTACCATTTGTCCATGCCTTTAAAATATTGCTGCCACATATGGTCATGTACTCCTGCCATTTATTTAGACTTATTTCGTAAAATCCTAAGAGGAATCAGCAATAATATTGATTCTGATCGAGCGTTTAGGCTTCATTCACTTTCGCACCGCCGTAATGTTGCACCCACTTCCTCTTCTGTAAATGCTATCACGGTAAATGTTCGGATTAACTCTTCACTGTGGCCTTTAAGACTTTTCTAATTAAAGTGAATTACTAGACTGGAGTCGAGATGTCAACAATTTATATCTGAGTTGGCAAGATGTAACTGTATGTTCTACGCTGACAGTTACTTTTCTCGCACCTCTCGCATATCAAACTCCTTTTCTACTTTAAAATTACAAAAATAAATGCAATTTCAATCGGTATCTGTTATCCTCTTTTGATTGCTCTTTTTGTTCTCGCTAATTAGAAATGTCTCTCTTTTCTAATTCTCCCACAACCTGTAACTCCTTTGACTTAGTGAATTTATTCGATTAAAAAAGACATTAACAAAACTTGTGATGTTCATATTAACGCAGTACTATGAGAAATTTAGATTGCTCTGTTTGTTCATATGAAAGAAAAGCAGTGAACGTCAATAGATTTGAAGAAAGACTTTTCTACTAGAAAATATCAACATTATTCTAAAAATGAGGACAGCTAAATTTGGTACCATAAAAAAGATACATTCTTTGATTCTGTCTGTCACTACGCTATAGTATTACAAGCCAGAGACAATGATGGAAAACAGGTAAATGTTAACTCACTACAGCATATATATCTGTATGTATAAATTAAATGAAAACAGCTTGAATTGGGGTGAGAATTTTGGGTCGAGTGATTTATGCGTATCATAAAGGTAATTGTAATCGGAATATAGAACATTTCGATCAGCAAAGATTCGGTATTCAATAGCCGATCAGTTAGTACTGCTCTCGGTTTAAACATTTTTTCTCAAAATGTTTTCATGATAATAGTTTTCTCAAATCAATTAAATATTAAATTATTTCCAATATTCATGCTAGCTTCCTTCCTAACCATTCGAATTTCTCATTATGTTCTCTTCGAATTACATATACTATGCATCTTAGTTGTTGCAGCTTTTTAATGTTTTCAATTGATGTAGTTTCTGTTATTTCATACAGTACTTTACGGTTGGGCAATTCTCCAAGATTAACACCTACAGCTTGTAGTTATGCTGTGCAATATTTTGTATAACTCCAATGCAAGGAATCATACCAATGGAAGTTAAGTCACATGATGTTGCGCGTATATACAACACATACTGGTTTTAGTTGATGTAAGCGTTTTTTTCTCCTTAGGCAATGATTCTATGCACGGGAGACATAGACCTACAGAATAATATCTTATAGTGGGTGTTCGCCTACGAGAAACAGACTCGAAAAAGGGATCCATGTACTGCCTGTCTTATAATGTTTTTTTTGCATTTCTAGAAGCATTAAACTGTACGTCTTGATTTTCTCAAAAAGAATGTCTAACGTGATAATGAAGTCCATGCTAGCTTATATATCAAGTCATCCCATAAGTTCTGTCCAACTTTTGAATAAAGAAAACAAGTGAGCAAATGTTACATTTAATTACAGATTCAATCAACAATGTATTTCCCCTGATTATCCATGACTTCTTCTTAACAAGCTTACTAATTCCATTACTGTAAAATACTTTTGGCTTTGATTCGAAGAACTCACAAATTTCAATTTTAACCTCTTCTTGTGTTACAAAAGCTGTTTCTTCTAAATGATTTGTAAGCTACAAAACAAATAGTAGTATGAAGTAGCAATATCGAGAGAATAAGGCGGATGAGGAAATTTCTCCCAGCCAAGTTCTTCGATCATTTTTGACGTGATTCTTTCTGTGTGGCGTCGCGCATTGTCCTAATGAAACATCACCACTTTTCGATTCACTAGAGTAGGTCATTTTTCCTCAAAGCTTAGTTCAAACGCACTAATTGCTGACAGTATATTGGAGCATTAATTGTTGCATTAGGTGGTAAGAATTCAAAGTGGATTATTCCTTGGCGATCCCACCAGATTGAAAGAAGAACATGTTGCCCACGAAGTTCCCTTCTCGGCTGTTGCTGGGGTCCTTCCCCTTTACCAAGCCACTGTCTACGACGCTTAGCATTTCGATAAAAGATCCATTTTTCGTCGCCAGTCACAAGTCTATCCAAAAAATGTGAAACAAGTTGGCGAGAATGGAGAGAAGAGCAGATGTCAACTCGGGATTAGAAGTTGTTTTCAGACAATTCATGAGGCACCCATTTTCCAAGTTTAGGAACTTTTCCAAGTTGTTGAAGATGGCGATGAACAGTTGTATCGTTTGAACTGAGAACCACTGCCAATTCCTCAAATGATAAAGCAGTATTTTCTTCAAGGGCTGCTCCAAGAAGCTTTTCATCAAACTCAACTGGATGTCCGGTTCGATCTTCATCTTCAAGGGTTAAATCTCCACCTCTGAATTTTGCAAAACATCTGCAAGTTCTTTCATTCACACATTCCTCTCCATAAACTGACTGAATGTTTCTAGCCGCTTCGGCTGCTGAGTTTCCTTTCTTGAACTCATAAAGCATTATGTGCCTCAAATGATTCTTGGGTACTTCCATGTTAGCTGGGTTTAATCAAACAAAATTTAATTTTATTGTCATCTGAAATAACATTTGATCAGTTTAAACGCATGTAAACATAAAAAGTAATGTTCAGCTCCATTCGACATTATAAAATACGTTTTAAATTTCGTTGATTTTAACAAAAAGTTAAAATTCGGACAGAACTTATGGGATGACCTCATAGCAAATTGTTTGAAAATTTCGTTTGACAGGAACAATCTCCATAATTCTCTCATATTGAACAGGTATTAAATGTAACAAAAACTGGATCCGTTTAGTTATACTGCGTAAAAACGTTACTGTATAGCGCCAAAAATGACAGCGTATTCGCCATTAATATTTTCTTTACGCCTTATCTTGAAATTTGATTGTTCTTTATATCCGTTACTAATTTTATTTTACGTTTAACTCTGAATAAATTAAAATAGAAATTCAAGTTGTTTGAATTCATTTTTTCTTGAGTGTAGATTAATTTGTCATAGAGGTTTCTGGATACTTTCTATCATTTGATATCAAATCATTATTGATTAATAAATTTGTTCGTCCTTTTATCTGATGTTGAAGCGGAAATCTAGACCTTTATAATATGAAAATTTAAATTTTCATTTTTGATTTAATCATATCGGATTTATAATTAAATTCAATTACCTCTTAATTAAAGTCTTATTAAAAAAATCAGTAATTGCCTAAGATTGTCAGGATATTATTGAATTTAAATGAATTTCATTTCATAATATCATATTTTAAATATTGATACCAGTGGCTTTCGTTTCAGCTGCACGTATATTTTTTATCTACAGGTATATTCAAAATCTGTAATATTTATAAGTTTCTACTTCACAAAATATCCCCAAATAAATTATTATTTTCCATTCTATTCGCTCATTGACATTCTATGATATTTAGTTTTCTTGATTACAAGAGATCACCGTTGCTTAAATATTGTTTCCTATCTTCAATAAAGAATTAAAGGTTTTTACTGGAGCGCTGGTGGATTACTCCATTAACTTATTATTTTTTAAACATTTTAGCAAAGTAACAAAATGTCAATTCTTAATAATTTTAAGGGAGAATGTCTTCTAAGAATATGACCGTTAGCTACAATCGTTATCATTGTCGTGTGTACGACACAAAAAATGTAATGCCCCAAAACGTAGTATAATTCTTCTCATACACTTGACAACAAATTTGAAAAGCGATAACGATTTTTATTGCTCAAATTACAATGCAAACAAGCTCATTGCACCGACTCCAATGTGCAATGCGTCACCTTAATATGTCCAATTAACGTAAAATAATTAATAATTAGTATTTTTGAGAAGCCTATTTAATGTACTTCTAACTTTTATTTTTTATTTTTTTATTTTATTTAACGAATGTTTTCCTTGGTGGCTTTCGCCGTTTAGACCAAAGTCAGTCTTTGCAGATATGAGTTCATTCTGTAGGTCTGTATTATATTTAAACATATCGAGAACAATCATTGATCTAATCTATAGTATGCTCTTCAAAATAATATTTTAATAATACGCAGCTTAGCATTTTACACCAAATAGTAATCAAGCATTTATATGATGGGGACATATAAGAATAAATAATACAAAAAACGACTTATAGTGATTTTGCATCTGTAGCTTGATCCTGTTATATTGTAGCAGTGGTTAGTAACTGCTTTGCTTCGGCAAACTCCGTTCAGCTTACACGCGGTGATGTGAATACCGATATGTCTCGGCGATGAATTGACTGATATTAGAACCTGAAACAATAGAAAGGAATTATTAATAACGAACGAACGCATGCAAAATTGAATGAAGATACACGTATTTTGGGCGCTGTAAATAGAATAATGAATAAATTATTTCCATTGATATTTCGAACAATGTCTAAAAAACGTTCATCTAAAGAGTGTACATAAAGTTCGTGTGCACTTTAAAAAATTATAACTGTTTGTATTGCGATAGAAAGAACTTGTAAAAATGATTAGAAAGAAGTAAACCTATATGCTTTAAGGTTTTATTGAAATTTTATTTTAGTTTTCACATGGCTTCAATCATTAGCAATAAAAAATTAATACGATTTTGCAGCTCACAGAAAATATTTGACAAATGATTTAGAGTAATGTCTGAAATCAAATTAGTTCTTTTTAGCTATACTTAAATCTAGGTACATTAAACTTTATAATTTTTTTACAGATTATTTCTATCCCAAAGACAAATAAAGTTATAAATATTTTAAAGTGCTCACGGACTTTATGTACATCCTGTATTTCACTAACATGGATGCAGCAGATTTCCCTTCAGTAAAGCTTAGGTATACCCTTCTGGTGGTTTTCTTTGTAATTTTTTTTGCTACATCCGACCAGAGATATTCACAGTTTCTTAGTTGGGATAGGAAGCAGAAAAGGATGTTTATTTTGGTGTAGTATTCATTTAATATATACCTTTATTGATTCAATATAGTTTTTATATCTTACTTTCTGTGTAGATTACTGTTTATTGAGGGTACTATAGAATATATGTACGTTATCATCAACTATATTTTATGACAGGTTATTTCATCTTACGTAACTGAACATATCTGTAGAATTTGGATGCAGAATCCTTTAAGTATCTGTCTATATTTCTGAGATGAGGTATTATGTACACTATTTACATTATTCCGACTATTTTCCTCATCTTTGTCGTCATATTTATTACAACGTTTCGGCCGCTGTACTCTCCGGACTTCCTTCAGGTGGTTTGAATGTCGAATTGAACACATTTTTTCGCTCACTGGTGTAGACTTTTAGTTCCACATGCCATGTTTAATGGATGTCTGTTATTAGTTATCGTCTGTTAATTCCTCTCTCCAAGTTCACCACTGCCTTAACCGGCTATTGAACTCACACTCTTTGGGTCCTGTCACTGGATCTAACTAACGCTTTTATCCACTGTGCCATGTGTCGATTAAGGGTTCAGTTCGACACGCCAAGAAGGTCGGAGAGTAAAATGGCTGAAACGTTGTAATAATATGGCAACAAATAATAATAATAATAATGTAAATAGTGTAGAATTCTTTTATGTAAATTATGAGCTGTATTGCAGATCATACATACCTGGATGTGAATATTTTTAGCAGGAATATGGGAAGGAATAAAAAACTTTTACTGTTGTGATTGACATGATATCTGTTCACGTGCCAAAGGTCAGCTCCAAATTGGTAAAGACTTGTGGAAGCACTATTAAAACACACATAGACGCAGACGGGATCCGATATCTAAATGCGGTTTTGAGTTTGTTAGTATTCTAAATCTAAAGATATCTCAGTTTTGTTTTTTGCATATATTTGATCATGAAGTTATCTATAAATCGTACTTAAACTTAATGGTTGATTCTTTTTAGTGAATATAGACTAATTGATGATATTTCCTCTGCAAGACTTCACTAGTTTTTCATATTCAAGAACCAGCAATATAATAGACACTTATATTCAATTATAATCTTTTATTTATTTTCATTCCATCGCTTTTCCTGATTCTCTGTTGAAATCAGAAATATTGGTTTTGTCTTTCGTCTTCTGCAAAGATTTATTTTACGTTTGGCACCAGCTGAAAATGATTAGATGAATCCTTATTCACGTATAGCATTTTTACTTTACTTTGAGCTCAGCAATAAAAGCTCCGTAAAATATTAGGCAAGAATATGTTTTGACCAGTATATCAAAATCTCTGCTGACAAAAGATCCCAATATCTTTTCGCGTTTTTCTCGGATTCTATGTTGTGTAGCTTCCAGCGTACATGATAAAAATAATAAAAACAACCGGTTGAAATTAAATACTCCAACAACCAATTTTAGAAAAGACTATTAGATGAAAAGTTCGGGGTCAATCATATATCTAATATAACCCCGGTAAAGGGTCAGAATGATAGATTTATATCATGGCCATATGAAACAGAATTTTTTTCACAAAACAGACAGGAGAAAGAAAAGAAAAATCAGTCTATATCTTTTTGTGGAAACTGTTTTGCCACTTACTTTAGTCGGGGAAGCGTAGGTCAGACAGTAAAATGTAAAGAAATCTTAGTTCTGGCAACGGGTCGCCATCATTGACAATAATATATTTGAAGCCAGTATAAATATTCAAATAAAACATTTTTTTGATTTCATGAAATCTTCACGCTCATATCTTTATCTCTGGTGTTTACATCGGTGCCTGCAATTTTACCAATTATCATTAGTTCTTTTTTCAGATTTAGTAATCTTTGAAAAGAAACACTAATTTATTTTCCTCTACATTTTTTTTACGACCAATCCAATCAGTAAAGTTCAATGATCACAAAGATAAACATCCGTCGTACACGCAAATTTAGAAACAAGACTGTAGCATTAGATAAGGCATTCTGTTTGTAATTGCCTCGATGTGTCGTACACCTGGGAATTAACATATTTCAGAAAAATAACATCATCTAAATACACAGCAGAATTATTACGATAATAATAATAATATTAATAATAATAATAATAAAGATAATAATGATGATGATGATGATAATAATAATAATAATAATAATAATAATAATAATAATAATAATAATAATAATAATAATAATGAAATTGTCGAGTACTATGCAATACTTAAAGAATATTTTAATATTTCAGTTACTTTGGAGTGTATATAAAATCTACAATATTATGCAGAGTGAACATCAGTGCAGGAGATGTGTTGTGAAACGAGGAGAAAATACAGAAGTCCAAATTCTATACGTAGTATGGGTTCCAAGCACTTTCCATACCATCCGGTCCTATAACATCAGGAAATCTGTCCCTGGAAAAATAACCGTAGTGAGATTCGAACCCGCGTCTCATGGTCAGAAATCGAATGACACACACACACGGATACACACACACACACACACACACACACACATATATATATATATATATATATATATATATATATATATATATATATATATTCACACACAAACACATTTAATATTGCCCAATGTCAAACTTTCACAACGCTTGCCTCTATATTTGAATAATGATTCTAACATATTCAGGTATTTAAAACAATATACCTGGCCGCATACACGATTCCGGAAAATCCTCGTTGAAAACACAACTATACTTATATAGATGAAATCTCCATAAATATTCATAAATTCGTATAAATTGATAACAAAATCCGCTGGTTTATGCCTATGGCTTCCCATACTTAATACTTAATACTTCTCGTTTTCAGTTTCGCGTGGTCATGTGTGATGTCAGGAACTGCGATGCGATTGTCGTTGCTTGGAAAACTTCTATGCAAATAAAAATAGACTATCATTACTGTTTTGTCCGTGTATTGTTTAATATATTGTAATGTAATTGTCACCTTTGATAATGGCATATGTAAGCAGAAAGCTTCGATAGGATTACAAAATATGTATTAATATGGAGGTTTTCTTTCATCTTTTAATGATAATGTTATTAATCTTATCAAACGATATGAAATGAATTTACATAAAATAGACAAAACTCATTTATATTAATTAATGAAATATGCATCAATGAAAAAATGCTGCCTAAATACACACACACACAATATATATATATATATATATATATATATATATATATATATATATATATATATATATATATATATATATATATGTGTGTGTATATATGTATATACTTGATGAGGGTGAAGCAGATTCAGTTCCCAGGAAACCGACAGCCCGACAACAGCACATGAGATTTGATTATATTAGGGAAGGTTTCGCGCAGGAACAGCCACACTTCTTCGTATCCGTATTAAAGAAACATAGAAGCATAATGTCATCAGAGTGTCGTTTTTCTAAGGCGAAAATGTTATGTTCATCTGGAAGTTATCTACATATATATATATATATATATATATATATATATATATATATATATATATATATATATATATATATACTGTGTGTAACAGCATAATTGCCTATCCCACAAAATATTTTATCTAAAGCAACACTAAAATAACTGAGTTTCTTTTATACAGGTTTTCAGATAAGAAGTTTAGCTAACTTGACAGCCCCTGTCGTAATACTCACTGGAAAACCTTTTGAGTTTTTCAGCTATGAAGAGAACAGGTTATAGTCGGCTTGAAAAAAAAATATCATTCAGACCTTCAGTGATGTTACCAACTGTCAACTCTGCCTTCCATCTATAAAGTCTATTCAAGAGCGATGAAGATAACTGAATAAGTCTGAAAAGTAGGTAATAGTAGAGAGGAATACCAGATCACTTTACAACAGGAAGCGGGGTCATCATTTCAAATTAGAATTAAAGAGATCAATTAGAGAAGATCCAACTCAATCCACAAGACTTTTGAGACGTGAGAATATCTTTTTCTGTTATGAAAGTTCAAAGAGCAGTGAAAAAAATGACTTTAAAATTAAATCGTGCATGAAACCTTTGAGACACCTTCTTACACTCGCTCTGAAAGTTAGAAGTTTAGAGAATGAAAAGATCATATTTAATGAGTTGGAAAATAATAATGTATATATATATATATATATATATATATATATATATATATATATATATATATATATATATATATATATATATATATATATATGAATTTTTTTTGAACACTTCATGATATACGGATCATTAGCTATGATTAATTAATGAGGAACATTTCATTTTCGTTTAAAATTGATTTAATCTCGCTTCTTCTGAAGAGGTTGGAGATTAATTATACATTCTTATTGCTCAAAGTAGAAGCCAATAGGGTTATAAAAATCTCGGAGAAGATATCTTTCTTTAGTCATTCCTAACATACAACGGATCAAAGCTGTTGCACCCGGTACCCACACAAACACACACACACATACCGTTATTTTTGGTGACATTATCCTAGTTATTGATGGCCTATGTAATCTGTAAGTCTCTTAAGTGACGGGCGTGTGCAGTGGTACAATCTGGTTTATTGGGAGGTCGCATCCAGTGCTAATTTCATCTAAATGTATGGAAGTAAATTTGCTCATCATTCAAAAGTACCTCAGAAGTAGACATATAAAATATTTGAATTCGAATTCGGAGGCTGTAGGATCAATTTGTTTGGAAGGAAACGACTGTGATGCATCTTAGGTAATCCATACTTTTATCAGAAAAGACAACGCCATCAAATTATATGTTACCCGTATGAAAACTGTCCATGAAAACTGTCCATGAAAACGCGAATAAATACAACACAAATCTACAAGTACATCAACTATGAAAGTCATCTCTTTATGATAAAACAATCAAACGTATTATTAAAACTAAGTAAATTAAGAAAATCTAAAACCAATCCTATCACATTCCATGAAGAATTACTCTCCATCAATGATGACTATGTATACCAACTTTCAATGTATATGGATGAGTCTAAATGAGCCCATAAAATTGTATGTACAGCTATCCACCACGAATTAAAATTAATGAAACCATTCCCAGACAAATCTTCCATATTTAGTGCCGAGGTGACAGCTGTGAACTTGTTCCTCTGCAAAAGAAATTCAAGTAAACATTAAAAAATATGACAGACACAGACACCATGTTAGTAATCACAGTACGGAAAACCAACAAAAAATGAATTAAATATATTTTTATGTCTCTTAATATTGGATTACCTGTAATTATTTTTATTAAAAATTATTCTCCCCTAATTTTACACTTCGATTTAACTGAGATTAATATTCTATATTAATCAAGTCAGTGTACATTATCCTCTTACAATTCTCGCCATGTCTAGATATTACTACCTTCCCTATACCTTCTTCTTCCTCCTTCTCTTACAATTACTATCTTTTCCTTTCACTAATTTTTTTAACCTTCCTTTCTTTTCTTCAATTTGTCTTACTTTTTACTTTCTTTCTTGTTTTGCCTCTGCCTGGTTATTAAATTTATTTTTAAGCTAGTTTAATTTTATATTTTCTGATTAACGTGATGATTTAGAAAATCCCCCCAACCCAATGAAATGATCATAATCTTGATGTAATCTTAATTTCCATTGAATGTAAACTATATGCTCTATTTGAATAAAATATTGAGCTCTCTATGTGAATCAGATTTAATATTGTTATTATATTATTAGGATTCTCTTGGATTATATATCAACGTTTTAATATATATATATATATATATATATATATATATATATATATATATATATATATGTGTGTGTGTGTGTGTGTGTGTATGTGTGTGTGTGTGTTAGGAAATAGTGGCACAACCTATGTAGCTCTTCCCAAAACAATAAATTTTACAAAAGTATTGATTCTATATAAGAGAATGGCATCAGAAACACCAAACTAGAAGAGAAATGATTATGTCCATGCTTAATATTGGACATAACACAATAACCCATTTATATATCCTAAAACAATGTGTGACATCCCAAGAGCCATTAATCGTAAAACAGATACTGACAAACTGCATCGGTTTTTAATTCAATCAGCTTTAAATACTACCCAACCAATAAACTTTTTCAAAATACAGATCCATTTTTCATATAAGTTTCGAAGTGAAATTAAATTTATCTCAAAATATAATTTAAAAATATAAACAGAACAGCAGACATACAGTTAAAAAAACATTGACAGTTTAAATACATGGCTATATTTAGAGAAGAAAACATTAAAATTTCAGAATGAAATGACACTGTGTATTGATATTTGTAATTTTAATTTCATCTTTCGTTTCATTTATTGGAAGTGTTTTCTTATGATCTAGCGTCCCTTAAAAGGGCTCTGGTGAAATAAATTATTATAATGGAACCTTAAAGTGGTCTGTTTTTCTTTAATATATATATATATATATATATGTGTGTGTGTGTGTGTGTGAGTGTGTGTGTATATTTGTATGTGCGTGTGTGTGCGTCGATGTATTTTTTTTACTCTGATAAGGAAACTTTTTGCACAAATATTCTAGCATAACAACGTTTCTGACATATCAATCGCGTATGTAAATTGGCCTGTCGCTTCTGAGTGTTGACTTCAATGTTCACTTTTATATTTACATAGACTATCTCTGATATTGGTCATTTTATCCGATAAATATAGCACACTTTAAAACTACATTTCTTCATATATATATATATATATATATATATATATATATATATATATATATATATATATATATATATATATATGGAAAAAGAGATGTGGAGAGAGAAAACATGACAATCTCTTAAGAGAATAAAATATGATGCTTCAAACCATTTTATATCGAATCCTTGTATCATATTTGGTATGTTGGTCGGGTGAAGAAATTTTCCGAAAAAAAAACATATTTGGAGATAAAAAGTCTTTCTCTTGCGTTCAAATTTTCTCATTGAACTGCTTGTAGAACGTTCAGTATGTCCCGGCAGTAAGTGCTATATAGATTTCTTGCAATATCTACTAGGATTTATCTGATAAATTTATCTATATTTAAGTAGCCGTCTTGTGATTATCGATCATCAGATACAATAATATTATAAAACGCTTATTCTGAGAAAAGTGTCAAAATTCTAGAAGTTAAAAAAATATTTGATAAAATATATTTCAGCATTTCTCAATACGAGCAAATAATAATAATAATAATAATAATAATAATAATAATAATAATAATAATGCGTATAAATATTTATATACAACGTACACAGTACTTCCGTCTAAGATTTTCACTCATGGTTTCACTCATATGATAAATGTAAATTTGAATTCAAATTAATTCCAGCTTTCAAAATAATGTCACCATAGTCAATACAGTCTTGCTTAGCACACAGACAACATTGGTGAACATATAAGATGAAAGTAACAGAGCAAAAACAGGGAAAAAATAATTTTATTTCTTTAACCCATCTTTTGGTTTCTACCTGTTCACAGTAGTGTAGACCAATAGGAAAAGTGACGTAATTCCAAAACATTTTTCATGGCTATGTAACAATTTAAGATGTGATCCAAATATTTTCTAGCAATCGTGACTTATATATTTAAATTAAATTGAAAAATTCATTACTTTTTTGTAATTTACGTTAAAGAAAAGTTATCCCTTGATATATCCAAATTATCTTTATTGCAGCAATTCAAATATGATTGGTGTAAAATATTGCTGTAGATATAGTTAGCTTTAAACATGCATCAAATTACGAAGACAGATTCTAAATTTTGTGTGTTGCAGTAACAGTACCGTCCTGGCATGTTTTCAAGAAAATTGGAATCTCTGAAGAATTCAGCCAAAAGTCCATCATCACCTCATGTGTAAATTCGAATAGAACAGCTTATCTCATTTGTCAACGTAATTAAATTTCCACGTTGCTTATTTAATACAAATCATCAATACTTTTATTTCCTTATGTTATTTACTTTCATGTTAGAAGGATTAGTCATCAGTCAGTAATGATAAAACTTTATGACGTAATTCTTAATTATATCAACTAAAGCGTTCATTGAGTTAGAATGTGTCTTGATAAGAGAAACGTGTTTGACATAGATATATGGACTGAGTGACATGTAGAAATCAATGATACGATTTCTCATTTCTCACACTGGGACCAGATTAATTTGTCAAGAAAACTGCCAGATTTTAATGCTGCAAATTTTATTTATATCGCCTAGAAAATTATAAAGATATATAATTGTTAGCGCATATGAATAATTTAAACATTAAATAATTATCTGAGAAAGTTTCTATAAGTTATATAATTCTGTATAAAATTCGACTGACTTTATGGAAGTATTGGTCAATTAACGGTAATGAAAGGAACTGAAATTCTGAATAACATACTATAATTTATGATAAGTAAAAAAGGCTTTATAAAGAATACTTTCGAAGATCAGTAATTATAATGACTGCAAATATAATGAAAAAAGACTAACCATGGGAAAGACTTACACAAGTGTAAAAATTTACATTATATACTTAATCAATGGATAATGTGTAGCAGATATTTGGCTAATCATTTCTGCAAATACGATCACACGTCTGCCTAATATGATATATAACTTTCTCAAATCCCACAATACAACCAACAAATCAACTGTTCACGATAATGATATTTACTTTATACTAATGACCATGACACTCGAAAGTACTGGGTCTAAATTAACAAGAATATTTTCTTTGGAAGGTTATCTTCACTTTTCTTCAAAATGCTCAAAAACTCTTTGAAAAATATAATAAAAATATAAACAAAGAGTCCGTCTCGCTTGAATTGATACAATAGTTTAAAGGATTTTTTTCTGCTTGAATATATATTGCATTTCATATTATATATGACTCCTCGACAACATCAGGGTATTATTCATAATATTTGGTGTATCCATAGAACCTTATATTGTATAAAATTCAGCGATAGCATGAATGATATCATGTATCAATATTGACTCGCATAATATCCAAACTTATTTAAAATATAATATTTCGTCTACGCGTTTCAGAAACCGAAGAGAAAAAATATTGTTAGATTTGAAAATCTGTCACCTTTTACCAGAAACAAACCGTAGTAGATTAATATTTTGCCCAAATTAAAATTGTTTTCATGTTGTTATTCAGCATCAGTCACGAGGCATGCAATTTATGAATGCCTTCAGACACGTTGATTATCAATTATGTGTCATGCGATTTTTTTTATATTTTGAAATCGGCTTTTAATATATTATACACAATGTTAACATCTGTGATTGTTTCTCCAACGTTTCACAGTAGTAGTTTGTATTGTTCTTCGCAATAGGAACTACTCGTATTATCAAAGTTAACAACCGAAAATACCATGATCACAGTTCTTTGCTGGTAAACCTATCTGATCTATTACGAATTCATTTAAAAACAGTGGATATTACATTTTCATTATTCTTATCAGATATTTATTTTAATTATATTTTTATCAGTTCACTCTAAATGTGCTACTTTTAAACTGTAACTTAGTATTACGTGTAACTTTTCACACCAGACACCAGAGTATTCGAGCAATCTTGATCGAATTGCATAGCATATATTTTGCTGAATATACTTGATATGTGAAACGAATCTATGATAATAAATGACCAAAAACAATAATATATGGAGAAATCGTCTCTCGTAAGTTTCTTCCGAAGAAACTGAATAAAACTATATAGAGACTATATATAACATAACTTGCAATTAATAGCACTAAAGTCTGCAGATTAGAATAATTCAGTTTAAAAGAGATCCGTTTGGCGAGGTCTTGTATTAGAGGGAATTAATCAATTTCATGTCTCTTGGATACGGCACATAAATACCAGTAGGGTCGCTAAAACATTACAAACACATCTGATGAAGAATTTGATGCAAAAACACATTTGTCTAGGGTGTAGTTAAGATTCTCTACAGAGCATGTCTTGTTAAAAATATGAAGTGACATAGACAAAATGAACATATGAGATCAACTGAAACTAACATTTTATACGGGTGCATGTAATGCCAAATAATATGCTTGCCTGAAAACTCATATTCGTTTTAACGGCAGAATCCTTCTAGTCTATTTCTCATGATTTTCCAAAATTTCCGGTTCTCTGTAGCACTTAATAAATCTTCCTATTTAACCCTCTTACCTAAACCTTGTTCTAACATTCACATACACAAGCTCGTTATGTAGGATATGCGCCATTTTCCTCTTTTCTTCTTATCTGTGAGTCACAAATTTCCTATGACTCCTTCTACATTATGTACGCTAGACATTTCAAGTTCGCTTTTCTGATTCTAAGTGCAAATGAATTTTTATACCATTTTGGTGAAAACACTTTTGCATAATCTATAAGACATATATACACACACTTTACATTTGTATTGCTCTTTCTGATATAAATTCTGAGTAGAAATATCGTATTCATTTGAATATTTATCTTTATCGATTCCGCCCTATTCTTGTTTTATTCCCGGTCTATTTTTTATTTTTAAGTAACGTAGCAAAAACTCATTTCTGATCGTTTATTTAGTAGTTTGTTTAGATCTGGAAAGATAATTATAGTAATCTTTTCGTCCAATTAGTTTGTAGTTTTTGGATTGATTGTTGTAGTCTACTCTAATGGTTATTTTTATGGGAGTGGTTTGCTAATTTGTTTCATAAATAGTAAATACGCGAACAGCACAATGCTTCTCAATCTGGGAAATTAAAAACAAAACGCAAATCACGCTAAAAATATCATGGAAAAAAAGAAAAAAAACATCAGCCTACAACATCAAAAACATCAATTCGCTTGAAGATCGAACAGAGCTTACTTTAATTCAATTTAATTCAAATAATTATATTGAAGTTTTCCGCTTTTGTTTTGAAACATAAGAACTCTTATGTAGCGTGTTGGAATCATATTTTTAAATAAATAATTATATTTATGCTCTACTTTTGTATCGAGCACTATTTTTTAAAAATAATAACAAAAATACTAAAGAACTTTGTATTATTTACCTAACCAGTTCTTTCCTATTTTCTATATTTTTTCATATATATATATATATATATATATATATATATATATATATATATATATATATATATGTATATATATATCATGAAAATAAAATTATTCATAATATATTGCTTTATAAAGCATTTAATTAAAAGTCATAATACGATTTTTGTTGCACGTTTTACCTATGTAAACAATAAGATTATTCGCATATTTAACTCCCTCCTACAAGTGTTGATGTAACCGGAACAGTATTCAAGACGTGACACACTTTCATGCTTTTGAAATAAGGGTTTAGTATTTTAGCCATAGTGTAACAACAAAAAATATTTCTTTTATTTCCAGTTATATTTTTATTGACCTTCATCGTCGTCATCTCAATATTCATCAGTTCCATGACAGCTTTTGGTCGTAGGTAAATTCTGCAGTCCACGCGTGATAGTTTCCATTCCAATCTTAAAAGGTATTCATTCAAAAATACCGTGCTTTGGGAAAATATTAGAAAACTTACAAGTTTACACATGTGAACCATACATGGGGCTTTATTAATTTTTGTTAATTACATATTGGTTTGCATATATTGTTTTCTTTTTCATCCAATCGTTATTATATAAGACGTCTTGCAAACATTATGAAAAATTTGGAAATTGATAGAAATTTAATAGAATACATTAATATAAATATGAAACAGCTCTGATTTATGCCGTATACTTGATAAACATTTAGAAAATCCAGGTATCATTCAAAATATATCATTTCTTTACGGGCATTAAACATTTTCTATAATACTTCCATAATTACTGTTCGTATGAAATTTCCTGTGTCATACCTAGACTTCCTGAAGTTAAGCACAATACTACATTGGTAACAGGTTTTCATCTTTTTATAGTGGAATTGGCTATATGTAACCTTAAGTTTTATTCTACCATTTTGTTTACTCGCAAGTCTTACTTGTTGAACTTTCTTCCGGCTTCTTACTTTCCAGCCAACTTTGATTTTCAAAGATTGCAATGCAATGTGAATCCTTATCGCCTGTCGTCAGGATTCTTCTTTTAAAGTTCCCAGTCTTTCATAATGTTTTTCTTATCCTTTCACACTCAATTACTCTTTGTGTTTTGTGACTTTATTGCCTTGCTTGGAGTGATGTAAACATTTTGGGTGCATTTTCCAATCACAGTATTAATATTTATTTTGTCCTTTGTTCTGCCGTCCCGGGCATGACGATGAACCACATTCCTGTCCTGGGTAAGACGATAAACTACGTCCAGCAGCAAGGCTTCTGATCAGGAGGTTGTGGCGAGCGTGGAACCACCTCAATTGCTGATGTTCCCAAGTCCACTCTGACTCGGTGGGGTGGCAACTGTTAGAGACCCAGCTATGGGCAAATAGTTAACCCCGAAACTGGGATCAAAAGTCTATGAAAGTGAAAAATAAGTTTTAATACCAGAAATACTTAAAAAAAATTATTACAAGCAATACGTTATTGAAAAATAAAATATTACCAACAATAAATTTAAAAAAAAATAAATATTACAAGGAATACATTAAAAAAAAAAAACAAACACATTACCAGCAATATATTTTTAAGGAAAAATATTAACAGAAATAATTTTTGCACAAAACAAAATATTACCAACAATAAAAATGTAGTCGGTATGAAATAACCCATTAAGGTTGATATGCCATAAACCAAACGAAACCAAACCTTTGTTCTGATATATTTATGTGTAAGAGAAAATAATAGATTCTAAAATTTCGGCCACATTCTAAAAAACATATTTAGGTAGTTATCTGCAAATTAAATAACATTGTCAATAATTTAATCAATAATATTCGTTGCATGCACTCGCCTAGAATGTCTTTATTTCTAAATGAGGGATCAATATTTTTGACAGTATCTACGCTTCTACTTATTTTTTTTAAATACCCTGCAATGAATTTCCAGTGAGTTACTTTCTATAGGAACATTGCAGAAATTGTCCGCGTATGAATATAATTAAGGTAAAATCGTACGGTCATCAGTGAGTAAATATAATAAAGAAAGAATAAATATTAGCCAATGAATTGCTCCGCAAAATAACCTTATCTTTTGAAAACTTCAAAAAATATTTGAGAGAATACATTATTTCTATGATCATATATTTTACGTTTATTAATTCTTAATCTGTCTCCAGAGTCGGCAATATTGGCTTAATCAGATGCAAGCAAAATTCCTATGAATGGAATGGAATCATTTTCGAATAATTAGAAGAGAATGGAAAGAAACACTCATTGTTATTCTCCTTTGATTAGCCTTGCATATTTTGGAACTAATTTTTATGATTGCGATTAATTCCGGATTCATTGTTAAACAAGGAAAAAGAAAATTAGAATAAAAGAAAATAAATTCAACTTCTCAGGCGTAGCTATAAAAAGTTACTAAATGCAAAAGCATGTATTGGTAAAATGTATTATATTCAATAGATGCACTGGTGCATTAATATTAGTCCCAAATGAACGTTCACTTCGGCGTATATTTGGCCATGTATTATTTTCCTAATTACGACTCCATTCTCTCAGTACAATTCTGACTAATGACGTGCATTTACAAGAAGGTAAATAGAAAAAAAGAGATTCCTATATGTTCTACGCTGTCGTTAATAAATATATAAAAAAATTCATATACAACAGTTTGGGAATATCAACCTTAAATCGTTATTTACTTGGTATCAGTATGTATCTATCTTATATATATATATATATATATATATATATATATATATATATATAGAGAGAGAGAGAGAGAGAGAGAGAGATAGAGAGAGAGAAAGAGAGAGAGAGAAAGCAAGAGAGATTGATTTCTTTTAGCAAGTAATAAAATTAAGTGTTCAACATATTTAGACTAACTCGGAGTTTTGAGTTCATCGTTTCCTCTTGTCAGGGACATTGAATATAAAATTAAAATTATTTACAGGATTCATATAATTTTATTGTTTTCCATCAATGTTATAAGCTTTTCTGTTAATCACTTTAATTGCAAAATAATGCTTACTTTCAAGGAGTTAAACTTGTCGAAAATTGTGTGGAAATGCAATGATTATTGCTTTATTATGACGTGACATCACAGTATTAAAAACGTTTTCTAAAATGAAGGGATGAGTTAGTTTCCATTATTTAATATATTATATTTTTGTTTATTTTTTATACCGTCTTTTCAATTTAAAAATCAACTTTTCTTGAGCAAGAAGTTCCTGCTGGTCTAAAAAAAATAAAAAAGGAGTAGAGTGATGAGTCCAGAATATGTAAAGAAATGAAAAAAATGCCCTCGTTATTCGTCGAATTATGTAACCTTAAAAATAACAAATCTAATTATAATGGTTCCAGACTATTTCATTTGAGAGTAAAGATCAACAAAATTATCGAAAATGTAACAAAAACAGATTCGGGTTTAATACGAGGCGTGTAGAAAGCGTGTGGAAAGATGAAAACATTTCCAATCGACATGCTGCTAAAGGAAAATCTTCCCTGTGAAGGAATCTCTAGAGATCAAGCACGTATTCGTCTATTTTCTGCTGTGTCTCACTGAAGATTAGAAAAAGCTTATACTATTCACACCGGACAGGATAGAAGATGTTTATAAATGGAACACGTAACCACGCGTCCGGAATAGACGGGCCTGTCTGGCAGTTGGCATTGTGATTGTTTACCAATCTCTCTACTGTTATTCCAAACTGACTTTTGTTTTTATCTGCCACATTTTTCCAACATCTCTACTCATGCAAAACATTTATTTCTTCTTCCGTTTATTTTTCCATCCTAGCATTTTATTTCGGAATTATGAGCAACATTAATCATTAGTTTTTTGGGGTTTTTTTTTAGTTTTTTTTTTAATTTTATTTATGATATTATATTGTAGTAATTATATTTTATTGTGTTCTGATGATATATCTTTGGACGAATATTATCAGTTTTGGAGTAACCCAATGAATGACCATATCAAATAGGAAAACAATTTAGTTAATTCAATATCCTACACGGTCTATATCATGAGATATCGACCGGTTTTCTTTATTTTATTTCACTGCAATAATAAAATCAATTGCTAAGTATAAGAAACATCGTATTTATATGTAAATTTTGGTAGAGATAAAGTATCCGAAGTGACACAATAAGATGAGATACTAAAAGTTGTATAAAGATATAAATAACGAACAACCACTTGAAATATTTCATGTCTTAAATATAATCTTTATGAGAGCGAAAGATTTTCTACACATTATGTCATGAAAATCGATCGTGGAATGACGAATTAAGTAAAATACTGGCGTTCAAAAGCATTTGTCATTAAAAATAAGGAATTATTAGCCAGTAATATGTAATATTAAAAGAACAATGACTCACAGGTCAAAATATATAATCAGCAATATGATCCATAAAAGCCGAAGTTGGGACAGTGATATGAGAAAAAGAAAAATACTTCAGATATTTTTTAAGCATATCAACCCAAGGAAGTATAGAGTGTCACTAGCACGCAAAATGTTACAGAGTGTGAAATCAAGAGGGATGTTTGGGTAAAGGATCAAGATCAAAATATCAGATGTGCTAATAAACCCTGAAACATGTTTGCTTTTGTGTAGAGTTATTCAAATATTTTGATGTAATATCCTATAATAAAGAATATTGCTCTACTATTGACCTTTCTTTTAAATTGAATGTTACCAACATAAGAATTTGTATTCGATTCGTTTTCATCTCATACGCATATATATATATATATATATATATATATATATATATATATATATATATATGTATGTGTGTGTGTATGTATGAGGACCAGACAACTTCATACACACACACACACACACACACACACACACACACATATATATATATATATATATATATATATATATATTGATTTGTATCTGTCTGTATTTCTCAGATGAGTTATTATGTACATTATTACATTATTCAGACTATTGTCCTCAACTGTGTCGCCATATTTGTTACAATAGTTTTACGTTGCGGCCGTTGTACGCTCCGTCCTTCGTCAGGTGGTTGGAATGTCGAACTGAACCCTTATTTCGCCCACTGACGTAAACTGTTCTAGTTCCACGTGCCATGTGTAAAGGATGTCAGTTATCCCCTGTTAATTTCCTCCTCAAAGTTTTCCACTGCCTAAGCCGGGTATTGAACTTACACATTTTGAGTCCTGAAACTGGATCTATCTAACGCCTTTATACACTGTGCCATGTGTCCTTGAGGACATCTGTGTATGAATTTACGTGTATTTTAAACCTAATGTCTTCAGTCCATTTTTACCAGTACTCATATTGCAATTTTTGCTGTTATTATTTTATGTTTTTCCCAGGGGTCATATTGCAACTTTTGTTGTTATTAATCCAAGCATAGAAATGAATACTATATGGGAACCAGTAATAATGAGTGCCAGATAAAAGCGATAATGACAAAAAAAAATTAATATGAGGTCTGGTAAAATCTTGCATTGATAACAGCAAAAATTGCAATTTGAGCACTGGTAAAAATCGGTTGCTGAAGACATTAGGTATATAGTACACAGAAATTCATACACAGATGTCCTCAAGGACATATGGCATAGTGGATAAAGGCGTTAATTAGATCCAATCACAGGATTCAAACAGTGTGAGTTCAATACCCGGCTAAGACAGTGGAGAACTTTCAGAGGGAAGTAACTAACATCCGAGCGAAATAAAGGGTTCATTTCGACATTCCAACCATCTGAGGAATCCGGAGCGTACAACGGGCGAAATTTTGTAATAAAGATGTGGACAATAGTCCGAATAATGTTTTGATTTGTTCGTGGTGTTAAAATGTAAACTGCGCACTATTTCTATAAGTAGATCGGTATCCTGTTTCCCCATTCAACAAAATCAACATTGTTTACAAAGTCCTTAAGATTATTTTAATCTGATTGTTTAAACCACTTTTGTTGCCCATTTAATCAGTTCAAGGTAATTTACCACATTTATAGTAGTGGAATGAATTTATAATAGTGGAATGAAAATCCCAGATTTATTCAAAATTCAGAATAAGAATTTGAATGTTCAAGTGCTGTATGAACAATTTTATGATAATTAATTAACATTGAATTAGAAGTATTATCTCAGGAAATAAAGTTATTTGCCTTAATGTATTAATGAAAATCGAGTATAGGGAAGAGAAAGATATTCCAAAGCAGTCCTCATAATGTTTTCGATAAGATTTCCGGAATCACTTATTTCCCCACTGACAAGAACTTGTGCATTTCATGAGAGTTCAAAAGAAATTTCTGTATCTAAAATTAATAAGAATTTATATTCGTTCTCTACTAAGAGATGAAATATTATCCGTTTTGCCAATTATTAACAGTGAAAACGAAATGACCTCGATTTTGACAATGTAGTGAATGTATAGACATCTATTATGTCTAGAACAATAATTCCCAACATGAAGCGAATGCCTCACCGATGGGGTATGGTAATATTTTGGTGCACCACTCGGCTTACTCCCCCAATGTGAGTTCAAATTTTATTTTACATTAACATTTCATGATTAAAATTTTCAAAGTACGTTACAGAATAAGCTTTCGTTCAAATATTTTATTTCTGCCTTTTGAAACTATATATAATTTTTCTCTTTCATGGAGGCCATAGGTTTTGGGCCCTTGTTTAGAGACCAAGCTAATGGCGTTCTATGCTAAGAATTATTATTAAAGGGGGTCACCAGAATTTTAAAAATAACAAAGGGAGGCATCGCCCAAAATCTGTTGGGAATCACTGGTCTAGAATGTCTTTCGCCGTAACGTTGAACATGCAAACTATATGTAGGAACTTGTGGTGGGGAATCTAAATAAAGTGTTGTTTTTTTTTTCTATTTGAGAATTGATTCTTCGAGACAGCAGATAAGAACTGTTATAAATGTTATTTAAAATAATGACAATTGTTTCGAAGACTGGAACAAATTGTCAAATCAACGCTTGCTAAGAATTAATCCTAAGGATGGTTATAATGATGAATTTGTATACAAGTATATTTATGTGTGTGATTTTCGGTTCTAAAAACAACATTACACACACACACACAAACACACACACATATATATATATATATATATATATATATATATATATATATATATTCAGTTATATGGATATAAGTTTGTGTCCATGGGTTTCACGCTTTTGCAATCGTCACAGACTCATATCCATACAACTGAATATGTTATCACTGAATATGTCATCTTACTTCCACTAAGTACTGCGCATATAAAATAATGCATACACACACATATATATATGTAATTATACATATATACATATATATATATATATATATATATATATATATATATATGTAATTATACTTATATATATATATATTTGTGTATATATATATATATATATATATATATATATATATATATATATATATATATTGCCTTTTGTAGCATGAGCGCTCGAGATATTGACTTTCTTTTACAACAATAGTAGATTGTTGGTTCTACTTTGGAAGAAAGCCCGAAATCCAAATGCCCACTGGCCGACGACCTTTGACGATGTTTTTCTTTTACTCAGACACTTTCCCATTCTGTTATTAAAAGCTGCATCTCAGTAGCATTGTCGACTTTTTGTGTGTAAAATGTTTTTAAGTAAATCATCTCCTTTGTTATGTTCTTTTCTTGTCCTATCACTTAATGCTACTGTCATTTTCTGATGTTGAAACCCCCATCACCACTTTATTATCACCTTGTTTGGGGTGAAATGATTTAAAAACAAAACTCATCCTGTTTTGTTCTGTTGACCCATGGCATTTGGTATTACATTGGTTTTATTTAGTTTAAGCATAAATTTCACATTGCTTATCATAATATCTGAGCAAACATCCAACAATATTGCATGAAAAAGGTGATGTTTCTTAAACTTCTACAGAATTTAATCAATTTATGTGAGCTAAGCTTGGCTGTGTGTAGTGTCTTTCGACATTCGGAATAGCAATGTAATTGAGAAGCCATATCCGTTGACAATATTTTCATGACAACCACATTGCTGTTATGGATAAAAAACAACTTAAAAAGCTGAAACCCAGCTCTAACCAAATGTGTTTTTATGCTCACTATATCTGTTGTATATACAAATATTAAGCATTATTTTTGGAATTGCCCTCGCGTGTGTGAGTTTGTATTTATATATAAATGTATGTGTTGTGTGATCGTGTGGCCATGCGTGTGAGAGCGGTAAAGAAAAAATATTTAAATATTCAATTATAATGCTAGTTAAGAGCAAAATTCTAGATTTTCCTCTAATGGAACTTTTATTCAATTGAAATGCCTTTTTTTCAAAGTCTGTTTGATGTTCATCCTTACACACATACTTACAAATAATATCAACATTGTGTATTTTCACACAGTTTTGTGTCTACTTCTTTTGCTACATATATACACACATGGTAATATCACAGCACGTTCCTGCGTTGATATTTACACACACGCATTAAATGCATGCACATTTATATCGAAAGGTATATTTATTTTTCCATGCCTTTCTGAATTATGCGGCTCTGTCTCTAAGTGTGTACATCGTCAAACAGATAATTTTGGAAACAAATGTCGATATTCATCTTAAATTTACTCGATGGAATCTATAGCTTCCAATAATGTAAAATCTTTATTTTTTTAATCGTTTTTTTATCTGTATTTTTTTTTTTATCTCTAAACATTTTCTTTCCGACGTTAAAACAAGAAATGAATATTTCGCATCGCTTTTCAATATTTTTCAAAAAATACAAATATTTACTCTGCTTATGAAGTTTTTTAACCACAAGTCTGAACTCATTCGAATCCATAGCAATTGATTTTGAGTCGTACGTTTATTTCTCTTTGTTAAATTTGAAAGTGCTTCCATTTAGTGAAAATGGCAATGCATATTATTAAGTTGAAACTGTCTGTTACTTTTTCCAATGAATTTAATTTATTTTTACTTCATTTTTTTTTTTTTTGCTTTTACCTCTGTGCCGATTCCTCCTTCCAATATTTTCTTGACTTTGTCTTGAAAACCAATAGAAATTCCCGACATAACCTGGTTTTAAATTAATAAAAAACTGCAAATATATTTTTAAAATTATTTAGTATTTTACAGTAATCATATAAGAAGACACCCATGTACACAAGATACACGCAATCTGTCCGGAAATATATTGAGTTGGAACAAAAGTTCTTAGCGCTTTTCAATAACGGCGTTTGAACCGAAGATTTCGTTTCACACGTTATTCTAAATTATGATCTTTTCTGAAAGTAAAGATTCCAATGTTTTTTTCTTCTTTTCGATTCAGATGTGTATTGTAATGTTTTATATTTTTTAAGTTAAATGTGTAGATTAATGAAAATCAGATGCAATTTTCGTCTTTAATATTCTTTTATTAATCCCCCACACACGAAAAAAAAAAAAAAAAAAAAACACAGTGCAACCAGCAAAAGATGCATGCTTCTACCGATATAGTGCCCTAGCTGAGATTACCGTTTTGTAGGTTGTTAGCTTGGTTCCAAAATGAATATCTGATCTCGAAAACTAGAAACCTATCGTCACGTTTACCGTTTCTAATGATGACCAAGTCGAAATGCGGATTAAAACTAATCCATGTCACACAAGTTGGAGAATTACAGAAATGCTGCAGTTATTTTATATGCACAATTGGTATATCATTTGTAAACGTTGGCAACTTGAATTTAACAGAAAAAAATGATGACCTTCATTTTTATCAGTGGTTCTTTGCTGAAACTCAACAAATAGGATACGTTATTGAAACGATCGCTCACAGGCGATGGAAAGTGGATTATTTACAAAAATGTGGTGTTAAATGTCTCAATGGTAAATTAAAACTACCCACCATTATACGACCGAAAATTTGTTCCGTGCCTGGAGACAATGATGCTACATAGCTTATAAAATTAAAAAGATCCCAATTTATTGAGAGCACCATCCTCATAATCAGATGATGAATTCTGACCGATTAAAGTCCGTAATCAAGGAAACGCATCCGGTAGTGGCTAATTGGAAATATGCTATCTTGGATTAAAAAAAAAACATTAGATCTCACGTTTGTCTGCAGATTCGGAAGAAAAATTGTAAACCTTGATTGGAAATATCTTACAACACATTTCGTACTTACCTGAACTTTCATCTTCGGATTAATCTTAGTTCGATTCCTACAACCTTCTCTTACTGAGAATTATTTTATTTCTCTGGAAGCTGGTAAACTCTTTTAAACTAGTTAATCCCTCCAAAATACAACAAATTCTAAAAGGATGGAATCATGTAGTAGCCAGAAAGAGGACCTATGGTTGTTTAGCAAAATGTGAATGAAAATGTCCAAGTATAAATAAATTGGTTATTCCCTTATAAACTTTAACAAAATTTTGTTTCCAACCGTTATATATTTTTCAACGTCTTAAGAAACAGTTGCGTGAAACTAATGCGCTTTAATAACCAGTCAAAGTAACGTTACTTCTCTTTGCATAAAGTTATTCTTTACCCAGAATATAAACTGCCGGCAGTGAGACATTAGTAAGTGTCTTTGTGTAATGTGTGAATGCCAATTGGCGTAGTTGGGATGTGTGTATGACTTTGGTGCAGGATATGTAATTAAAATGACGAGTTCAAACCGAAGCGCTTACGTTCGCTATCGTAGAACCACACTTAGAAAGGTATGACTATCTCTTCTAACTCCACATTGGGCTCTCTTGATTTAGGAAAAAGTAAAACTCAAATTCAGAATCAGCCTAAGAGGGATGCGCTTTGAGATAATATCTCGCTTTTGACAGAGTAGAATTGGTACCATTCCAATGGATTAAATGACGTGTGTTTTGGTGTGATAGGATGTGAGCTCCATATTCACGTTTACAGCGCGTGTATACAGTTCATACAACAGAATTTTCAAGACATAAGATAATTATCTGGAAATGCTTCTTGCGAAATTACGCTTATCCTAAATCTATAGCAAATCTAGAAAGACATTTTCTTCAAGGAAACATTCATCTATCGCTAAAGAGAATATTTCACACTAATTTTAGAAAAAATTAATGCGTGAATTAATTTTACAGATCGGGTATTCTGATAATAGTAAAAAATTCGTTGTTCCCGTTAGCCAATATTATTTTAAATTTAAACATCTCGATACTTCCCGAAATGATCTACATATGTTGTTTTTTGTTTAGATCGGTGAAATATGGAGATATCTATTTTTCAGAAGAGAACATTAATCCAAGAAATTAATTTGAAAATATGTAAGCAAGCAAATTAAAACTTGCGAGGCTTTCGATTTAAAACATTTTACGTTTTTAGCATAAATGGTTATAAGGTTTTCTATTTCGTGTTTGCGATATGAAATCACTCTCCTTCGATATCACATTGAGAATTTTTCTTGTAGAAAGTTTCCTAGTCTTCTTTTTTATTTCTCGTTCGGAAATCTAGTATATATGTTCAAACTTATTCATGACAACCGTCTGAATTGACTATTAAAATAACTTAATAGATTTTTCATTCTTTTACTCTCAAGATTTCTAAGCTGTCTGTAACGGAACAAAATCTACACTAAGTAGTATTCTGTTTTCAAGCATCAGTGAATATTGAGTGAAGTTAACTCTTACGAATAAATGTCTATTTTATTTATAAAATAATATTGCTTCTAGGATTCCAAAATTTTCAAAGATCAAATAACCGAATGACCGCCATGCTTAAGAGTGGTTTGAATGTAGTTCAAACACAACTATTGGCTAGACAGTACACAGACATGATCTCAACCTTTCCTTTTTGAAAAGCGATCAAATGAAAATTCATCTGGAATGATGTATATTTGCCAAAACTAAAACACGTCTGTCTACAACGTTACTTATAAATTTGTCGTCTTTGTTAAAAGTTCAATGTTTTACAAAGTGGCTTAATTCTGCTTGTTTTGCCTTATAATCGTTTGTGAAGAAGATGTTGTAAAATATACTTGGACTGGTCAATACATCCTCCATTTACGACGTATTAATTTATGTCTGAATTTCTTGGATGAGGGATTAATGTTATTTCTGTTATTTACGTGTGAACTATTGCCTTTATCTTTCTTATTATAGTAAAGTTAAGTATTTTTTCTCTCTGGCGTTAATCATGTGCTAGTGGATCAGGGAGGGCTTCAAGGAGGTACGAACTGAGCAACACCGGATGTCGATTGTCCTCGTTTCGCTGAACATATCTAGAGTTACCTTTTCTTTTCTTCTTTAAGAACTACGAACTTATTACTCCCCCTGATCCTAACCTGTCGAACGAGATAATTGTCTAATGGATTAAAGCTTTGGTTCCTGAATCGGTGACTTCGTAATTGTGAGTTAAATCCCAAAGATGGTGAAACCCCATAACATTTTACTTATATTTGTTTGTCTCATTGCACACAATATTCACATCTTAAAACTCCTAACATTATAAATATAAAGCAACTAATTATTCATTGCTTTATTTCAATGACATACATGAACTATAATTTTGATTGCAAACAATGTCTTGATTTAATCAATATCAAATCTCAACAGATGAAGCCGGCGATTGTATCTCGTTCAAAACATTGTCTCCAGGAATCATTTTCTTAAAAATCTTTTGAATATTTTCGAGGCTTCATTCTCATTCTCGTATAATTCGTTTTTATTTTATTTTACATTTACATAAAATTGTAAATTTTTATTAGGTTATAATGTAATAATGAGAGTTAAATAGTTCGGGTTATTCGTTGCCCGAATAAAACTGAGAAGAAGACACATCCTAAATTATCTTGAAGAAAGTACCTGTTTTGCGATGGCGTTGTATTGTTAAATAACAGTCTAGCAAGCAATTATAATTTATAGAAGTGTATTTCTCATCTGACTTCCTCATTTTGACATCTGAGGTCAGATACAGGAAAAGAAAGGAAGTTGTTTTTGATTGGCTATAACCAGCGTGGAAATGTTACAGATAGAATCGTATATACTTCATTTTAGTTCATTTATAAATTCTTACGCGAGAGAAAATGAAAATATAAATAACCATTAAGTATCGATTTTAATGGAAACTTAAATGCGGTTTAATCTTAATTTTCTTCTTATTTGATTTTAATGAGACTCCAACAATCTGACAAGCTGACATTATTTTCCTGGGCAATAGACTAAATATTTCTAACAATAGAGAAATATGATAATAAGAGAACTTTGCGACACGCTAAGGCATGTTGAAATCCCCAGTGTATTTAGGATTGTTGAAGTTATCGCTAATATTTTTGTCGAGATTTACAAAATATAAGTTTCGTCCTATTTCGTAAACCAATCTAAGAAATTTCTAGAAGTTGATTCGGTTGGAAAAAATACTTTGACAAAAACTCTACTACATGCTTTTTACGTATC
>OZ010571.1:144450875-144495875 GCA_963932145.1 Acanthosepion lycidas | reverse complement strand
AGTATTTTCATTCTCCGAAGATGGCATTTCTCGTGATGAAAAAAAAGGATGAAAATGAATGACTTTCAAAAAAGCCTTACATATCTATTATGTAACTTTTCTTTATAATTCTAAGCCTAAAAGTACTCATGATATATTATTAAGCATGCACTCAATCATATTTCTTCTCTCTTTTGTTTCTGATGTGATGAAGACTACAAAACAGAAACGCATAATTGAATTTACTTTCAATGAAGTGGTCTGTCATATTTTACAAAATTTGTCAGGATACTAAATCTTAATTTATATATATATATATATATATATATATATATATATATATATATATATATATATAGTGAGAGAGAGAGTATTTATGTATAAACATCGGCACAGATCAACCCGGAGTGCCTTTAGTCTATTTCAAGCTTGAACGCAATTTCAGTCCGGAAGATGGGGATCAAGCTTAAACCAACCAGCCACAATTGGGTATTGAACTTTCTGTTCACACACACACAAAATAAGGGACAAAAAGACAAAGAACTAAGAACATGTAATTAAGGTGAAGACAATCGTCCAGAATCCAAGTTCAGAGTCTCCAAAACGAGTAAAGCAAAAGTAACTAAGTAAAATGTTCAATACACTAAGTAGAGCAAATCTAACTATGAACCTAAAGAGCCAGGCAAACCTATCTAGGTTTTACCTACGTGTATCATAGGTTTCCCTGGCTCTTTAGATTCGCACACACACACACACACACACATATATATATATATATATATATATATATATATGAGAAGGCCATATATATATATATATATATATATATATATATATATATATATATATATATATATATATATCCGTATATTTATCCATAGCCTTCTCAAATGTGACATCTTTTTTTTTGCAGTTCAATTAGTAGATGCATTATGCTTAACAAATCATAACGAAGTATACTGGATCTTGTTATTTAATCTATTTATGTAAATATTGTAAATGTGATTCGATCGTTATTTTGTTTATTTGCACGATCCACGCTTCAGTTTGCTCATCCTGTATTCAATCAATAAACCGAAAAGGCAGAGAAACATTTTTAAATGAGGCAGAATTGTATTCATATTACGGTTCGCTCTTAACTCGAACTGAAGTTATTGAAAGTTTTATTTGTAACGGAATATTGAGATTTATTCTTGTTTGATCATTGTTTTGTAGAAATTTCTATGAAATCTCTAAATATATCAGTGATTCTTCTCCTTTCAGCTTACTGATGAAGAAAGAAAACAATACTTCGACAAATTTAGAGAAGAATTCGAAAATCGGCTAAATTTTCGGTGGTTGCCAAATTTTACGAGCTTCCTGCGAAAACAAAACAGTAAATGCATGTCAAATATCGATACCGGTTCCTTTCTGATTCTTTTCCCATCTATTTTTGTCTCTTTATTTCTCTGTTCCTCTGAAAATTCTATATTTCTTTTTTCCTTTATATAAATGTATCATTGCACTTTATACTATATTTTTCACATGTTGTCTATTAATATTTTCAGAACGGCCAGGGATGCGTAAAATTTCCGTAAGGTCTCCTCCAACAATTGATAATAAGATTCAGAATAATGGCGGAATTTTTCTTCGTGCAAAACGAATATTGAGCGCTGCCTGACAAACATCGTCTTTTTATTGCTAATTCAAAAAAATAAAAATCACCAAGAAAACTCTCACTTCAATATTAGAAGCGATTTTATTACCCACCTAAATTTACCGAAAATACAATCTCTTTTTGCTAACCATGTGCACATATGCGGGAATAAACATTAGCTTATCTTACCATACAAACGAATCGTTTAAATAACAAAAAAAAAAAATAATAATAATTCAAATTCAATTTCCTTAAAGTACGCATTCCTCTCGCTCTGTTAAGGACAACTACAACAGCAACAACAAAACATACAATTCAATTATTTTGATGGAAATATTTTGTCTGTTCTGTAATCTGAATTTGCAATTGAATTTATTGGATTAAGTAACGGGTTAAATTCAAAATTATATTAAAAACTACGCTTATTACAGTGTGTCAGAAATACCTCCGACATATAACTGCCAAAAATATCTCTCACATAATGTTATGACATTTGTGAAAATGGCGTCTTCATCTATTAGGTTGATGCAAAAAAATGTCGTTTTCTCACATAGTAACATATGTGAGAAAACGACATATTCTTGCACCAACCTAATAGCTAATATCTATTATGTGAGAAGTGTTTATGGAAGATAATTGTGGAATGTATTTTCTATCACACTATGTATATAATGTACATTCCCAACTGATAGATTGTCACATTGTACAAAGTTTGCTTATTCATACATACTTTTCTTATATACTTTTCAGGAAGGATACGTGATCATTTCTTTTCCCTTGTAATATTTTCCATTTTCAGTCAATCATTGTACTAGTTCCACCTTGCATCTACACAAACATATTGTGCACGTAACATACCATATCCTCATGTTTCTCTTTCTTTAAATAAAGTGAGTGTTAAAATATTAAAACATTCTTATCTCGTTCAGAATTTTCAATATTTGCTTTCTAATTGTAAATCATAATTTTCTTTTCCGCTTAAAACGTCAATTTATCACCAGGTTTTTATGTGTCGTCGGGTGAATCATACTTATCATTTATGGAATATCCAGCATTCACTGCTGTATAGGACATTGTATAGCAGTTCACCATTTTTTTTATTTAAAGATATTTTCCTGTATCTCAATATTTATCTAACGTTGCGTATATTTGTGCGATATTTTACATCGGTTACTATAAAAGGTTGATAAAAGTATTTCTTTACTTAGTAGATTTTAAAATCCCCAATAAGTAGCTCAAACTATCGACTGTCACTGTTGCCGACAACCATGAATTTTACATTCTTACAGTTAATAATGAGATCCAAAAATGTTAATGCTAAAAAGATAAACGTTTTTGAAAATAGGAAAGATGGAAATACATATTTAATGAATTAAATGAAAAAAAAAGAATAACAGAAAGGGTTAAATAAATGTAAATTTTTATTGTATCGCTTGAACGATTTCATTCGACAAGAATTGCGAAATGAGAAGTTGCTTACAATTCAAGCACGAATTTCTGATAAGCATTAATCCCAACGAAGCGATTGTCATTAACAAAAGTAAGCTGTGCAGAGAAACTAACAGAGAAAAAGTGATTAACTAAAAATACGAAAAATAGTACATATAGATATCCATGATAGAATCGATGAACCAGTGTAATGGAATATGGAGAAACCTGTTAAATATTTTAAAGAAAATCAATACATGTAAATAATATAACTAAATTCTCAATTCCGTGCAAAAGTTGGATCACACAAATGTCAAATTCAAAATTTCCATATTAGCATTTATCGACCAATCAGTGAGGTTGTTTCCGACACAGATCAAAAGGTTTGAAAAAGCAGACAACCATTTCAATATCGTATAATCAAAACCGGGAAGCTCGCATTCACGAAAATTATTAAGAATCATTTGCCTCCCAAAAATCAGTATTAAAAATTTCTAAATTTATCTCTTAAACAATTAATTTAATAAATCTATATTCTAACTTCCTGTGATCTGATATTTTTCCTTTGAATAGTTTAATTTAAATAGGTAATCTAATCTTCAATTTATCTTCGACCGGGTTGTAAATAATACTATTTTCTAATATTTCAATTTATTTTACGGAAATACTCCAGTAGCAAAGACAAAAGTCACATCGGGCTTAGTTATAATGAACTCTATCTTTCGCTGAAATTCCTTGCTACTATATTTACGCTACGCACACATAACTTAACTTATACTTTGAATTCTTCCGTGAAAATCTCACACATTCCTTTATTTTGTGTTGTAAAAAGATCGTGTGAACTTTCTTTGCGATGACTTTATAATGTATTTCTTTCAGTTTAAAAGAAAAGAAACATTTTTTTTACACATAATAAAAAAATATTGAAATTTTAGTGCTGTATTTGAAGATTATTTCCTTTCGTCACTATATCACTCTACAAATATATATCAATGTGAAGTATAGTTCTCATTCGCCTGCACAAACACTGAGACTGATTTGCATGCTATCAAAATGTATAAAGTCGGCGGCACAATTTCGGCCTGCTTTCTGGTTTTCTTTTTCTGTATATGCGTCAATATTATGGTAAGTACCTTAACATTTAATGTCACAAAAAAGACAGGTTAGTTTCATCAAGTCGATCGGCATGTGTATTACGTCGGCCGTGTGCACGCCTCTCCTGTTAGTATGAGATGAACCGCGGGATCAGAGTAACAGTTCGCGTGCTCTCTTGAACGAGCGGCGGTGCCACGCTGCCACGCTGCCACTGCGTGATAACGGCTGAAAGCTTATGAGCCAGAACCGCGACCAGTCCCGTCACGGTATAACGAAAGACGCCTGCGTCGGTGGCGCACGTCGTCATCGCACTAACTCTTCGACTTTTTTCCCTTCGCATGCAGTCGTGTCTGCTGACGGGCCACCCGATTTGACATCTGCAACAGGCAGAATAATGCCGTCGTCGTCTGATTTCGAACGCCTCGTGGTGTGTGGACGTGGCATCGCTCGTAACCACTTAATATATATATATATATATATATATATATATATATATATATATATATATATCAAAAGTGTTTGGATTCCTCTCTCTGTTTCTGTTTTCAGTGTCCAACGTTTCACATGCAAGGCACGTTGAAAGTGGACATAGAAGAAGACGCCAATGCAAAAATTTGTTGGATAATGTCGAATGGACAAGTATGAAAATACCAAAATTTCTGTTGGGTGTCATTGATTAGCTGTTCAGTATGGATTCTCCATTCGATTGCAAAAATCAAGGGAAAGATAATACATATATATATATATATATATATATATATATATATATATATATATATATATATATATCACACTTACAAGAGTTTGGCTAACACATAGTATGCATTCCCATTCGAGACGCTTTCTAACGGCTCCCATCGCCATTAACATCAATAATTCACCTTAATTAATTGATCATGCTATGATGGTTCTGCTAGCACGAATTCAAAAGTCATTGTAACAGATTTTGATCGTACAGGATTTGATCTGTGGAAACCGCAGTTGAGATCTGCTTGTGACGACCGAAAACATATGTGACTAGCAGACAGTTGTAGACTGATGCAAGCTGTCTGTCAACATATGTATGAGATAAAAAATATAGTTCTAATATATGATATTTGCAAGGAAAATGCACTCAGTATCATGGATTAAGCGTATATATATCTAAAATGTAAAAATGCACATTAAGGTGAACACCCAGCTGCGTCTGTCTATTTCATGCCTAAACACAATTCCCAAACCTTATATATTCAATATCCGTTTATTTAGATTGGTATTGTTTTACAAGACTTTTCGAATAAGGCGTATAGATTTAACAACTTTATGGATAGAACACCCACGCTTTTTATGTCTTTTTCGTGTACATTCAACTGTGTCAGTATTTATCTATGTATGGTAGGTAACATTTTGTTTACAGTAACATTGCAGTTTGAAACAGCTAGATTTGTCATTCAAAGTGACGCCATGTAAAATGGTTGACTGATAAACACATAAATATATATAATTCATATTTTTATTTTTGCATTCATATCAAATTTTTAAACGCATTTAAAATATTTTATAGAAACTTCAATATACCATGGTAAACTTTCAGTTCATGATTGGACTGACACCCATTACTATAAGAAACAAAACAGAAAAGTCATGGAATTTTTATTCATTATTTTGATCACGAAAAAAAATTCATTCAAAATAATTAGACACACACACATATATATATATATATATATATATATATATATATATATATATATATATATATAAACGTCAATAGGAAAAGTGTAGTGATTGCTGCCCCGTTTCCTCCAATGTGGACAGTATTTATGAATACCATCTACATTGCACGAAACGCGGCGCCAATAACTACACTTTTCCTATTGACGTTTATATATATATATATATATATATATATATATATATATATATATATATATATATATATATATATATTGTCGTTTATATTGATAAATATTGTCTTTTCAACAGGTTAACTTTTCATATATATATATATATATATATATATATATATATATATATATATATATATATATATATATATATATATATTTCAAGAATGAAAACTAATGTTTTCTAACAACAGATGTCCTTGGTATGACGATAGTCTCCATCTGGCAGGAAGACCTCTCATTGGTTGGGGGATGATAATGTAACTACCTCTTAATTGCTGTGGTTCCCAGCTTCACAACGACACGCACCTTTTTGCATCCCAGCTAAGTCCAAATATTTAAACAGAAATCTCGGGCCAAAACACAATGAAATTATAAAAGTACATTTTATACTAAAAATATCAGCAATACATTTTGATAGTCAAAAATTACCAATAATTTATTTTTAAAGAAATGAATTGCCAGCAATGCCTAACTTTATAAAAAATTTCTAATGCTCCAAAGAAAAGAAAATTTAGTTATTAAACGACTCATAAGGAATTGGTATGTCGCTAAGAAAGCAAATAGTTCTAACAATAGCGCAAGTAATTTCAGTTTTGCTAAACCGCTGTAGATTACATATTTTTGCTGTTTTTAATTCGGTAGTTAGGTGAAAGATTACTGATACTTTGACAAAGGCCTCATAATTATATAGATTAATTCAGCACTTTTAGTTGTCTGCTCACGTTAATATTTGCTTATTACCTGTCGACAGATATTAAAATGAAATTGCCAATAATTGCCAAAACGAAATGAACTGAGGCTTCCTCCAGGAAGAAAGTGTTTCTATGAAGGAAACGCCGGCCTGAATTTAAAAAAAGTTAATCTAGGTGAATGTAGAAATGCATTACAACACACAGTACAGCGATTCTTGTTGCGAGTGACGATGAACAGTTAGAGCAGTTATGCAAATCAATGTGTATAATTTAATTACGATGCACTATCGTTAATGGTAGTGTAAAGGAATGCTCTGATGCAAAATACCTTTATTTATATGGGAGGAAATATGACAAACTATATGAAGTTTCCTTACAGCCACTCAAGATAAATGTTTTCTAAGATGGCAGTCTCACGTTTCAAGTGAAAAATGCATCCTACAACACTGCACAACTTGTAAGGTACTGCTTTTGAGAATTTGCTCTTTAGTTTTGGTCAAAAAACATGCCAGATCGTTAAGCCAAGAAGATATGTCCAGTTATTTTTGATCAGCCTGAAGTGTATCACGTATCTCTCCCCTTTCACTGGAACTTGATCTGTAAGGACTACGTGAGTGGATATGTAGATTAGTGGTCTGATGGGAAAATGATATTTTGTATTGTGTGCAAGGCTAAATATTCAAACATTTTCTGCACATGCGAGAAAATGCGAAATTCACACAATTGAAGATTTTCAAACAACATAAGATGTCATAGTTCGATGCATCTCTACAAGTGGCCCAGACTTGCTTATAGCTATTTACTAAGTGTAGCTTAGATGTGCCACAAGGTCAAAATTACTGAGCACTCAGTAAGGATCAAACTCACTAATCAGTCGTAATTGTTCTAGTGAAACAATCTTGCTAATCATTTCAACACATCGAAATGCCCAACAGGCTTGTTTATAGATATGTGAATTTATCGAGTCAACATCGCTAGAATCGTTGTCAACTAATACTTTTGAACCTAGTCTTTAGTCTGTAGATAGGGGAGAAGTTATTGATCAAAACCTTTCAAAATAAGCATTTATTATATTTTGGCTCGTCAGTATATTTGCAGCAGAGGAGTAGGGGATATTTTTGGCAAATTTACAAAATTTTTATTTACCATATATTCTAGGCAAAACTTCAGTTCTCGGAAGCTTTTATAGTGCCAAGCGTCTTCTACCTCAGAAAAATCGATCCATTCAGATTGACTACGATATTCGACCATCCAGATCTGACCTTCAGTATGTTGCTTGTTTGCACCATAATTTTATAATCGAAAACTCGTTGATATCAATCACGTTATCCTATTTTCAAGAACGTGAATGATGTCTGTTTTGGAAATATTTTGAAATAAACAATTTTTGAAAAATTATTGACTGATGCAAAAATACCTAGACATGCACAGCATTATTTATTCGGTTACTAGTTTCTGAACGATTTTACATAGAATTTTGTTTTATATTATTGCAAAGTAGATTGGTTTTAATTAGCGATTCGATTTGGTCGTCATCAAAGAATAATATACCGACGGGATTCTCTCGGTTTTGTAGCTAAGGTTTTCCATTTTTCAAACCTAGCGAACGGTAAAATCAGCTTTTGCGAGATCTTCGTAAATGGAAAAATTATTTACAATTTCTATCACGCTCCATTCTTTAAGGATATAAAAAGATCATCAAATGAAGAAAATGCAGCTAATTTTTATCGGTTTCTGCTTTCAACGTAAAAAACATTCAAATCAAAATCTTATCGAAGGACACGTTAAAATGTCAAATTTCGGTGTGGATTTGTGGGTACGGGTGCGCGCGAGTGCGGGTATGTGTGTGTTTGTGCGTGTGATGAATTCAGTTATTATAACATGAGAAGCGAATTCAAATACTCAAAATTCAAAAGACAGCTTTTGGAAAAATGCTACGAATTTTTATATATATATATATATATATATATATATATATATATATATGCATGTATATATATATATATATATATATATATATATATATATATATATATATATATATATATATATATGCGTGTGTGTGTGTATAAAAGAAAGTGGTTACAGTGGTTCCAACGACAGAAATGTGTGTATATTAAAAAGAAGAGAAGACAGGTGCCGCAAACGTTTTAGGTTGTAATGCGGATTTTTTTTTTTTAAATAGTATGCTTTATTTTCCATAATTTTACTACAAAGGTTTCTGGTCTCGCGACCCTCTTCAGGTAAAAGACGGAGATTTCCTTGTATTATTAAAAATAATTATTTTTGTTCTTATGTTTTTCAGTGTTAAATATTCTCGATATGAGACATTCTCTGTTTTTGTGTTAGTAATCCGAATATCTTTCTTGAATTGGCAGTGAAGAGTTCTCCATGAAGGGTCATAAAACAATTATGGTTGGTCCAAGAGAAATGATGAATTACTTATCAGCATTTTATCTTTTAATGTTTTAATGAACCCTGTGTGTTCTTAGATCTGTTTCCATTTTCGTTTGATTCTGTTAGCATGCGTGTATATATGCATGCGTATATTCACCCTCCATACATATACTGTCTTACTACGAGGAAATAGTAAACTCATTTGTCCACATACACACATACATACACATACGCACACACACATCGTCCCACCAGAAGGAATATACATACATGCACACACATACTTCCCAAGTTACATGGAACCAGTATACATATAGAAACACACATATACACATATATATGTACATACATACACACGTACTTCCTAAATTGTGTAGAGTTTGTCTGCGTGCTTGTGAGTAGTTCCTTTGTCTTGTCAACATGCGTGTATATATATATATATATATATATATATATATATATATAACGTCATACATTAAGAAATGGACAAAGTCCGACAATTTATTTATTAAAGACATTTTTTATGTTTAATGTTCTTTTTATAGATACAAGTATTTAAGTAAATGCTCTGTTATAATAAACAGTATTAAATAACATATACCGGCCTGAATGTCCGAGAAATTTTCATAGAAAATATTCGTCCTTTGACAGGATTCGAACCTGCATCCGAAACGGAAACGCCATTTATCCGGGCGTGCCTAACCGATTCGGCCACAGAGGATCGTTCGGTTGGCAAGGTCGAATTGAAGTTTATAAGCAGTAAATTCGACCTTGCCAACCGAACGATCCTTTGTGGCCGAATCGGTTAGGCACGCCGGGTTAAATGGCGGTTCCGTGTGGAACAGGTGTGGAACGATAACTGGTGACTCCATTCTAGAGAATTTTTTTTTTCATTAATTCTGTATGTATTATCACCTACTGTAACCGAATCTTTATTGTTGTCCTTTTATATTATTATAATTTGTTGCATTAATTCAGTTTATTTCCTCATAAATTTCAACTCTCATTCAGAGAAAAACACCAATATTATTTTTTATCGATTTCACCTTAAACTAATTGAGAATTAAGTGGGGCGGAATCAGTAGCCATTCGTCTCCCACCTCCTTTTCGATTTTCGAAATATTTTTTTTTGCTTTTAAACCCGTGATAAAAGATTAATCTTAAATTGTGAAGATGAATTATGACATGCATAATTACAATTGCAAAGAAACCTGTACTTTTGTTTCTATTCTAATTGGAACGAATAGAGAAACGTATTCGACGAAAGAAATACAAAACGAGCGAGAAAAAAAATTTTCAGCTATCTGGAGAGATTAAAGTAATCAGTGTGTTCTTTTTGCAACTCGTTTACTATTTTATGTTATACGGCTGGAAATAGAAGGACATTCCTTATTGCCGTATGAATGAATAGCAGGAGATACATGGCAATCTTTAACAAAATAAAATCGTACGATAACTTGGAAGAAATGCAAGGTAAAAAAAAACCCCCAAAAATTGAGTGTTTTACTGGGATAGTTAAAAGGAGGAATGATGAAAATCTGTAAAAAATAACAGAATATATTAAGGGAACAGATTAAAGAAAATATTTGGTACTATCGATTCTGAGATCAGATATAACCATGCAATAGTAACTATGTGGAATTTGAAAAGATTCCAAATAGCTTCGTTAAGTGACTGCAATTCATAATGGACCTATTACAATGAAATGGCCAATATCAAAAGTAACAGTGATTTATAATTACAGCGTATGACGTCGCAATATTGACGCGCAAAGCTGCAAGACGAACAATGAGATACGACTTTTCTTTACTGATTACCAACTGTGATAAAATTTGTTTCTAAATTTCAGTAACATTATTTCATTAGCTGAACATATATATGTGTTCACACAATGACACACACGCGCGCGCGCACGCACACATACACACACTTATATATATATATATATATATATATATATATATATATATATAAATTAATGATAAGGCTCAAACTCTAATAATCCATGGTTATAATTTATTACATTGGAATTGTAATCGCGATCCAATTCATCAGATCTACAAAATCAAAAAGAAATCGGAAAATTTTGAATTTGTAGGTCTGGTGAATTGGATCGTGATTACGATTCCAATGTAATAAATTATAACCATGGAATATTAGAGTTTGGACCATTTTTATCATATTCTTACTATATATATATATATATATATATATATATATATATATATATATATATATATGTGTGTGTGTGTGTGTGTGTGTGTGTGTGTATTATATTATATATATTATTATTTATATATTATATTCGCGGTACTTATTAGGAAGCGCTCAATATCAGAGATAAGTCGTTAATCGCTTGGACTTTATCAGGTAGTGGAGATATTCCTATTTGGTCTATAACAAACGCAAGAAAGTGAAATCTAAGGACTGCAAATTCGCATTTCTCCGGATTTATTTTAAGGCCATAATGGTCGAGGCGTTCGAAAACTTGTTTGACGTGCTGTCTATGATCGCTCATGTCAGCACTGGTGATTAACAAGCCGTCGATGCATGCGAAGGAATTGGCTAATCCACGTAGTACCTCATATATCAAACGTTGAAATGACTGCAGCGTTTCGCAACCCGAATGGCATTCGCAAAAATTCGTATAACCCCAAAGGGATTGTGATCGCGGTTTTATGTATATCCTCTTCGGCAATAGGGATCTGGTAGAATGCCTTGTCCCAGTCTATTTTTGTGAAAACTTGAGGCCCCTGTACGGAAATGGCGAAGTCTGCCAAGTTAGGGACGGGTTATTTGCCGGGGACCGTTTGAGCATTTAATCTGCGGTAATCACTACATGGCCTCCAAGCCCCTTCCTGTACCTTGGGAACCATATGAAGTGGAGATGCATAAGGGCTTGAGGACGGATGTATGATCCCTAGATCTAGCATGTTTTGGAATTCAGTTTTTGCTGTTTTATATTAGGTTGGTGCAAAAATAATGTATTTTTAACTTCAATAACCGACGTTATTTTTGCACCAACCTAATATTTATCTGGGGATAGCCTACGAGGTTTTGAAAACACAGGTGGTTCTGTCGTATGAATTTTATGCACAGTATGGTGCTTGACAGACTCCGTGTAGGTAAATGGACGTATGAGAGAAGGGAATTTATTTAGAATGTCCTGAAGAGGGTTGTTTGCTGGGACAGCGACGTACAACTTAGTAGAGGTGAGTTGAGAAATAACACCGTGGTTTGTAAGTTTCGTCGTTGTGTCAGCTAGTTGGCGTTTGGACAGGTCGACTTTTAGCTCGTAGTATGCTAAAAAATCAGCACCAAGTATCGGAAATTTTACATCAGCCACAGTGAAAAGTCACTGGAAGTTTCTGCGTAAACCAATGTCCAATATCATAGAATGTTGTCGGTAGGTCTGAATATGTGTGCCATTCGCGGCGCGCAAATTCACCGAAGATTTAGTCTTTGAAAAGGTAGGTCTGGGTGGTATAACGCTGATCTGTGCATCAATATCGACAATGAATGACTCGCCCGAATTTCTGTCCTTGATATAAAATAGACGGTTGGATGATAGACCCCCAATAGTAGATGCTGCTTTCACTCGCTGCTGGGGCCGGCGTTTCCCGCCTTCTGGGTTGCTTTGATTTCTGTTTGCTGCTTTAAGGTTCACAGTTTTGTACATTTTCTTGTCAAGTCGCCGAAGTTGTGATGGTACCAGCATACTGTAGTTTTTCGTGGACGAGAGGTGGAGTTTTTAGTTGGTCCTCTACGTAGGTACTCTACTTGCGTCGACAGTTTGTTAAGCTGCTGCTGTAGCTGATAAACTGTATCTGCCATAGTTGTTTCGTGTGATATTTGAGTATCGACACTACTGATTACTGCGACACCGTTAATTTTATCTGCAGTCTCAGCAGTTTTAAGCAGGTGTAAATCATCGGGAAGTGTCGCTAGGATTTGTGAAGTCCGGGCTGGTAGCTTATCAAGCCAGAGCTTTCTAAACAAGGAGTCAGACATAGTGTGTTTTCCCAAAAGATTTTTCATTCTTCGAAGTAGCTGGGTAGGATTGTTTTCGTCTAGTTGTATCGTATTAAATAAATCATGAAGGCGACGCTCCTGGGATTTGCCTGTGCGGTAAATTATAGCTTCCTTCAGCGTATATCAAAAGGGTTATGTGACGGCACAATGTCGAGGAGGTCCAACACTTCTGAAGCTACTTCTGGTGGAAGTTTTTCTCCAACGTACGCGTATCGTGCCATTTGCGAGTGAATGTGTTTGGCTTGAAAAATTGATTCTAGTTGCGAAAACCAAACGTTTACATTCGGGGTATCGAACACTGGCAAGCTCAAGACGACGGTTCTCTCGTGATCAGGTTGATCGGCCATGTCGGTCAGAGATACTCGAATGAAAAGCACGTGGTATGAAATATTTCTCGCGGCAAGTCGAATTTTCTGTGAACTAGCTCTCTTCTATTTTTGTCTTCGTGGATGTAGACGATAATTCTAACGTCGGTTTTCTTTTTTTTTAGCGCCGGATTTATCAATTGTTGTAGTGGCTGTCTTCTTTGAAGCGTTGGTAACTTCGAGGTTGCCAATTGTGTTTCCTTTTTAGCGTCGGGATCACCAATTGTAGGGTAGCTAATGGTGTTGGTTAGAAAAGGATCAGAAGGGTTTATGATCAATGTTGCGTTTTTACATTAACATTCAACATTTCTAAAGAAAACACAAAAAGCAATGACGATAGATCAATGAAAAGCAACAAGTAAAAAATGTATTGAAACAATTATATACATATAATTCTGTAATGACAAAAAAGATTAAATGACATGAAGTCGTTTCCCTTGTATTATGTGAACAACAAATGTATGTTGTAATAATGTTTTTTGCTTAAATTTATTGGTAGTTTAAGAATGCTTGATGTTTGAGTTTGAAAGTTGAAATATTTGTGCAGAAATATGATATAGTTCCAAATAGTTCACTTGGCTTGAAAAAAGACAGTTCACTGTGTTGTGTGGGTGTAGTTTATGTCTGTGTGTGTTTGTGAGTAGAAAATTGAAAATACACGTACGTGGTTGAGATTGTGAAAATGTATCATCTACTAAAGTTATTTCTTCAATTTCTGCTTTATATAGATGTAAGGTGGCTCCAAGAATGAGAGCGGGAAGAATCTTGAAGAGAGTGTCAACTAATGTGATTGGCCAAAAATCGACAAATCGTTGATTTTTTCTATAGCTATTTTGGTGAAGCAAAAACACGAGAATTTTTTATGTGGCTCGTGCGATGCGTAAATTGACTGACAAAAGGTATTGTCTATTTTCCACACAATTACTGTTGAGTAATTTGTGGGCGTGGTGTACGTGGGCGTCCACTACATGTGTGTGTGTGTGTGTGATATGTATTATTATTTATATATTATATGCGCGGTACTTAAGAGAAAGCGCTCAATATCAGAGATAGATCTCCCATCAATCCAACCAAATACACACACACACATATATATATATATATATATATATATATATATATATATATATATATATATATATATATATCGGTTGTAACGGCAACATTCTCCAAGCCGTGTAAAAGCAAAATTGTCCATTTGCCGGATTAAACTTTGAAGCGTTGCATCGTAGAAATGATAAATGTTAACTTACTTAAATATCCCGATTTTTTTTATAACACTATTGCCCGCAACTTTAGTCAAGGAAAATGCATAATTTCTCTTCAATCTTAACAGAAGAATTGTATTGAAACGATCATAAAGAAAAATTACATGCTCATCATTAAATAATCATAGCTAAGTATCGGAAGCTCATAATGGAATATAATAAATTTCATATATATATATATATATATATATATATATATATATATATATATATACACATATATATATATATATATAAGTTATAAGGAACTTGGTAAACCGAATTGGTAAATCCAAAGAGGATGAAATCCTGAGAGCTCAATGTGAGGACAGTGGGAGAGAGGAGTTTCAGCTATAATAGTCAAAAGAACAGGGAAAAATACATGAAAATGAAATTGTACATGCAACTTGTGATTCAAATTGTTATTCCAAGATAGAAATTTAGTAGGTTATAGAAGGTGAAGGTCATCTTTAATAAGTTGAAAAAATATGACCTTCACCTTCTATAACCTACTAAATTTCTATCTTGGAATAACAATTTGAATCACATGTTGCATGTACAATTTCATTTTCATGTATTTTTCCCTGTTCTTTTGACTATTATAGCTGAAACTCCTCTCTCCCATCTTATAGATTGAGTTAGATCTGTTCTAATTGTTTTCATTAGCTCTAAGTTGAAATGATGACCCTCTTCCTGTTGGGACTTCCTGATCCAGTTTTCCTCTCTACGGTTCCCTCTTTTTTCAAACATATTCAGTTCTCTTGATGGTTCTTAAATGGACTTTGAAAAAGGAAACCAGTGTATGAATGTCGGTACCATTACTGGAGACCTGAAGGACTTTTCCACTCACCATTACTCATTTGGGAAAACAGTAGGGCTGACACAAAGCGATATAACTTGCTCTATTTTTAGTTGAATATCTCAGGGTTTTTCAATGATTCTTACGACAATTGGTATCAACATGGCGAAACGTCTTATCTGAAAACCTAAAGAAAAGAAACTCAAATAATTTACTGTTTTTGTTAGATATTAATGGTTTTGTGCGATGGACAATTATGCTGTTACAAGATTTGGCTATTTTGCTGTCACACCCCTTATGTGTGTGTGTGTGTGTGCGTATATATATATATATATATCGGAGGTAGTCAGCATCGAGGCCATCATCCAACAATGCCTTCTACGTTGAGTTGGACATGTACGGATGTCGGGCAGTCGCCACCCAAAAAGTGTATTCTTCGGAGAGCTCAAAATCGGCCGCCGCCCAGGTGGAGGCTGAAAGAAACGATTTCGAGTCTACCTTGAGTGGCCTCTTGTCTCTTACAATATTAACCCAACACAACTAGAGAACCGCTCAAGGGATCGGCTCGACTGGCTGTCTCTCTGCATCATTGGAGTGGCTCACTTCGAGGAAGAAAGTCTAGGATCGCTCGAAGGGAGGCGACAGCAGCCTCTCATTTCCAGCCTGCCAATTCAGCATCGGGCATGTTTCCATGCCACCTGTGCCCGAGAATTTATCTTTCGCGAATCGGCCTGCTATCTCATGTGGTACCCCACAGAAGACGGACGGATATGGAAGGACAGCCTAACATATATATATATATATATATATATATATATATATATATATATATATATATATGGTGATAATGGATAATACTTACCGTTGTTTTATTTAAGACACCTCTCCATGCGAGATCTTGGATTCGTTCAAATACAGAGAATCTTTAGAGATTGAAAGAAAATTAGAGACTTAGAAATCTAGCTTATCTGCTTACTACATGTTTCAGCAAGACTACGTCGACTAAAAGCTACATACTTGATTGTGTTATATTTATTCAATGCAATGAAGACATAACAAGGGCACGAGAATTTGAATTGTCACGGACAAAACTGTTTCCACTGGTTTAGCTTAAATGGCAAAGAAACATTCAAAATTCACAGGAAAAAAATATAGTTCGTGTATTCAGAGCACGACGCGGAAGTCGATAAACTGTATTGTATGGGATACGGCTATTAGGAAAAAAAACAAAACCTTTTTCTTCATAGTTAAGGACTGCTTGTATGAAGAAAATACACTATGGAAGAAGTGAAAATATTTATTCATCAACAGAAAGAACCCAGAAGACATTATTAGAAAATAAAAAAAATCCTGGGTGAATCAAGGAACTGCCAATGCGTCAATTTAGTTTTCGCTGTAGTCAGTCGCTAACACAGTAAATTTAATATCGTCCCAGAAGAAGACATTACATTCCTTACGTACTTTAGAATATACGTGAACATTTCCACAGTAGAATGTTAAGGAACGTCGGATGAAAATGTACGTCTTCTGTTACAAAATTGTGCCCCACTGAGTATGAAAAATATCTGAATTTTATTTTGTCATTTAATGAAACAGTGTCGTTATTATCGAAAATCTTTGCTGAAAAGAATTCATTGTTTTATGTACATTGGGATGTCGGAGTGCATGGACAATTTTTAAGGACGAAATGAGGATTTTGTCACATATGCCGGCAAAATCAACAGTGTGTTTGAGGTATTTAAACCGGATAAATTATCCCCAGTCAGATTTAAATAGCTAATCTTCGTGAAAGATCTGACATCAAGTAACGACGCGGAAATACGTTCTCGAATACTTTCAAATGTTGAACATGATTCAAAATTAAAGATACAAACTCTTGGGAAAGAGTACCAGAAACTTGTCAACTTAAAGTACATTACAGCGAAAATCGAGCAGAATGGAACGTCATAAGTAAACGTGCTCGAAAAAAACACCATATTACCAAATGATCAGAATTAAAATGCTACAAATCTTCAAATCTATAGCGGTAATATGCTTCAATCTGTAACGAGAGTTCGTTTAAAACAAAAAAAAAAAAAAACATTAATTGTGGAAAAAACAGTTCACAAACGCAGCTACTACAAATTAAAAAGCAAAATATACTCACAAATTAACTTGCTGAAAGTAATAATACCAGCTGCAAAACTCAAAATTTAAAATAATAAAAGAAAATCGAGGTAGTGCAATGAAATAACTTGACAGTGAGATTTCAATTGCGATATTACATTTATTGAGTAACAAACTTGAAACAGAATTGACAAGCCTAACTTGAGATAAACTGGCAAAAGTGCAAGTAGAATATCGGTCAAGAATTAATTTTTCTTGGGAAATTAGCGTGTAACATCGCTCTTGCGTGTAAAACTGAAAAAAAGAAAAAAAAAACAAATGTTTATGTATTAAATATCCAATTCAAATTTACTAGGCGTCGATTGACTAGAACTTTTTGAACTATGGAATTGGCCAATTAATTCACTCTGTGGAAAAACTAATTGTTGCTCAGTGAAAAAGATTTTAGCTAAAGAATCACTGAGTAAACTGAAAAATATATTCACGAATATTTCCTCAGGAGTTTTCCAAATGCATTTTTAAAATTAAACGAAAATATGATACCATTTTTAAACCTAATAGAAAAAACAACATTTTCTGTGTTGGATTCTATTGACACCGAACTGGATATGTTAAAAATCCGCAGTGTTATACAAAAAATAGATTATTCATGACTGGCGATGCCAGCGTTTTATATTAGAAATAAATTAAGATTCGTTTGTGTGCAGATTTTTCAAATGGATTGAAAGATAGGCATGTGGCGGGTGCTATCTAACTCCACAGGATATATTTGCCAAAGTAAATGGGGTAAGTTTCTTTCAAAAATACGTCTATCTGAGGCATATCTTCAAATCGAAGTGGATGGGGAATGCCATAATTTTTTGACGCATTGATATAAAAGTAGCAAATAATGGATACAATGTTGGCTGTACTAGATAGTGAGTGTTGACGCTTTGGTAGATGATGTACTTATTAAAAGTGCTATGAAAATATAGCACGTAAAACCGATTCAGCAAGTATTTCAAAGACTACTTCATTACGTTTACAAAATCAGAGAATAGAAAACTCAGTTCTCTTTAGACAATATTAAATATTTAGTTTAGATACTCAACGGAAAATATCAAATCCTCACGAGTATGGGCCATTAAAACCTTACAATCATTTCTCGGAAAATATGTACACATTACGAGTACCACTAAATAATTTCCTTAAGAAGGATACGAAATGGAGTTGATCGGTGGAATGTCAAAAAGCTTTTGAAGTAATTTAAAAAAATTAGTAAGTTCAGAGTTATCGGTGACACATTACGACCCGCATTGAAAGATAATAATAGCGTTGGACGCGAGCGAATTCAGTATAGGAATGGTAAGAGGCTATAAATTCAAAAATGGTACAGTAAAAGCAGTCGCTCAGACTTCAAGAATTTTGTCAAATACGTAAAAATTCTAGAGTCAAATTGAAAAGGAAGGGCTGGCTATCAGATCTTGCTGTAAATAAATTTTCACAGGATGATATTAGGAAGATAATTCAGAATTCAAACTGAACGGCGTCCATTAGTAAGCGTATTCGGTTTTAAGAAAACAATACTCACATATACGGCAAACAGAATACATAATTGCTCTACGAATTTGTTCAACTAAGATTTCAACATCATCAAAGATATTGGAACACACAGATGGCTTATCTAGAATGATATCAAAATGTAAAGAAAATTTTAAAGATACTGTGATTACTTCACTGGATACGAAAGCGAAATTAAAGGCCTGGTGGGTAACACTATTAAAGAATTACTGGTCACGACAGACGATATCAAAATTAATTAAAAAATGATATGTTTATTCAAAAAAACATTAAATGACGTTATGTCGGAATCCGGTGTAACTAAAATTAAAAGGGCTAAAAATAATACAATGTTTTCTATTTCTTATGGAGTACATATGTACTTCGAAAAGAGTTGTAATTCCGTTATAACAAAAAAAGATTTCAAATTCAAAAAATTTTCCCGTAGGTTATCGGAGAGTACTGAGGATGAAATCATTGATGAGAAGCTACGCGTATTGACTAAAGTTGAAAAAAGATATCACAAATAGTTTGAAAATGTAACGGTTGTGTTTCAGGAGTAAAATCCTCACCTATATAATATCAGTCATAGCCGAGCACCTATAAAGAGTGGGAAAAACTACATACGGACTTTCAGGATTTTTGCAAGGATTGAAGTACCTGACACTGCGATATGTGATAATCAAACTCAATTTACTTCTAGGGAGTTTAGAAATTTCTACAAAGGCTACGCGATTGAACACATGAAAACTCCGATTTCTCATCTGAGGGCGAATGTAGGAGCGCAACAGTTTGTTGACACCTTCAAAAGAGGTTTAAGAATAGCTAAAGGCTTGGAAGCAGAAAAAAGACTCGCTACAAGAATTTTTGAACGTGTATCAAATGACATCAAACGTCTCTGCGAAAATAGCACCTGCAGGGCTCATGTTTGCTAAAAAAGGTTAAATCCATATTTGCCAAATTACTGCCAGTGAATAAGAAGAGGCCACGACAATTTCAAATTACCAGATCATTTAAGATCAACGATAAAGTTTTCATTATAAGCTTTAAGACCGGAAAGGATAATTGGCAGGAAGGAAAATTATTCAGCGCTTTGATATATGATGTACTTTGTTGAAGTTGGACGATTTCGTCATAAGAGATATATTAAGTGTTGTGGATTCCGCGTGAAAAATCGGTCTCCAATAAATGACAAACGCAAGTATTTAAGCTAAGAAATTAAATGTATTTACACAAAATACAAAAGGTAATGCTGTCATTAAAATCCAGGAACGCCGGTTAGTATTAATCAAAGATCTCTATATACAGTCTCGAAATAAACTTCCTTAGAGTCGGGCGTCCTTCTAACTGACTTCTAACGTCAACTCAATCAGTGTCTATGTACTTTCCACTCTGTTCCTCTACCCGTTCCTCTACCTTCAGACTGACTGACTGACTGACTGACTGTGGCTATTTAACAGCAGCAGGACAAGTCCATTATATCAGAAAAGGGTGGACCCCATAATATTAAGCAACTGACGTATAGATATGCACAGAATAATCATCAAGTACAATGTAATTTACCGATGGACATACTTAACGTATTTTGAAATGCCTATTCCTATAACTAATTACAATACAATGTCAGGGTAAGCCAACAGGGAAACGAACGAAATTTTGGTAGTGGACGCATGTCGGAAAAATATCGACCAGAGAAAGTGCATATCTATGACGAGGGTGTTGACTTGGAAGATAAATTGGACTTGTTCAAATAAATAAATACGGAAGCCGAGAATCGTCAGAGAAGCAGAAATTAGAGATCGAACTTATCTGCTTACTAACTAGTTCAGCAACATTAAGTGAACTTCAAGTGACATATTGATTGTGTTATCTTCATTCAATGCAATGAAGACATCAATATAATAGATAGATGTATTAAATATATATTTATTTATATATATATATATATATATATATATATATCTCATACATATATATAAACACACACACACATATATATACATATGTATATATATATATATATATATATATATATATATATATGTACACATATATATATATATACACATATATGGCCTGATGTCTGCATATAGCATGAAACAGACAGTCGCCTCTAAGTGTTGACTTCTATGTTCACTTATATATATATATATATATATATATATATATATATATATATATATATATATATATATATATATATATACGTGTGTGTGTGTGTGTGTGATGTATATGGTCTTGCAAACCACTGCATTTTGACAACGGTGTGAATTTCTTGGCGACCCACAAAACTTACAAGATTTTTTCTGAAGAAACTCATTGGTTTTATGTTCCCAATAGATGATTCAAAGGCGTTTTCTCATGCATTTGTCCTCAAGCGGTTCGATCCCGCTCTCTTCCTGTCATCAGTGTACACATTTCACATCCATCTATGTAAGGCAACGTTGAAGGTGGCCGTAGGAGAAGACGCCACCGCAAACCCGCTTGTCCAATATCAAACAATGGGCAAGTATGCCTATACCAGAATTGCTGCTGGGTAACATTGAGACACGGTTCAATATGGCTTCTGTATTCGGATCCTCCTCTACGATTACAAAAATTAAGGAGATTATAATGATGCTGATATATATATATATATATATATATATATATATATATATATATATTGTGTAAATGTTCCAAACTACACAATTTTTTTATTTGTAGCGACAGAATGCATTGTAAGAAATAGATTTTGCAGAGAAAATACTGGATATACATTGTATATTGATTACTTATATAATACTGTTCTTGCTTTCATTTATTCTTTCCCTTGTTCTACACACACACACACACACATATATATATATATATATGTATATGTATATATATAGAGAGAGAGAGACAGAGACAGAGACACACAGACAGAGAGACAGAGTGAGAGACAGACAGACAGACAGATATATGAGAGAGTGAGTGGGCGTAGAGACATTACTATCTAACAAAAAAAACTAATGTATAAAGTAATATTTATAACACTTACTTAATGTAATACTCCGAATTTGTATTTTGTTGCACAGGACATCGCATGATCGTAAATGGCATTCCTTTAAATCATGTCTTGATAGATTTCTTAAAATTAGTTTTGCTTTGATATCAAAGTGCATCGGATGGAGTATTAATCGATGTAAAATCGATTTCGTGTCATATACACGATGAAATATTCCGATAGATACATGCATATAATATTAACATAATATTAACAATAATCCTATATTACTCATTTCCTCACCTCGAAGTACAAAATTATAATATTAATAGATGTTTAAATACTGTCGAAAAGAGTATAAATCGAAGAGACAATTGCAGTTAATTTTAATGGAATAATTTTCGAGAATTCACACTGTACAAAATAACATTCTTCTATGGGGAGTCTACCTCACAGTCGAATGTTTGTGCTTATCCTTTGCTGTGGTCGGTGTAGAAGACTTGACAGTGGAGAGTAGGCTTGACTCATTAGACTCCCATGGTTTCCCCTCTGAAAATCCATGTTATGCATTTTGTAGAGGCTGGAAAATATTTTGACGTCAATCAGTATTCTACAAAAGTTCAGTTTATTCTCGCAAAAGTCTGAACGTTATTTTTGGAATGGGAGAATGCTGGATTTCTTTTTAGAAATTGTTCATTTTAAGTCGTATCAACTTTTCTAAAGTTCCATAGGCACGCATTTCTGTTCAAGAACATGCAATACCAATCACTATCTATCTATCTATCTATCTATCTATCTATCTATATATATATATATATATATATATATATATATATATATATATATATATATATATATATATAATGCCCAAACATTGATATCCCATCGTTATAATTTATTAAATTTGAATCGTAATCAGGATCCAATTCATTAGACCTACAAATCCCAAAAGAAACATAACTCCGGGTATGAAAAACAAAATAGTGAGAGTGATATGTGGGAGTGGGAAACAAGTGTCAGAGGGAAATATCTGAAAGCTCTGGGGAGAGGTGTAACAGAAGAAAGAAGAACAGGAAGGCCTAAAGGGGGAGGTGGGGATTAAATTTTAACAGAGAGATGTTTGAAAGAGACGAGTTAAATAACGGTTTAAAGGAGTGAAATACAAATAAATATGAATTATTTTTCGATCCATAATTCACTACTGAATCGTTGACCTAAATTAAAATTAAAAAAAACAGGAACTGAAACGTGTGTATACATTTGTGGTAACACTATGCCAAATAAAAATCGATATGATCTAAACTTAAAATCCAGAAGATGAGAGAGAGAGAGGAAATATATATATATATATATATATATATATATATATATATATATCTGTGTGTGTGTGTCAAAATATATAGAAAATAGGAGAGAACTGGTTAGGTAAATAATACAAAGTTCTTTAGTATTTTTGTTATTATTTAAAAAAAATAATGCTCGATACAAAAGTAGAGCATAAATATAATTATTTATTTAAAAATATGATTCCAACACGCTACATAAGAGTTCTCATGTTTCAAAACAAGAGCCGAAAACTTCAATATAATTATTTGAATTAAAGTGACTTAAAGTAAGCTCTGTTCCATCTTCAAGCGAAATTTTTTTGGGAATAACTTATTTCTGAAATTTACGTGTTTTAATAGCAGATTCATTATTGAAATCAAAATTTCCATGGTAACGGCCAGCGCGATTGTTCATATAAAGAGGGGGTGTAGGGTGTTAATAATTTGTATCAGTATAAATTTAAAAAAATACTTTAATTTTATAAAGTGATCATGATGCACTCGTTAACAGTACCTTAAATCTTAATGTCCATCGAAAATCAACAATAAACCGGATCTCATAAATTTATATTCTCATCATTACAACATAATGAAATCCAGATTAATCATCGGATTCTTTTTAATAGCATTAATAATTTCCAGGCCTTAGTATTTACATGAAGTGGAGAAATACTTTAAAAATAATTTCAAGTTCCACTAATGCCTGAAGTATTTCATATTCATTACGGAACAAAACCCTCATAAAGTATATCAAAATAGAAAAGCGATCCTTCCTGACAGAACCTACACATATAGATATTGTTTTATACACTAATTATTGCATCTACAATAGAAAATAACTTATCAAAATTCAACATAAAGCTTATCACAACTACGTCTAAAATAATACAATACTTAATTAACACAAAACAAAATAATAAGCTAAAACTTGCAGAAGGAATTTATTCTGTGACCTGTAATAATTGCCTCAGGGAATAGATTGAGGGAAACCTCAATACATTTAAATATAATATTATATGAACACAAAAGAGCTCTTTTACGAAGAGGCACTTTAAATGCATTAGTTACGGTGACGATACTTAGCACAATTTTGATTTAAATAAGCCAAATCTAATTAAAAGAAGGAAACCATTTACAACGACGGAAATGTTTTTTTTTTATTAATATTTTAATCGTTTGCTCATCCACTGTAAATTTGCATTACATCGTTTCCCAATTCTTTGGAGATCTTCAATTAACAGAATCTAGGATATTTAATAACAAAGGTTAGAGAAACAAAAAAAAAAAAAAATGAAAAAGAATCTAAATGAAATTGTCTTGATTATATACATAAAACTCGTATTAGAATTTTTTTTTTTAATTTAAATTTTCCCTGCGTCCCTCGTTCGTGTGAACGTATGTGAATTAAATACATACAGAATGCGTACATGAGCATCTCCCACATAAACATAAAATTATGATTTAATTTTCTCATTAATATCCTAAGAAAAAACACTCTTATAAACATCGAATCAAGTAAACCGAAAAATAATATAATAATAATAATGATAATGATAATACTATTATTTATAATGGTATTAATAACAATATTAATAATAACGATATTAAAACGGTATTAATCGCAATAATATTAATAACAATGATATTAATAATAATATAATAATTTAATTTGCTCAATAATATTGAAAGAAAAGAAGAAACCATCTTACATCAAATCAACCATCAAATCAGGAAAACCGAAAAAATATAATAATAATAATAATAATAATAATAATAATATTAATAATAATGATATTTATAATAATATTAATAATAATGATATTAAAATGATATTAATAACAATAATATTAATAATAATAATAATGATATTAATAATGATATTAATAAAAATTGATAATAATAATAATAATAATAATAATAATAATAATAATAATGATTTTAATACCAATGATAATAATAAGAAGGAGTAAACGAGTACGAGCAAATGAAAGCCATATTTGATACGACTATCTACACTGACAAAGGCTGAGATATCAATCGCCATGATGAACTACTTTCGCATAAGTGCAGCCCTAAATGAATCCTGATAGGCATTGTTGTGCCTTGGGAAGTGAATATGCCGAAGAAGGGACAGAAGAAGATAGAGTGTAAGAAGAATTGGCAAAGGAAATAAAAGAAAAGTAACAAGAAGGTGAAATTCTCTGTTTGGTAAGGAATCTCCTCCGCCACTCACAAGATACCTTGGGAATATCTGACATTATTGGATGTTCTTAGGTGATAGCAAGACTTGGAACAGCTAAACTGACGAGGAATGAGTTTTCTCTCCAAGCTGCGAATAATAGGTGAGTTATCACTATCATCACCGGGCCACAAAAACTACGAATAGTAGATGATATTAAAATAAATGATAATAATTGATATAATGGAATATGCATCCACCATGTAGGTACAACAGAGTCAGAGCCTTAATCTGAGATCTAAGTCTATAACGACGCCCATTGGACTACGCCATTGATCTACCGCTCCTATTTGCGACTACGACGCGTACCACTCGATTAATGCTACCATATTCTACTTGGTTATAGTAGCCAAAACCACATAGCTACCTTTTTTTTTATATGAAGAGAAAATATTTAGATATGAAGAAGGAAGACATATGAAAACAGAAAACTAAACATATGAATGATATGCATCGGATGTAAAGCAGAAGATCAGCTCAAAAATGGGGAATGTTTTAAAAGTGAAACGGAAGAAAATTTGATATCGTCATCCGAAGGCGTATTAAATTGAGAAGCATGCCTTTCAAATGTAAACAAAGTATGAAGAAACAGAAAAAAAAGTGTGTTGAACTGCTATATAGTCCTCCTAGAATCCCTCTATATGACAGGGAATCACAGATGAATAGCAGACTTGAGCCAACTTGATTCCACCAGAGGATGTAATGAATATTCAATTTTAAAGATCACATAATAGGGAAAGAAGATTTGAAGATTTCGTTATTCGGTGAAGTGTGAAACAGCCAGAGACGAATTTGCAATGTGGTTTGCCCTGATCTGGCATCTCGTTTGCAGTCGTTCTCTCAGACGTGCCGTCGCCTCCCTCTGTCTTTTCTACAAATACTTTCACGATAACTGCTCCGAAGAGCTAAGCGTGCCACTATGTCGGCATCTCGGTCCCACCCATTCACTGTCGAAACGGTTAAATATAACCGTTTCTTCTACCCTAATAGCTTCATGTCTCGCACTTCCCGTTTGTGGAATTCCCTTCCTCTTACTTGCTTCCTTGATAGCTATGATCTCAAACTGTTCGAATGCCATGTCAATCAACATTTCCAGATGCCTTCTATTCCCCGTCATTCGCTTCATCCTTTCAACGTTCACGTCTATTTATTCTTGCTCCCACTTTTTGCAACCCCTTGGGTGCTAGTGGCACTCCAGCCTTGAAAAGTTTAAAAAATATAATGACCTTGGTCAAATAGATAGCAAAGGAATTACTGAGGTGTATATTAAGGAAACAAACATTTCTTTAACCTTCAAATGTTAGGATGTCGTGAAGATCCATGTTCGGAAAGTATATGTTATGTAAATGAAAACAGAGATGCTTAATATACCAGGGACCTCAGTTAATTTGATTATTTCACTACCTGATAGCGTCAAATATTAAAAACAAGCGTTTCCAAATACACTCTTCTACCATGGTGGCTTATCAATCCTTATTGTTGACGCTTACTCGGCCTACAGAACCCCGTGTTTTTATACTGCAGCTATCATGAGCGAGCTTTAGTTACAGTTTCTGTGAGAGACAGTATAACCTTGTGTAGTCACATTTTCAACGTGGCTATTTCACTGAAGACCTCGGTCTCGATACCTTGTTTTCCCTCCATTTTGAATAATATAAAATAATATAGCGATTTTCCAAGTGCAGCTTAGGTATGGCACAAGGTTGAAAGTATGGGTAACCAGCGAGGATCGAACTCACTACTCAGTCTTAAATGTTTTAGCGAGACAAGCTTTCTAACCATTACACGGCCACGAGGTGCTCAAATATCTAATAATATATATGATCACGCAAGTCCACTCACGTCTTAAGTACATCAATTTATACTTTTTTTCAGGTACTAACGAAAACATGTTAATATAATTAATCCCTGCATTTCAATTCAAATAGATCATTCTTTTCTTCCATTTCGTTCAAGTCATGCATTTATGTCGGCATTTTCCATCGACGTTTCATCTTGTTTCTTGTTTTATGTAAATTCAATATCAACTAATATTTGCCAGACATATGCTATAATTTAATACAGAGCCGGAAACACATAAGATCAAAAGCTGTCTTTTTTATCCGAAGACAACTATTAATATCATAAGAAAAGATTCAAGAAAGGGAGATAAAAAAAGTAAAGACAGAAATTAGGATGTATACAAGTCTAAATAAATAACTATGCAGTCGATTAGCTGTCTTCGACGAACGGACAATAAATCTCACATGCTTTCAATGATAAGCAAGAAATAACAGACAATTAGTGAATGATAGGGTAACCAAGAAGACCAACGAATATCGATAAAGCAGAAGAGAAATAAAATATTTTCATGCGATATTCGTTTTATTTGTTATTTATCTGTGTTATAGAAATGTGAACTGACAGACTTATATCTAGTTTTACTAGTTGGGCGATATTCCATTTTTAAGTAAATGCTCTATTTATAATAAACAATATTAACAACATTTACCCGCCTGAATGTCCGAGAAATTTTCATAGAAAATATGCGTCCTCCGACAGGTATCGACCCTGTATCCTATACGGAACCGTCATATAGTCTGACGGTTAGCAAGGTGAGCAAGGTCAATTTTCCTGTTTTTTAAAAAAAATCTCCGTGATTTTCTCTCATGCATACATATCTGCTCAATGCGTTTCCAAATGGAAACAAATAACGTCAAAATACACATCCCGAACATTAATTGATTTGCTGATAAACTAGCAAACAAAAGAAGATTTAGCAAAATCGATCTGGTATCAGCATCCCATCAGATCAAAATGCAGCCCGATGATATAAAAAATAGCACTCATTTCTCCTCTCGGATTGCACAACTACAAATACATGCTGATTAGACTAAAGAATGAAGCATCCAACGATACATGGACAAAACCGTTCAACATTTTGACCGTCTGTTTACATACATTGATGATATACCTGTTTTCAGCAAGGTTTCCTCAGCACATATAAAAGGCGTTGAAACTCTCATAAAAATCCTATATTTATAATAATCTAAATATTTCAATAACAAAGCTATTTGATGTGACTTCAGTCGACTTTTTGGTTTATAATATTAGCTTTGACGGTATTAGACCAACACAAAATGATGTTAGCGCATTACAGAATGTTCTCCTCACCTCTTAAGGACAGTAAAAATGTTCGTCTTTTCTTAGGCATGGAAAACATTTAAGAAAATTATTCCAAACTTTACGGATAGTAATGCCATTAACATAAAAATAATTATATGCAGTGATACTACATTAAATAAATTGTAATTGCAATCATTCAACGATATTAAAAGCAGTGTTTGAATTGGGATTGCTATGAGTTTGAATTTGGTATCAGAAGGTTTTTATATAAAGATGGTTAGTCTACGGGCATGTTCACCATATTAATACGCAACAATATAGAATCTAGGCATTCAAAAACGAATCAATCACAAGGCAATTGAGTAAGAAACACCGATTATGAGATTTCAATAAAACAACATGCATTAATGTACAATTAATATACAATTTGAAAACTTATAGTTTGATAATGCAAGAAATTTTACATTGATAAATTGGGTTGCTTATTGATTGACAGTCCAAAATTGTTCAAGTGTTTAAGAACTGCTCAAACAGTAAAATGGAAAATATTTATACTGAAATTTCTGTAGTTTGTATGCGTGAATAAAGTAGAAGTTTAATCTTCTAAGTTCCCCAGGATTGTTCTGTGTTTTTCTTTGTTTAAAATACAATTTCTATTTTAGTAGTGTGTGAGAACACTTTTCTTAGAAAGTTATAAGTGAGATGTGAGAGATTATGTTGATGGTTTAGTCAGCAGTTGACGCGCGAAAAGTATCTTAAGTCAAAGTAGTGACACGCGTGGATTTGTGTGACATCTCTCTGAAGTTTGTTGACTGACTGGTGAATTGGGTCGAGATGGTCCTTTTTATTTGTTTCTGGAAACCAAAATAGGCTCCAGCGAAATGGGCGCGAATCAGTTTTTCAACAAGTCTTACATGTCTCGACCAAGTCGAGATTTGCAATGCGAGGTGTTGTTTGGTTAAAACTGATTCTGATGGAAGAGTGTATTTGATCTCGGAGGTGTGTATGAAATATGGACGATTCTATAGCAGAATCAGTGAATTTCCATCATTTGCTCACCAAAGGTCTGACTCTACTGAATATCATTTAATATCATTACTTTATGCAATTGGTGCAGCCATACATAAAGTAATTGAAGAAGCATCAATTCAAATAGGCTTCTTCTGTTAAAAGTTAACTCAAGCTCAAAAGACTTTCGATAAGAAACTTTTTGCAGCGTATTCAACTCTTATATTTTAGATATAGTATCGAAAGAAAACAAGTTTTATTATTAACCGACCATAAGCCATTGTGTGGCGCATTTCGTAGTCTAAACCATGCTAAGTCAGATAAACATTAGCGGCATTTAGCAATTCTTACAGAATATAAGCCACATAAAGGGAGATCAAAACGTTATAGATGATTACTTATCTATAACTATCCTAGCAGTTATGGTAGATATGTGGGACTAACTGCTGCAACGGTTAAGAGTTACACAAAATTCTAGATTTCAAAAAATAAAAATTTAGTATTGATAATATTAGTCCCATATACTATGATAATGATAGATCGACCATATATAACTGGTGAAATACGAAAATCTGTTTTCGATTGTATTCACAAAATATCACAACCAGGAATTAAAACGACATGTAAAATTATCAAAACAAGATTTTGGCTTTATATGGACAACAAATAAATAAATAAATAAAAATAAAAATAAAATAAAATAAAATAAAAGTGTAATGAACTTGTCAGAAAAACAAAATTTACAGGCATAGTAAATCTGCTTTTCACCATGTAGAATTACTACTATTTGCCTTAATACGGTTACTGGGAAACATTAATTATACAATACTTGTTACAGATACGTATTAAGCTCTATTGACCGCACAACTAAGTGGATCGTAGCAGAATAATTACCAAGAGATAACAACACGATCTGTGACCAATGCATTCTTTCATGCGTAGAACATACGTTGTTGTGTTCCACTTCATGTGAAAGCGATTGTGGTACTCAGTTTGAGAGCGAATTGTTTTCAACGATAGCCTCAATAGTTGGCTTCTCTAGATTGCGCACTAGTTACCACCTGCATACGTAGGGAATGATTGAACATGCATATAGAACAATTAAGGCAGCATTGCCGTCATGGGTATGACGATAAACTAAGTCAGCGTCCTGGGTCAGACAATAAACTACGTCAAGCAGCACGACCTCTGATCAGGAGGTTTTGAGGAGCGTGGAACAACCTTTTAATTGCTGATTTTCCCAGTTCCGCCCTGACCCGGGGTGGGAACACCTGTTAGGGTCCCAGCTATAGACAAATAGTTAACCCCTAAACTTGGGTACAAAACACTATGAAAGTGTAAAAATAGGTTTTCATGTCAGAAATATTTTTAAAAAATTATTACCAGCAATAAAATTTTTGAAGAAAAAATAACTCTTACCAGCAATATATTTTTGTAAAAAAAATACCAACAATGATTTTAAAAGATAAATATTACTAGCAATACATTTTTTGAAAAAACACCTTATCAGCATTACATTTTTGAAGGAAAAATATTACCAGAAATAGATTTTTTACAAAACAAAATATTACCAGCAATAAAAGATTTTGTCGGCATTAAATACCCCATTGAGGCTGATATTCCGTAAAACAAACCAAATCAAACCAAACCAAAAGACAACATTAGTAGATAGAAAGGAATCATGGCTGGGCGCCCTCCCATAATAATAATGAGTTTCAATGTCGTACCTAATTCTTCCAATACTTCGCCCTTCTTTACAGTTGCAGCAACACATATAATGATGCATCAGTTGCTAGAAGATGATACTAACAATGACATAGATAATCCGTAGTTTGTTCGGAGTTAAAATGATGCATTTGCATTTTGCAGATATTTATATTTTTTTGTTTGCTGTCACTTTTATATGGAACTGGTTGTTGTAGTAATTGTGTGAATATTATATAATAATATTCATTATTGTATGTAGTAGACACATATATTAGATATTTTTCTAATAGGGAATATAATGAAAAGAACACATGTACAGGTGAGATGTCGCCGTATTATATTTAAATTTCTCGCATACGAATTGTTTGTTCTTGATTTTGTCGACTGAGCAGTTTAGTAGTCAACGTTTAGGTACCGTCTGTGAGAAAAAGAGCGCCACAACGCAATTCACTCCGGTATACATTTGGATATGTCATGATGCACTGCTTTGCATTCGTGCTGGACACTCCAATACAAACATATCAGAGGGATTTGGTGTCAATCTGAGGACAATGCAGAGGATTCAGAAAGAGTTGAATGACTCTAATGGTGATTACGAAGGTGTTAGGAGGGGTCACTAGTGATGGCGACGTTAAGCCTCCATTCGTCTCCCCACAGTGCCTCAGACTCAACCCGGAGTCCTACATCAAATATTTAGATATAACCTTATGTTATATTTTAATATTCTTTTATTGCAATGTCCGTAGCTATCATTTGACTTTCTGAAACATGTTCTTTTATAGTACTTTCTCTTCATTGGTGTCGTCGTTCATTTTCACCTTCTACTTTATTGGAATTATCTGCTTGCTTGGTAGTGGAATGATTAAAAAATATCCATTTCTGAGCAGGGAATACATGAATCAACAAAACATCACTGAATTTAGTATGTGCATCTGTGTGTGAGGGATTGTATGTGCGTGTGTGATTTTGTTTTAATATACTTTCTAAGATATTTAATTTAACAAAATACAAGACTCGATAGTCACTTAAGGTGGAGGGATAATGAATTTGCTGTGCAAAATGAATGTCACAGAGGGAGGTATGAAGCCAAAATTGAGGATAAGAAGGCTAGATATCAATTGCATTTTGTCAAGAACGGATGAAGATTGTCGTGGTAAGGGAAGGATACATGTAGATGTATAAAATTGTTAAGTTTGTAATGACAACCCAGAATACATTTCTACGAATTTAATCAAATATAAACACATGTACAAAAGGTAATTATTTATTTTTATTCGATTTTACCACAAGCAAGATACTAAAGTCACTATGACACAAGAGGGTTACTGAGTCTACAAAATTAGAAAACAAAATTTACTAAGGAGTAAGAACAAAAGAAGATGTATCAGGAAGACAATAGAAAGCAGCATATATTACATTTAAATTTTTGAAGATTAATGTTGATTGGAAAGTTTGAAGCTGGAAGAGAGTTCCCCAAGCAAGAAGTGTGAGACAAGAAACTCTTAGCATAGAACTTACGGTTACATATAGACAACTCACTTCTCTATCGTCGCTCTTAGTACTGCTCTTAACTTCCGAATGTCTGGGTACCCTGGTGAAGAGTTCATCCGAACATTTATCACTGAATTATATATAGAAAAACAGAGGAAAGCTTCATCACGGCTGTGTGAAAATTACTGACGCGGAGATGCCAGGTTATGATCAATAATATTGCTGAATATTCTTTGGATTTTATCAAGGATCTCCAGATATATGGCGGGAGCACCGTACCATATGTGACAACAAAATTCTAAGCATAGACGAATGATTGACTTATAGATATGTAAGATAAATTCGAGAGAGAAAATTTGTCTACCACGACACAGTTTTTTATTTAGAATTTTTCTATGTAAATATAAGTATCTATATTTCCCATGGACTTAATGCTCAAACTACTTTAAATAAAAATAGAAAGTTAAACCATACTTGAAGAAAAATATATTTCTAGATTGGCTTCGTTCGGTATGCTTATTTCAATTATACTTATCTTCTGTTTTGCCATTGACCATTCCTTGTAGTTACCTGTACAGATATTTAATCATATTTCTGCACTCTTTGCAACGTTATGTCATGGTGTGGTATCTGGTATTAAGGATAAACAAATAATGTTTATTTCCTAAAGTATTCTATACCTGACGAACGAAATCAAATATTTATTAAGTCTTCTAACTTTCTATCAGCTAATCTTAAACCACTTACAATACGTTGTTTATTAATTAATAAGTCCTTGATTTCTAAGTTCCTAATCAGCTCCCTTGCTTTCTTGAGTACGTAATTTCCACGGAAGTTTGAATTGTGGTTGAAGACGGTTAATAATTGAATGACTTCTTCAAGACAGACTAAAATTCCGGAATTAAGAATGCTTTTTCAGGAGGTAGACCACCTGTATAAATTCCTACCTTATTTTTCTATCTTACGTTTTGCTAGACAAAGCTTAGCAAATATCTTATTCCCTTAACGATCTTCCCAAACAAAACTTTTCCTTTAATCTTGCTGGGTGATCATTTCGTTATCTAACACGAGGAGGCAATCAAACTGACAGCTAAGGTGATGTTCTGAATAAATGCAACTATGTCACGGGACGTAGATCTTACAATACTTGAGATTAGATAATTGAATTTAAGTATCCAGACACGTTCCAGAGCTCTTTGTAACTGTTCTGTGTTGGTTAGCTTTGATTGGAAGCAATTTAGTGAGGCAATAAGATATCCCATCTCAATTCAAAATGGCTTTATATCAGGCGTGTTCAGGAGCCAATTATTACAGTAACCAGACGAAATTTACTTGACACTGTGTCTTGTCAAAACCGTATGAGTTCTCTTACATTGTTGAACACTGAATCTCGTCCTAACCGAGCAGTAAAGAAGCCATGATAAAACGGTGGTTTCTTCTACATAAGCGGACGCAGGTTCAATCACCGCAAGAGAGATCATTTCATTTAAGATTTATCGAATGCACAGAATATAGATGTAATTCAAAAAAATATGGCGGCTCTTTCTGTTATTTCGCACTTCTGGCGGTTATAATATTTTTTTCTCTCTTTGGATACTTGCCGTGACGTCACTACAAATTCTGATCGACTGACTCCATTGGACTATATTTTTATAAAAATACAAAAATTTGTCACAAGGCCAAAATGATGATGGCGTAGGTTGGTCATCATCTGTCTTAACTTAAACTTAGCTAGAGACAATCACTGACCCAATCAAACTATACAATATCCTTTCACGAAAATACCAACTCTTACCATACTTACTAAAACCCCCATAATAAATCAATGTCTCTATGAAGTCCTAACTAATCCCCATATGTACAAGTTTTTTTCTGAGCGCCGGGAATAGAATAACAGCACTTAAAATAAAAACATCCAATGAATATTTACAATATACATAATACTATATATACAAGAAACTAAACAAAATGTTGTTAGTAATAAAGAGAACACCACAAACCTTAAGTGTGGCAGAAATAACAGCTAATTGGACGAAATTAATGCGTGACTTGAATGAATTAAAAACCAATCATTTAACCAACTAGATATAAATGTACACACTCTTTCAGACACGACAACAACTTCGAAAGAACACACTAGAAAAACGAAGAGTATTCCACATCCACCAGAAAAGTGATATTTCTAGCCACTTAAGGGGTAGAAGATGACGAATTAAATTAAAAAAGCGAGGACAAAAATAAAATGTGCCAATGAACATGCATCCACAAGCTAGGTTAACTGGGCGTAAAGAAAACTGAATAACGAAATAAGCCTAAACTATGCTATTTTGGGAGGTGTTCTTAATTTTTAACAAAGGACTCCAGTATCCTGGTGCCTAACCGACATCTAAATGCCACTCTAAGTCAGATCATTTTACTCAACACAGACGCGCAAGACCCAATGAGGCCTCATTCATCTATACCGAGACGTACAAAATAGCAACTGATAATCGTTCCGCGAGTCTCCAGCCTCAGGTCTAGGCCACTTAAATTTTTTTCTTTTCCTAAGGGGACTATGATCTCCGCTGAGTGGGGTAAAATTGCAGGCGGATGGGTGAGTAGATGATAATTTCTGAACAGGGACGGGTGGGGTAGAGGCCGAGGGGATGATGACGTTTTCGATGGCGATTTAGTGTATATTTTAGCATCCAATTTTTCCTTCAGATTTTTAATATTTTCAGTTTTATAATCCACTATCATATTATATCTGGAGCTCAATATGTTATGTACTTGAGGATCTGGCGTACCCTTCACGCTCGTAGAGCGAGTTATTCTCTATGTGCCTTTACTCCAGGGAGCTTCAAGGGGCTGATGTCCTGCTGCTTGACGCTTCGCTCTTTCCCTACCAGCAACGAGCCATTTTCCCATTTACCTTCACCACGCCTGCACGAGTATCGGAAAAATACTTTTCGGGGAGTGTAAACCGTTAACGTGACTCAACCTTGGGTTTGAGCACATCGGTTCTGGTTGCTGGCATGTCAAACATTGGCGAGGCGGAAATGACAGTCTCGGCCACTGAAAAGTCATTCGAGTGGGACCTGACATACAGAGCTTTTCTTCTCTGGACAAGAAGTGCAGAGGTTTCACATTTCTCCACACATCTAGTACGTAGGTTTTCGACCGATCCTTATGACCATCATAATCAGTTCCGCTCGAGGCAGTTGGCAACAGAGAGGACGTCTTCTCAATCGATTACAATATCAAAATTTCATCGTCTTGTCAGGTTATCACAGGTTGCACCGATTGTTTGTCCGTAATGAGACAGGTAGACAGCCAGATGCTTCCCGATAACAAAAGATGGTACCTCGAACATCGCTATAGGGGTTCGTTGTCTGCTGTTGTACTCGATACTCAAAGTCAGATCTTTTGTGACCAGATCAAGGCTAGATAACTTTACGCAGTTATCGGGTGTGGGTAGTAGGATGTCCTATATTAAAACAAAAGATACCTTAATTATACTTTGGGACTTAACGCTTAGAGACTACAGTAGGTACCTCCACTATTTCGGCAAAATTTTTCTATATTTAAGTTTAAAATGAATTTTTTACAACGAAAAAACATTTTTGAAGATTTCATTTTAGCTTTAATTGAAAGTTTAATAATTAAATTTAAACAATTCTGGTGTATTTCAGATAGAAACTATATGCATTTGATTGTCAAATTTAATTTCAAATTTTTAAATTTTCTTAAAAACGGCCATTTTCTTAATTTTAAGAAATTTGTAAACAAACACAAATTTATCGATTTTGAAAATATTTAAAAAAAACTTCTGGCACGTTATTTTAGTAAAATTAAAAAAATTAAAGTTAAAGTAATCTGATTTGAAATAAATTTTTCTTACTTATAGCATAAAAAAATAATATACAACCAATTATTAACGATCGATCCTGTTAATCTGACCCAACTATTGATGGATTGTTGACTGACGAAGCGAAGACAGCTACTACGGATTACCATAAATGACATAATTTTTAAAAGTCTGAGTTTTAAAAAAATATTCGATTTGAGTATGACCCACACTAATGGAAATACAATACATAAAATAAAATTATTTAGTGAAATAGTAAATTAAAAAAAGAAAAATTACTTTAAAATTTAAAGATTACACTTTTAAAGTTGAACGGAAAATAAGAAAAGGCCACGTAAAGGGACAAAACCCTTAAATCACGTTACCTTGTAATAATAATGACAATTTCAGTATATCATACATGGAAATAAGGAATGTATTAAGTAAACAAATATAACATAAAAAATTATTTTTAAAAAAAGTAGCTCAACTAAATTTATTAAACTTAGCAATTTTGGATTCGTCAATTTTTTTCTACTTAATTACTACATCATATCGAGGAGCCCTCCTAATACAGAGCTTTACACGATGTTAAACTATTATAAATTATTATAATTAAAATTTCTTAAAAAACGAAAAAATTCTTGTAAAAATTAATCATTCATCAGAAATTTTTTTTTTCTTCAGACAATAATGTCCTTAATATTACTTATTTGCAAAAGCAATTAAAAGCTTTTCTAATTAAGTAATATCATAGTTTTATTGGATTCATTATTTTTCAATTCAGAGAAGATTTTCAGTTAAATAGCTCAAATTTGAAAAAAAAAAGTAGGTTATTTACCATCTCCAAAGACTCCTTCTTTTAACAAAAAAAAAAAAAAATTCAGGAGCCAAAAAGGTTTTAGGTGAAATTTTATGAAATTAAATAAGTGGGGGGTAACTTATTTAAAAAAAATATTTTTTACCAAAATTTTCTACAAACATAATATTGCAAAAATAATTTCATTCATTTGTGAATAAGTCCTGGAAATTTCATTAAGATTGGACAATTATTTGATTTTTACAAGAATTTCCAAATCAATGTGTTTTCAACGGGAAAAAAGCGCAAAAAACTGTTATTTTAACGTCATCGCGATGACGTAAAAAAAGAAGACTTTAACCAAAATTTAGAACGTGTTAGAAAATATTAAAAAATGTCAAAAAATAATTAAAAAATACTTTTTTCTTTCATCTTAATAATAACATAAGCATTTTGACGATAATACTTTATTTTATTTAAGTTTGTGGCATTTTTCATTTACGCTATGCTGTTTTTCCGCGAAAACAGTGGACATACCTAGACTACAGTTACTTAACTGCTGTCTTTCGTGGAGCGACGACTTTTGAGTTTACACTTCCCGACCACGAAGACAGACACAATTCTGTTTTTCAACCTTCTTAATTTCTTCGAGGTCTTCTAAAAGTTTACCTTAATTTACAAGGTGTGCGTAAATCTTGGACCGCCCAAATCTCCGCGATGTTGATCACACATTTAGCATTGATATACTTCTTAATCTTACTTTGATATTTTGGCAGATTTTGACTCCATAATTATTTTTTCTGGGTCATTTTTCTAATTTATTTCAGCATCCAAATCACTACTATTTTCTGCAGGCTTTGATGCCTCCTCTTTTTTATCAGGTGTGTATACCTTAGATGTGGCATTTATCAGGTGTGTATACCTTAGATGTGGCACCAAATAAGACTTTCTTTTTTGTCCGACATTTTCCGGCAAATTGCGTGTGTAATGTGTGTAAGTTTGTGTGTGTGCTTGTTTGTGTGTGTGCGTGGTTTTTGTCGTATAAAATAAAAACGAACAATAAAATAAAATTAAAATAAACGTAAGATACAGAAATTAAATTAAATTCTTCCACAAATGAAAGAAACGCTAATTGAACAATACAGAAAAAATGCGATAAACACAACGAAAGATGCCGAAAAACGGAAAAAATAAGTGAAGGAGCAGTAAATAAAATGCTTCAAGTTAAAACAAAAATAATGCAAGTGTTAAAAAAGTAAACGACAGAAAACGTGTGATAAGAAAAAAAAAATAATGTTTGCCAAAAAATCAACGAACAATAAAAGAAAATAACGAGATATAACCACCAAAAATTAAATTAATCAATAGACTAGAAGTTTTGTCCAAAAAAGACAGGAACAAAAGAAGCAACAAACGAAAAAGTTAGAGACGATAAAATAAAGATCTGCCGATACATGCGACGAGAAAAAAAAATAGATTGAAATGTAAACACTAAAAATAAAATAAAATAATAAAAAATAAAATAAAATTTGTAAAAAATAAATGTGAAGCAAAAATAGAATATAGACAGAAAACACGGAAAAAAACAGTTACGCCGAATTAAGCAACGAAAGAAATTTGGAAATATATAGACTAAAAAATAAATGATACTCAAGAAAAATTAAAGGTTCGCCGAACAAAAGATAGAAATAAAACAATAAATAGACAAAAAAAGTAAATGAAAGATAAGAAAAATAAATTAAAACACTAGTCATATGTAACTCAGTTACACTAGAGAAAGAAAAAAAAAATGTCGGGTTACTACCGCGGCAATGAAAAATTCAAAAAGGCAAAATTAACTAAAAACAAAACGAATCTAAAATTTATCAAAAACAAACAAAAATTTAGTCGTATTAAAAAAATAAAAAATAAAATCAAACGTAACAAAATGGGAAGTCCAAAGTTCCAACAAAACAGGTTTATGTAAACAAAAATAAATAAAAAAAAAATCTAAGAAAGAATGTAGTTGGCCAGAAAAAACGTTTCGTGCTAGACCAGAGTAAAGTTTAACGAACTCTGGACTGCCTTCAACAGATTTGTATTTACCTAGTCTCCCAACTGAGTCGAGATGTGGCATAAGGTCGAGTTTACTGTGGGTAAGCTGAACGCGTGCTTTCGGTCCAAAGTTCAAAATTTACCCAGCAACCACGGGATCGGACATTTTGCATTTTCTCAGCCATTCTCTTTTCTTCGATTTTTTTTTGCTTCACCATATATATCCTATTTCGAATTCGTGTTCTTATTACAGAGTCTTCTCACATTTCTTTTCCATTTTTATATATTCTGAAAAAACATTTTTTTCGCGAATTTAAAAAAAAAAATGTCTTATTTTTGTTATACATTTTTATTATTTTTTGACCTGGTAACAATTTGTTGAACACCGATTTAATTTTCTTGTGAACATCAATTCTGCCGATGACATGCCAACAGGTTTAATGGGAGTCGGAGATAACCGGGTATAGTGTCACGAATTTTTGTAGTGCTTCTCTCATTTTTTCATTACTTGCTTTTTTCTCTTAAACGTACTCACAAAACGTTCAGTTTGTCTGTTTGGGTGATACGGCGCGGTATTAACATCGAGTTCAATTGAGAACATTTTATAAAATTCATTAAATTTGTAAGCACTGAACTGTGTACCGTTATCCGAGAACATGGCATCTGGAATGCCATATCTTGCAAAAATTTCGTCAAAGTATTCACTGTATCTAGGGAATTTTATTCTTTATACTTAAATATTTCAGGACACTTGCTAAAGCTATCCACTCCCACAAGATAATGTAAACAGTTGATTGGACCTGCGAAATCTATGTGTAGTTTTGACCACGCAGTGTCTGATTTTGGCTAAGGTTGTAATTTTGATCTCGGTTATTTCGCTGCTAGAGCGCAACTTCTACAGGCTTTTACTAATTATTGAACCCTTGAACCAACTTGGTACCGGAATAAATAGCATCTTATAAGAGATTTCATCCTTGAAATTCCCGAATGTCTACTATGAAATTCCTTTAATATCCGCACATTAATATGATATATATCACTAACCTCTGTGTAAATATCACTACTCCGTCACATAGGAGTACGCATTCGTTTCTAGATTGAGATCTAAAATCGCCTATATTTATTATTTTGTTTTCGTCGTTATTTTAATTTCGACATAAAAATGTCTTGTTCATCTTTTACTTTTATTTGATCCCGGGTACCTGGGAGTTCACGTACTGTATTGAATAATATACGTACTGCATTGCATGATAGCAAAAAATATTGAACCTCAAACGTTTCAATAATTTTGTTATCAATCTTGAAAAGCCATCATAATCTCCTATATTTTGGACGGTTAGTTTTAATATGGTACCCCAACGTTGCTGTCTATTCGCTGAATACGTAGCAATTATTTTTCCGAAGCATAAATTGATAATAGAGGAAGCTGGTCCGTCTGTAAGCAAAAACTTCTTCCACGTATAAATATGTGAAATTTTTCAGTGCAAATATTGTTGCTGAAATCTCTTTTCCGATCAGTATTTAGTTTCTTTTTTCTGTCGGTAGGAGCAAAGTCGAAGAATGAGCGACGGTTTTCATGTTAACGTAATAATATTTCAGTAGAATTACTGCTTATATGTCATAGTTACTAGCATCTGATGTCAATACGATTTCTGCATTTGGATCGTAGTGCGGTAACAGTATGTCTGATGTTAATATTTTATTGATTTCTTCAAACGCCTTCTGACATTCATACATCCAGTTCAACTCAAAATCTGCATATTAGGTACATATATTTGATAATATTTTGCTAGTCCTAGAAATGCTTGTAACCTAGTAACGTTTGTTGGAGGAGGCATATTTTTAATTGCACTTATCTTTGAGGACCAATTTTGTCAATGATTTGTCCTATTTACTTGATTTTAGGCTAAAACAATTCGCACTCTTTTTACACTGAGTTTTTGTTCCATATCATCGTATTCATTTAAAAACTCTTTTCACATGCCCGATATGATGTTTTTTAGATACATCTTTACTTAATATATCATCCAGATAAGCAACTGTGAAATCACAGTCTGCAAGCGTAATATCCATAGCTTGTTGTATCATAGTTGGATCCACTTTTTTCCCAAAAGGTTGTCGGTTGAACTTATACAATCCCTTGTGCGTATATTTATATATTCGATAACTCTGAGTATTCTTCTTCAACTTGTACTTGCAAATATGTTTTGTCGAAAAAAGATTTCCAGAGGGTAAATTCGCAAAGAATTCTTCTGGACCTGGTAATATGTAGTTATAGGAATCTAAACATTAGTCATAATACTTTCGAAAAGTCAGCATAAACATGAATGTTATTTTATCTTATTTACATAAACCGTTGGCCTTTCCCATTTTGAATCTTCAATGTTTTCAATTATACCTATTTTTCAAGTCTAATTTTCGTAGAATGTATCCAATGCTGCAAACAGAATACTACGTTTTGGTTTAACACTAGCGTCGACTGTTTTTCACTTGAAATTTTCCTTTGACTTTGGAACCCCGACCCAATTAATCTGAAAGAACAACCGGATTTTTTTTTTCAATTCCATTTAAATTTGTAGCTTATTCACTTATATTTTTGCAATAAATATTTAGAGATAAATACCACAACTCAAATAATTCCATCCAGTCAGTGCTGAATAAATTCGTAGTATTTTGACAAAAACATCAACCTTAAATTTTACACACTTTTTACGAAATAAAACGTTACAAATCATTTCATAAAAAATAATTTCTTACTCGACCCGCCATATGTGATATTCGAGGTTCTTTTTAATGTGTTTCCCGTTTGATTTCCACGTCTCTTTAATATTCATTGTGATATCGCTACCAATTTCTAATTTGCTTATTTACATCTACATTAATAATTTTCACATTCAGAAATATTTTATGTGAAAAATTTTCCTTGATGTAGTTTTATAGTTTGACATTTTATGCCCATTTTTCAACACTTTTTTCATATTGAATTCTTAAAAAGAAAGTTACTCCATATTTGAAACGTCGATTAATTTTTCCTTTTCCCAGTTCTTTTTGGCTTGTATGTATGAAAATTCTTTTTCTTCAATTTAATCTGTATCGCGTTTCAGATTTAGGATTCTCTGGCATTCGTCCGATATTTCTTGTAGTGTTTGTTTTTATTTTGTACAAGGTCTGTTAGAATTCTAGCACATATTTCTGCGTATTTATTCGTCGGTAACCCTTGAACAAATTTGACACTTTATACATCGCTGGGGTCAGTTTGTTTAATTTGAATCTTTCGCACACCTTGTTAACGATTCCGGCATATGTAACACAATCTTCGTCTTATTTTTTCATCAAATTGATACAAAAGTATTGAAAAACGAACATCTCATTAAAAACATAGCCACATTATTTACCGTTTCTTCAAAGCAAATTTATAGACAATTACTGTATTTTCAATGTTCTACCCGTGCTAACATTTTCAAAAAATTATTTTTCCCGTCTTCCTAGTCAATGGATTCTTCTCTGAAAATTGGCTCGTATCTTCTAAAATAAGCAGCAAATGTAATTCTATCATCTGAATGATATGTGTATTCTGCTTGCTATGGGTTTTCCACCTCCTCGGGGTTAAATATCTTTATGCATTTTCAGTTTTCTTCTGTAATATTTCAATTTATTTTTTTTTTACTCCAAGAACTGCTGTTGTTGCTGTCATGAAATTTTACCACTTGAGCTAATAATTCTTCCATATTTAAATATATATATATATATGTTTTACCCTTCTTTTCCATTTTTTATTCTGCTTTCCACACACTAAAGAAAAACCAGCTTTATTCTAACATCTCGTTTTAACTGGTATCATTTTCGCCGAAACAAAAAGTAAATTTTTCTATTCCATATGAGTTTCGATCCCTTTTTGCCACTGTTATAACTTGCAAATAACGGTTACAATACTATGTCTCGCTTAGGCTACTCACACTGACGTCACTATAAATTCTCCACGACTGACTCCAGGGAACGTCATCGGACTGTGTTCTTTATGTAAGACGTCTTGCCCAGTTCATTACAGAGGGTGTCATATGTATGCCACAAAAAATTCATATATGAATATACAGAATAATAAATATATTATAAACTCTGGAAATTGGTGGATCTGAAGATCAATTTTTTGTTTATACAACTTTGAAAGTCATAAATTCTTCATACATCAGAAAAACACAAATCTACAAAAAATGCACAGAACTCAAACAAACCTAACACGAATTAAAATTATTGTAGATATTCTTATTAAGAGAAAATCATGAATAAAATGTCCAAAACATGGAAAAAGTAAACAAAAACAGTCTTAAAAAGAAAACTCCCCTTGCTTTTCAAACTTGACATATAGAGATGTGTAATGAAGAAAAAATCAGTATATTTTTAAAGGTTCATATTCACGAATAAATTATTTCAGTCACGTGAACGTGCAATGTGCAGTATCGGAAATAACTGTATACCCAAAACGGGAAGTACATTCATATCTACCATCACCTGCAATATAGTGACCTTTAATAAGTCCTTGATATTGTGTTACTGTTTTTTGTTTTTCTCAACAACCTAGGAGCAATTGTTTTTTAATTTATGTGATAACAAGAGACTGCATATAAATAATGTATAGTTTTTTTTGTTTTTTTTTGTTTTGTTTTTTTACCTTGTTTATTATTTTCAGGGTGTTGTTGATCACGGGTCTACATCATTTCTATCCTTTGTTAATCTAAGGAAATTTGGTTTCGTTGATATCTTTCCTAAACCCTATTCTACCATCTATTGACAAACTCCAGTTCATATGTCAGGCACACTTGTTTCTGTCCCTTTGTCTTCAATATACCCTGTGAGTATTAAAAATTCCAAGTACCCCTTCCTCAAAGATTTCCTCTGAAATATAAACACTGTCTTTTTATGCTAAATACAATTGTCCATTTTGTTTCTATTTTCTCTAAAACTTCGTCATTGCTGAGATAATTATAACTTTGTAGTCTCAACATTCTTCTGCAGAACCACAATTCACTTTCGCCGAGTCATTTCTTCATCTGAGTAAATTTTCCAGCATTCAGTGTTATATAAGAGGGCCGATAAATAATGTATAGTTACCATTTGTATAATTAATAAATTTAGTTAATTCAATAAATAATTATATGTAAATAGTAATAAGGGAAACTTTCTCTGAGATGGGTTATTATGATTATTTCCATTATTTCCATTATTTGAACTGTTATCCTCATCTTCATTGTCCTATTACCAATGTATATATGTCTAGTGGAGAAAGACGTTTGTTA
>OZ010571.1:144423375-144440875 GCA_963932145.1 Acanthosepion lycidas | reverse complement strand
CTCATTGTAACTGCCTCTCCTGTTGACGACAATAAATTCTGTCATTTTATAGTTAATGGTTAGTTCTTTCTTCTCATTTTCATTTGCGACGTTGATTAAGAGTTTTTAGAGTTTCCTTCTGCGTCCGACAACAGCAGTATATCATCTGCATATCTTATTTTGTTAAGATTATAGTCGCCGATAATAAATCATGTTATTACTTCTTGTTCTCTTAGTACCGACTAGCTTTATAGATTAAATAAATCCGCTGGGAAAGCACATTTTTATTTTACTCTTTTTTTCTATTTTCGTGTAATTGCTTCACTCATTTTCTTTTCAACACTTGACGGTTTCTTCCAAATAAATTATTACGGATATTCTTTCATAGTATCCATATATCTTGAACGTACTCATGATTTTCGAATACTATCTTTGTCGTATTTATTGAATAAATTTTGTAATCTCTGAAGCGAATATATAGGTAATTTTACGTTTCTGTTGAATACTGTGTTATTTTTATGATAATTACGATAGAAAATACATGTTTCACAAATCGATTTGCAGAAGAATAGGTATGAAATTCATACCTCTTCATATTTTTGATGAAAAGAGCTTGTGGCGAACCATCGGAGAATGTGAATTCAAAGTTTACAGGAATAAATTTCAACACATTACGGAATTTTATATAAAGGATAACATGTGTTACCTAATACAGAATCCATAATACTATTTCCAGATTAAGGTGAACGAGTAAGAAAAATTGAGTTATTGGTAATAATAAAAACAAGAGAGAGACGAGTATCATGCAAGTTAATGCTTTTCTAATCCTGAAACAGCAAACTTAGCCAACGTCTTGGCAGGTTTGGAGTAATCCTCAAAAAGCATTGAATAAAGCGGAGCAGTTCTTGCTCTATTTCTGGTTTAATTCTGCAATGATCTCAGTTTAATAGAATTATCTATACCTATATCTATGTTTCTATCACTCTACCTCTCTCCCTACGTAGATATATATATATATATATATATATATATATATATATATATATATATATATATATATATATATATATATTTATAAATATTTATCCATATGTATTTATCATAATCTATCACTGTTTACTTATCGTATATTCTCACGTGTCATGCGACATTTGAATACCTAATATTTAAGCTAATTTTAAAGGGGTCGGATTATACATAAGATATAAGATTAGCGTATATACTGCTGGTCCTGGATAATATATATCCATTTACTGTGGAGAAATTAGCTTAAAAATTAAGCCTACAAAGGTCACAAGATACTTGAGTCTATGTCTATCTATCTATATATATATATATATATATATATATATATAATATATATATATATATATATATATATATATATATATATATATATATATATATATCATGAAGAACAGTAAGATATATAATCCGGTGTTCTTACTGATATTTTTTTATTTTTATTTTTACAAAAACAGTGCTCAATGTAAATTTAAAGAGCCTCAATATTATAAATTAAGTGTTATAAATTATGTTTTTTTCGTTACAAAGTAATAACCATGTTTCAAAAATGGAAGCTAAAAACTTCAAATTTAATTTTATAATTAAATCAAAAGCATTAGTTCCATTTTATTTTCAAGCGAATATTGGGAATAACTTTTTTTAAATTTACTGAGTTTTAAACACACACATATATCCATAATTCACTGTTACCTAGGAAATCCAATCATTCAGACAAGGGGCGGTAGCGTATACATTTATATTAACTATTTTTGTATCAATTATGAGTTATATTCGGGAAAGTGGTTAAGTTTAGGGAGGGTAGGTGTGTATTTTTCTACGGGTTATGACCTCCAAGATTACATGTTGACTGGATTTTTATTATTATTATTATTAACGGCAAAAAGTCTTTCGGCATTTTTTCCTAATTGTGTACTCAAAGTTTTTTTTTTTTGATGTTTAGTTTAGAATACGTTTTATTCTACTTCAATTTTAAGATATTTTTTTAAGTACTATTAGATTATATTACCTTTTAAAAACAAGTGATATATAGTTTCTCATGTATGAAACTATATAACATTAAGTTTATAAAAAAATAATAATTTACTGAATCAGAGAAATGAAATATCTTTTTTTTGCCGTCATTGACAAAAATTGTCCTTAAATAATATAAACAAGAAAAAAAAACGCGAGCTGGTAATATACATACTAATATTTGATATGAAAAAAATATTTTAAATAATTTAAGAAATTCTATTATATTTACTTGTTTTTCATTTATTCTTGGATATATAGCATTCTTAAAAACTTTAATAAGAATAAATAGTTCAAAGTATTACAATAATATTATCTACATCTATAATTCTCAAAATGTGTGTGGCCGTGTGTGTGTGTGTGTGTGATCTGATGTTGTTTAAGCGTTTCGACAAGTATCCGATTTTGATAAAATTTTTTCTTAGATAATTCTTTAGTGCCTGTTTTGTGTCCGAAGATCAACGTTGACATTGTCTTTCCATAAAATCATACCCGCAACGCGTCTGCCCGAGAGATTGAAACTGCTGATGAAGTGTCTCAACGGCTGAGGAAAAAAACGACTCTTCAGCTGATGCTGCGCGTGAGGCTGAAACAAGAATTGAGAACGCAAAAACGGCCTTTTTCAGTGCCACCCCACATTCAAATTGATATCCGCCCCCATTGAATGATGTGCCTCAGTTGCACCCAACTGTTTTTAATAATATTGATGTGAAAATATATAGAAAATAGGAAATAACTTGTTAGGTAAATAAGCCAAAGTTCTTTAGTATTTTTGTTGTTATTTTAAAAAAATAGTGCTCGATACAAAAGTAGAGCATAAATATAATTATTTATTTAAAAATATGATTCCAACACGCTACATAAGCGTTCTCATGAGAAGTCTTATGTAGCGTGTTGGAATCATAGGTTGAGCTCATATATTCTAGGGCAGATTTAGACATTTTGCTTTTCAGCCATCACAAACATATTAACATTCATGTAATGTACTCCGTTTACGTCGGAGTTTAGATGGTGATACCTACGGCAATTAGGTTTAGTGCGTTGGAATAGTCGAGTACAAGCGTGGATCCGACACCAAAAACGAACATGGTTTTCATTTGTTCAATTAAGGCTGAGTGAGATCAGAATCCTTCAAGAGTCTGTTTTCTTTTTCATAGGAAAATTACTGCTTATTTTAGACATGAAACGTTAGTGCTGCTATTAGGTTGGTGCAAAAATAATGACGTAATAATATCGTTTTTTGACGTATTTTAACGTCAAAAAACGACCTTATTACGTCATTATTTTTGCACCAATCTAATATTATCTTGGTCTCGTGGCTTGCCCCATAAATGATTTTTTCAACATCGACGTAGCATAGAGATTCACAAAGATCTACGCAATTTATGAAAAAAAAAAAAGCGATAGGTAATTCAGAGTTCACTGTTCAGGTCAGAAAAAAAAGTCTGTCCCCAGAAGCGTCAACTAGAACTGATAGAATTGTTTTCTTTGCGACAGGCGTATAGACACAAATGCCTCTAGCCAGACTTCCACATATGACAGAAGGCCTTTGTGCACGTGACAAAGTCGCATAATTCTATATCTTTGTCTGCATCGGTTGCCCAATTCCCAATGTTTACTTGATAAACTACTTTTGCGATTTCGTTTAGAAATCAGTAATCTATTCTTTAATCAATCACTTAAAAAGAAACCTGAAACAAAAGCAAGACTCATTTTCAAAAAAAAGTCATTGCGTGACAATCAATTTGTCTATTTATCAGAGTATTGTTCATATAATTTAGCTAAAATTACGTCTGCTTCAAATGAGAGGTTATTCTGTAACATATATTCAAATGAACGACTTTTGTCTGAAAACATAAACTGATAAACTGTTTTTGGCTAACAAGTACTTTACAATAATAATAGCTTTTTGTACTTTTGTAACAAAATGTTAATTACATGACATTGTTTAAAGACTGGGTTGAATTCTTTAACAAATTTGGTGGTGCAGGGTTTTTAATGAACTTAAATAAAATCAAACAATGAAGTTAAATAATTCCAAATGAATTTGAAATTTGTTATTATTGGTGAAGTATTTGTCTGTTTTGTTGTATAATACTTACATTATTTCGTTTTAATGATATAATATTGACATTTTAAAGTTATATCTTCAAGTTCTTCAGTTGTCTTTTCAGACATTTGTCTTAATTCTGGTGATTTCCCTATTCTTCTATTTTATACTACTGCGTTCACCAGAAATTTGGAAATCATTATTTTCAAACACTTTCTATATTGTGTAGTAAGAATTATTACGCTAATTATTATTCACAGTCCCTAGTTTTATATATATCTATATATTGTGTGTATTTAGACAGCAATTCTTCATTGATACATGTTTCATCAAATAATATAGACAAGTTTTTTTCTATTTATTTTAAGTAAGTTCCTTTCATATTGTCTGATAAGCTTAATAACATTATCATTGAAAGACGAAAGGAAATCACCATATTTATACATGTTTTAATCCTATCTAAGCTTTCGGCTTAATTGATAACAGAAGCCATTGTTTTATATCAAAGGCTTCCCATATTTAATATTTCTCGTTTTAATTTTTTCGTGGTCATGTGTGACGTCACGACCTGCGATGCGATTTTCGCTTCCCCATTTCGTATACATGAGTTTGTCGTTGCTTAGAATATTTTCATGCAAAAAACAGACTATCATTATTGTTTCGTTCGTGTATTGTTTGATATATTGAAATGTTATTGTCATATTTGATAATGGCTTATGCAAGCCGAAAGCTTAGATAGGATTAAAACATATCAATATGGTGATTTATTTCGCCTTTCAATGTTAAAGTTATTAAGCTTATCAGACAATATGAAAGGATCTTACTTAAAATAAATAGACAAAACCTGTTTATATTATTTAATGAAACATGCATCAATGAATATATATATATATATATATATATATATATATATATATATCCAAGCTCATTATAAGTGTTTTTCTCTATTTTCATTTGATTAACTTGCCTTTAATGTCTTTTAGTGCATCTAATTCTGAAAGCGCTCATACATCGTTATGTGTTCCACAAATGTCAACTCTCCTCATGATTCTCGGTATGTAACTTTATGTCTCTCTTCTTGAAATTTTCTAGATGTTTGACAATTTCATCCTTAGTATTCTTAGCACCCTTCTGAAGAATCACATCTGCAATATCTCTACTCTTAGTCTGCGAGAAAACTATCCAGTATTGGCTACCATGCGGGAAGGTTTGCATAATTCAGATGGAATGGTGTATTTAGAATGTTTGACTTGAAGCAGCAGAGATTTCGATCTCAACAGCATAAACTAAAATATGTAGCTTATACCACTGGAGATACATATGCAAAAAACGCCACAATAAACCAAAGTAATATGTCGTTTTTCTCGTCGTAATTTGTAGCGTATTAAACAAAATATAATTACAAAAGTGGCTATATTTAAACAGAAGAAATTTTGTGATTTGGTGACGTGGTAATCAGCCATGTCTACACTTTACACTTTACGCATGTTTGCTAGCTACGTCATTTATATGAGACATGTTGCATGTTCTAGACAACAAATTGGTACTATTTATCTGAATGTGTAAAACGTATATGATTTTTTAAAACAGAATATCAGTTAAATAAAACAAACTTTTATATAACCACTGCTTAAAATATAGCAGGAAGATACTACATATATTTGCAGATATTTTTGTAAAAAATCATGTTATAATTCTTCTTATTTCTATGTCCCTCATTTACGTTTTGTCATTGCCACCGATAAACAATGGGACATTCCTGTTTGATTTCGAGGACGGATGGATAATATTATACAGTGTAACCCGGATATAAGAGAGTTGTCGAGACCGGAGAATAAATCTCTTATATCCGGGTTTAGTCTATTTTGTTTAGGTAAGTATGGCTCTAATTTGGGACAAGAGAAAAACTCTCTTATATCCGGGTTTCTCTTATATCCAGGTTACACTGTATGTCAAAAAGAGCTGATTGGCTTTCGAGAAAGAAAGAAAGAAAGAAAGAAAGAAAGAAAGAAAAAGGAGGCGTCAACCCAAATGAGTTAAAATTTTGTAAACCGAAAACCTTGACAATTTTGTATCGAATAATTTCAACCTACTTTCTTTTTTTAAATTATAATATGCATTCATATTTATTATTGCTATCTTAACACTTTGTTAAGGTTTTCTAATTCGAGTAAAAGGGTAATTTCGATAACTCACTCGTGGGTGCTTACCAAATCAGTACAAGCTAATTGTATCAACAATAGCCTATCGTTATGTTTTGGACATAATTATCATTCTATTACACGTTCTCTTTATGCATACGGCATAAAAAAAAAAAAAAACAATTCTCTAATTTGGATGTCACGTGATAATGGTATTGTAAGAAACAGCATGAAAATTATATCAGAGAGGCTGAGATTAGACGATATTTATCACAGATAATGAGTTTCTATAAAATCAAAAATTATTAGATGTTTTATTTTATATTGTTTAAAATTACGTAAAAAATATATAGGCAACTACTAACTTGAACATTTTCCAGAGCGAGGTCTTCCTCAAATTTTGAGGTCTATGTTTTGTTGATCAGGAACAATTTTCTTTGAATGTCAGAACATTCTTGGACAGCCCCATATTCCAGCCCTCTTAGCCAAAATGTCTAATGCCTGTTTCCCTGTTCACGTACATAATTCACGTCATCGATTTTCTAAATGCCGTCAAGAAACGGACAGGTCATTGGCTTGTGTATTTTAGCATCAGTGTAATACTTACATGTTTGTTATATGCAAAGGCCATTTCGGAAACAAGCTTTTCAAGTTTGTAACGATAAAATCCACTCCAGCTAATGCACTTCTCCATAAAATTACCCACCGTTGCCTTTCTGCCTGGAAGGCAAATAGTAGACATGCAGGAGAGAAAAGAACCTGAAGCTGAAAGACGGGAAATGGTTAGAGAAATCGCGAAGAGAAAGAATTTCAGAATGAAAAAAAAATCAGAAGAAAAAAGTCTACACCGGAAAAATCTTTTTTACTAAAGAAAATGAAGAGGATATGACAGAAAGCGGAAATTATTTTATATATATATATATATATAGATATATATATATATATATATATATATATATATATATATATATATATATATTCTAGCGGATCGGCCACGTACCCATATATTTAGCACTGTTACCAATAAATATAACATATCAGTTTTTATGCAATGTTATATTCATTGGTAACAGTGCTAAATATTTCGCCGATTGGTTAGAATATTCGCATTCTGGCGATGCGACCCGGGTTCGAATTTTACACTGTCCGATTTGACCGGAGTGAGACTTCCTGATATTATGTGGCCTGAAAGCCATATCATTTTGAGTAGAAAGAAATTGAGAGTGTTGGCCTTGATCAAATTGTTGATCACGCTATATAATATGCTTTTTGTCCAGAAATTGTAACTAAGGTCTGCTCGACATAGTTGCACTATAAACTCTGTGAGTGCTGAATAGACTCGAATACGAGATATATACATACATACTGTGCTTAATATCGAAAACAGAGCGCATGCAAATGTAAGACATATTAATCATAAATATTACCGCCGTATCCAATAACCACCACGATAGCACAATAGACATTACTGATTTGAATGCACACGCACACACACACATATATATATATATATATATATATATAATTATTTATTTATTTATTTAAAAATATGATTCCAACTCGCTACATAAGAGGTCTCATGTTTCAAAACAAGCGCCTAATACTTCAAAATAATATTTGAATTAACTTGAGTTAAAGTAGGCTCTGTTCCATCTTCAAGCGAATTTTTTTTTGGAAACTTCGCTTGAAGATGGAACAGAGCCTAGTTTAACTCAAGTTAATTCAAATATTATTTTGAAGTATTAGGCCCTTGTTTTGAAACATGAGACCTCTTATGTAGCGAGTTGGAATAATATTTTTAAATAAATAATTATATTTATGCTCTACTTTCGTATCGAGCACAATTTTAAAAATAATAACAAAAATACTAAGGAACTTTGGATTATTTACCAAACCAGTTTTTTTCCTATTTTCTATAATATTTTCAGATGTATATATATATATATATATATATATATATATATATATATATATATATATATGTGTGTGTGTGTGTGTGTGGACATTGAATTCAACACTCAGGGGTGACAGGCTGTTTCATGATTGACGCAATCATCCGCCAGCCTGACCATTGCTTCTAGCATGAAACAGCATGTTGCCTCTGAGTGTTGACTTCAATGTTCACTTTTATATTTATATTTACATACGCTCTACCTCTGATATTGGGCACTTTATCCTGTAATTATTGCATACCTTAAAACTATATTTCTTCATATATACATACATATATATATATTTATGAATAAAAATGACAATAGGAAAACTGGTAATTGCTGACGCGTTTCGTCCAATGTGGACTTTATCAAAGCAAAATACGAAAATGAAATTAAATGAACAAACGAACGCCCAGGTTTTTTCCCTATTTCACCTTTCTTAACAAAATTAATGCTCTTACAAACAAATATACACAACAGATTCATAAAATCAAAAGAAAATGGTTGAATACATCAACACAATTATAATTACAATATTCTCCACACGTGACAATTACTGACGTTATTTTTCAGTTAAAAATATGAAAATAGCGTTTCTCTCCATTCCAGTTGCTAGGTACATTCTGTTTTTGTTTTTATTAGTTACTTTGTTCATTTAATTTCATTTTCGTATTTTGCTTTGATAAAGTCCACATTGGACGAAACGCGTCAGCAATTACCAGTTTTCCTATTGTCATTTTTATTCATAAATATTGTCTCTCTACTGATTAATTCGGAGAAATTTTCATATATATATATATATATATATTTGAAAATTCGCCCCTGTAAACAATATATATGTGTGTGTGTGTGTGTGTGTGTGTGTGTGTGTGTGTGTGACGATAAAAAAAAAAATCAACATTATACTGCGAAACAGGCTTGTATGTGGATGATTATGCTCTCGTTCGCCGAATGACCCCTATGGATTCTATTAACTTATCTAAACAACGCTTTTATACGCTGTCCCTTGTGTCGTTGGATAAAGGCGTTGGTTAGATCTAGTGACAGGACCCAAAGAGCATGAGATCAATAGCCGGTTAAGGCAGTGGAGAACATTCAGAGGGAATTCAACAGGAGATAACTGATAACTGACATCCATTAAACATGGCACGTGGAACTAGAACAGTCTACCGCAGTGAGCGAAATAAAGAGTACAATTTGACATTTCAACCACCTGAAGAAGGCCAGGGCGTACAACGGCTGAAACTTTGTAATAAATATGGCGACAAATATGAGGACAATATTCCGAATAATGTAAATAGAGTACATAATACCTCATCTCAGCAATATAGACAGCTACTTAAAGGCCGAAAATTTGTAATAAATATGGCGACAAATATGAGAACAATAGTCAGAATAATATAAATAAAGATATACATGATCTCAGAAATAATATAAATAAAGATTATACATGATCTCAGAAATATAGACAGATAAGTAAGATGTATTAGATTTCTATAAAAAACACTTAATGAGAAACAACGCAATGAAGTAGCGTCGTAAAATTAGCCATGTTATTTTATTACGAATACGGCATGAGAGTTTTTAAAAAAAAAAATCTAAAAAAAAAAAATAACGTGGCTCTACTGACACACAAATTTTCTTGTAAGATATTCATAGAAATTACCTCTGAAAAGAGGAAAAATAGATCTGCGTTTGCCAATTGAAAGTACGCTTTCGGTATTAAAGTTTGACTCAACAAACTCTTTTTATTTTAGAAGGCAGCGCGCTGGGTTTCCTTAACGTAGCAAAGCAATTAAAAGTGAAACAAAGCTCAGTGGTACTTATTAGCACCCGAAACATGTGCCAACTTTTGGCCAACAAGTTCTCGGAAGGCAATCCCCGCTGGGGTAATTGCTGATCGACTGCTGTTGGGCCTTGGCTTAGAATCAACTCTCACGAGTAGGGCTTCATGGTTTCAATTCCATATCATTGGATTCACTCCAAAATTCAAACCACCATACTTATTCATCCGAAAAGAGAAAATTGGAATTTTTAACAAGATATTCTAAATGGTTTTGTGAGTCTTCTGCAAAAAGTAAAATAAAATTACATACAAATATATATATATATATATATTTATATACACATATATACAAACACACACACATATATATATATATATATATATATATATATATATATATATATGTATAAAGAAAAATATACGGAAAAAACAAACAAAAATCCTTATATGCAATTATGCTGTTTTAATGTTGATATAATGTCAACGTCGGACGTTTCGGTCTAATAAATCATCTTCAGGATATATTCATAAAATATAATTAACATTATCAATTCAACATGACAAAGACGATGGACATAAGAACAAGACTTATCCAAACAGATAACTGAAAGTTTCATATGAACAGCGTTCCGTTTAAACATGGTCACGTTGTCGTCACGTGGGCGACGCTGTGAAAACGTATTCCTTAAATTTGAGTATTTTGAATGAAAAATGAAAAATGAAAAGAATTCTATTTTGATCTAAAATTTATATGTACGCTTGTCGAGCATTAATCTCGCTAGAAAAGGGGAAATACTAAAGAAGCCAGGTCGTTTCATTTTTCATTTTTCATTCAAAAATGTATATTGGTTGATTAAAAATATACTTTGCACTGTCTGATTTCAGGTGTGCGCAAATTCAGCCTTTTTTTACATTTTCGCCGTTAGTTGAATTCAGACTTTTTCAACTGTAAATACATTAAAAACTAGATTTATTCAGAAGAAAATCCTTCATATTATTGTATATTTATACATTTCTTATTTGGTATAATTTTTTTAATGTTATTTCAATGGAAAGCGGCAATAAATATATATGTCTTTATAGAAAGATTTTCAATCATGTGTGATATGCGTAATTCATATTGGCACGGGATTTGGAATCGGAGTTCATTGTTCAAATTCCGATCTTTCCCTCTACGTTCATTTTTATCGGATTTCGCTTGAAAGTTACGACTATCTTAATTTATGCATTAAAAAAGAGGTTTTCAATGGACTTATTCGTTTTGACTGACACCTAATCTTGTAGAATAAGTTATCTGAATTCAAATAAGGATAATGCCATGGGAAATATCTCTCTTTCCGAAGAAAGCATGACAATTTACAGATAAGAAAAATATTCAAATCTAAGCAGAACTATAATCCCCTCAGTCATTAAGAGAAATATAATAAAATAAATCCATGCTAATTTTAAGGTAAAATGGAGATTGTACCAGAAAAAATAATTGCACACAATACAGAGAAATTCCTGTTAATGACTGAACATGTTTAAGTCTAGTTTAAGAATATTCATTCTTGAGATTACTAAAAAAAACAAACTCTAAATTAGAATTGGGGAGGTTGATAGTTATCTAATCAATATATTATTAGAGAAGTAACAATAATAAAAAAAATCACCCAAGATATTAAAGATAAATTATTATTATACTGATAAAGTTCAACCGTTGAAACCAGCGACATTATTTAGGTAACTGTTCTGATTTCTAGACCTTCAGGTCAATTTGACTCAAACACTTTATTGAATCCATGTTCTAGATTCTTCTTCGACTTTCCATGGTAAACGGGAATTTCATTTAATGTACATGAGTATTATTCAGCTCTATATCACTTGGTCGAGTCTTGCACTAAACACAATTAGTCCGAATACTAAACTAGATTTAACAATTAAATTATGAAAATAAACTACCGTTCTGGAGTTATCGACAAGAAAAAAACGAACTTCTTGTTGGTCATTCGTCCACCTTAATAATTAATTGAATTAATTTAATAATTAAGATAATTTAAGAGGCGACAGTCTGTTTCTCTAAGTGTTGACTTCAATGTTCACTTTTATATTTACACACGCTGTTTCTGATAATGAGCACTTCATCCCTTAAATATAGCACACGTTAACACTAATATATATATATATATATTAAGGGAGTTTTAACTCTGAGTAAATAATTATAAACCCCCTAACATTTATATATAAAATATACTCGTAGAAGCAGCAAAACGTGGAAACAACAAAATCATTATTGTTTATTATCTGGTTGTTATGTGGTGTTAAAGATTCGCGACTGAGTAGAATTGTGAGATTGAGGTTCAATGTAGATGAAATATCGATCGGAATACAACAGAAGGGTGTGATTAAATAATAAGCAAAGTTTATATAGTCTTTCGCGTTTTTTCAGATGTGTGTAATAAGTGTTCATATATTTTACTTAGAAAATACAAGTAGTGTCAAGGGTTTTCTTACCTGGAATTTCTGTTAAGCGCTAAAAGATAAATGTTAGTATTATGCCCTGTAAAAGAGAGAAAATGATGAAATTTTCGTTGACGCACGTGTTACCGAAATGACCATGCGCTGCTTTTCCAATAGTAAGAATGTGACGTACGTGTGGGCATAGAGAAAGAAAAATGGTCGATTCTCTTTGGTATAAAATGAGTGACTTGTTCATAATTATAATTATTATGATTATTTTATTATAATTTTTTTGACATTATAATTTTATTTTTATTGACACAAGACAGACTAGCTTCATATCATTAGAAATGTATTTCTAGTGATGTGTAAATATAATGCTTTTATATCTAAATATATAATTTTTTGACTAATGTATTTTCTTACGGAACTTGTAATATTCTTTTTTCTTGCTTGTGACAGAGTGTCGAATCCTTTACTGGATGTTTTTCATCCATTCTTTTTTTGTAGGTTTTACGTGTCAATGACCATGATTTTTAATTTATAAGAATGGTTTGTCGACATAAATCTGTTTAATCCTATCGATAGCAATATTTTTCTATCGTTAAGTACTTGTCATTTTTTCTGATAATTTGTTATGGGCCTATGTAGTTTGGCTTCATATATTTTTACACCCTCATTTCCAATAAAGATATATTTGCATGTATGAAGATCACTTGGTAGGTATAATTTTTGTTGGTTTTCTGTATTAATGCAAAGCATAATGCTGACATTCATTTTTGAATCCTGTACAAAAGCTGTGGGTAAAATCTCGGAATTGTCGTCAAAATAATGAGAGGTTAGGTTTAATGATGTACCAAAAACCATTACCATCTGGTGTACCGCCCAATTCATATGTTACAATACTCCTGATAGTAGATTTCCTACCCAATCAGTTTTGTTTGATCACATAGCAGGTGCTGCTTTTAACTCCCTGTGAAATGGTTCATCCATCCCACTTGTACAAGGGAGATAGACTGTAGTTTTTATGCGCCTAGATTCAAGTCGACGATTGAACTCTTTAAATAATTATTGGCTACGGTAATATTTGGAAAAAAAATATTTACGACACTGGACCACGCGTCTTCGTAACGATACTGCCTACGATCAAACACCATCTTATTTAGGAAAGATTCCATACTGGAACTTATAATAAAATATAAAATAATTTTAATTTCGCAATTAAAACATTCAGAAATTCATCATTATTATAAGAAATATTTAAACATTGAAAATTGTTTGCGCCACCTTTGACTCATGTGAATTTTTAAATATTTTACGTTAAATAATTAATAATAAATATATATATATATATATATATATATATATATATATATATATATATATAATTAAAAGTAAATTAAACATATTCCCTGTCTATATCTCTGACATGTGGTATTATGAATATTTACATTATTCGGACTGTTATCCTCATCTTCTTTGCCTTATTCACAACGTTTCGGCTACTGTACGCAAAGGCCTTCTTCAGGTTACTGGAATTTCGAACAGTTTATTTCGTTCACGGGAGTAGATTTTCTTAGTTCAACGTGTGGATCACTTCTGGGTGTTTCAATTATTTCACTTTAACTCAATTCTCCAAGTTGGTTTAGCACTGCTGTAGTCTGGTATTGAACTCAGAACTCTTTGTGTCTAGTCACTGGATCTAACCAATGCCTTTATGCACTGGGCCATGTTTCTTCAATGTGTCTTCGGTAGATTATTATTGTCATTATTGTTTAGCGTGATTATCGTTTAACGATGTCGATCCAAGGGAGACAACATTTATGTGTATTTGTGCCAGAGTACGTAATGTTTCTTAATGCTGTAAACTACCCTGGCAAGTAGATGGCCGCTTCCTCGCAGCTCAATGAGTAGCCAGTTCCACTTTCAGGGACTATAGGCGCTACGCAATCCGCATATCCCTATGTAAATGTTATCTGCTTGTTTTACTTTAAAAAAGAATACAATACATACAAATCTAATTTCTTGTACGCAGGCGTTTCACATGATGTATTTTATCGTCGTTGGCCTATTAAGAGAAGTCCCTTTCAAGGTTTACATACAAATGCACATCCCTTCCTCAACCAGGGGATTGCAATGTGTTACATTCTGCCAGCAGCAACAAAACGACCTCGTTTACTTTTATAAACATAAAGTACATCAACTTTTAAGAATATTTGTTTTTAAAAATAAATTGTTCAATAAATAGAAAAAATCCAAAGCACTGGCAGACATTTAAGTCGAACATCCACTTTGTTACGGAAAACCAGATTAGGGCACATCCAGGCGGTGTAATGGTTAGCAATCTTGTCTCGCTGAAACAATTAAGACTGAATGGCGTGTTCGACCCTCACTAGATTCTCCCTTTTTTGGCCCCTTGCCACATCTAAGCTAAGTTTGGAAAATCGCTACAGAAAACTAGTTTAAAAAGATAATAATTTAGAGCATTTCATTTTAATTCAATTATAAAGCCCTATGTTTCTTTCTTCAAGTCCACCATGATTTTCGATAGAACAACGATAATAGAAATACCATAATATAAATAATATAAAATCCTCAATATATATAGTGTGAAGTAAAATACATTTAATAATCTATTAGTAGAAATATTTAAAAAAAACAAAAAAACATGGTAAATTTGCTTTTTAACCCCCGCGCTAAATATCTCTTAAAATTTTCTCAAATCTTCAACGTTCCGTGTAAATATACATGCTGGACTAGAATTAACAATGAAATTATAAAAAAAAATTCCGTTTTGGAATTATCGACAAGAAAAAATCGGACTTCTTGTAGGGCACTCGTCCATCATTACTGCCATAATGTTTAGTAATTTACTACTGGATACACGAGGCGGCGAAAGCACTAATTTTGGCCAATTTACTTCTTTTCCACACTCTTCATTCTCCACATCTAGTTTATCTCGATCATCTGGTACTTCTAATGGGATAATTTCTCGATAATTTCCATTGAGGTTGTTTATCTCAGATGGTAATTCTATGTTATACATGTCCTGAATTTCTTGTTTTTTAAGATAATATAAGTTCTTTTGGTTTTTATTTCCCTGTTGGTTTGTATTGGCATGTCCCTAAGCTTAGTTCATTATTCTGGGTAACTGTGTCTGGTTGGTACTTAGACCTTCTCTCTGTGGTTTGGATTTTGTTCTTCTTTCATATCTTCCAGGGCACATATGTTGCTACCTTGTTATGTCTGTAGGTATATCCATTTTGTGCTATTTTCGGACATGTTGAGATAATATAGTCGAGGCTTTCACTACTTTACGCAGATTCTGCATTTCGGGTTACTTCCATCCTTGATTATGTGACAGTGATAAGATCTGGTTGCAAGACTTCCGTCCTGAACTGCAATAATTAAGCCTTCTCTCTTAGCTTTCATCTCTGTGCTTCTCAGACATTAATGTGTTTTCTCTTCGTCCACATCTGCTTCTTTCGTTCTTTTTAGGTATTTGCATGTAACCTCGTATCCTCCCCTTTTTTCTTTTTAATTTCATTTGGCCAAATTGTTTTACTTTCTGCATTACTCGTTCAGCGTAGATGATATTTGCTTAGTTTGATTCTTGGTAGAATTTCGGGTATATTAAACTGTTTCTTGAAGAGTGAAGTTTCTTTGTTATGAAGTGGATTTGGTGTTTTGTTACTTGTAGGAGAAGCTTATTGGTTTTTGTGACGTGTGCTTTCAAACCGTTTGTTGTAGTTTTTAGAGTTAGTTCAAGTTGGATAAAACCTCGGCCTCCTAGAGCTCTTTGAACGTACAGCCTTTCAAAATCTGATTTCGGGTGTTGCATCCTCATCTGAGTAAGCATTTTTCTGGTCTTGTCGTCCAATATTTTAATGCCATTCCACTTGCAATTAATAATGTTGAAGCTGTGTATTACTACGGTTATAGCTAAGGTGTTGATAGCCTTCATTTTATTGGCCCCATTAATTTCGCTTTCTAGTACAAGACGCACCCACCTATAATATTCTTTTCGGGTATTTGTCTTCATAATTGAATGTTGTATTCTGCCACTTCATTAATTTCTAATTATTTGTATGTATCAATCTTATCCTGGTTCCTTAATCTTGTTGATGATCTAAACGTCTAAATCTGTAGTTTTCGTTAGTTCACGACTTTTGGAGATGGCTTTGGTACATTGTTGTTTACAGACTCAAACCTACTGACTTGAACAAAAACAAAGAAAAACATTTCTGTATTCCATTATAACATTAATCCTTTCATAAGTCAATTAATGCTGACGAATTTACTCACAGAGGAGAGTGGACTTGAGACATTGATGATGTGGGTCTATAGAGGAACACTGATAATATCATGGAAGGGTCGTCTGAAAAACTAGGATAATCGAATCAAAATAACACATATTTAAAATCATAAAAAATGGTTGACATTTCTTGGACTAATAATATGGAAAGCTGGCTTTTAAAATCTGACGTCCAAAGAAGATACTGAATTAAAAAAAGAGTCAGAATGACTGATTCAGTAACCTATCAAACTAGATAAGAATGGTCAGTCTAACCAAAAGTGGATAGTATAATAATCTCATAACAATTGCTTCAAGCTACATATTATTGGAAGTTGTAGATATATCCGTACGATCACATTGACACTTGATAGATCGATGTTTTTACGGCTTATCAAAACCTTTGTGTAATTTGAGGTCAAAACATATTTGTGAAGTGTAAGAATATATTTACGAGCGAATATTGCATTACCAATTAAAAAATAACAATATTTCCATTTACAAATCTATTAGCAGGAGGAGCATTTTGCGCGTAATATATCGAAAATACTTTGGCTTCCTGGTTGTGAAGATAAACTACATCTGGCAGCAAGGACAGTAATCGGGAGGTTTTGAAGGAGATTGAACCTCTTAATTTATGTTGTACAAAGGTACAACCTGACCTGGGGTGGTAGCACCTGTTATATTTTCACCTATGGCAAATAGTTACACCCAAAAACAGGTCAAAACACTACGATGTATACAATAATTTCTTTACAATAAAAATACCACCAATACATTTTTGAAAAGTAAAACATATTTCCAGCAATACATTTTTTAAATAAAAATTACCAGAAATAC
>OZ010571.1:144300875-144418375 GCA_963932145.1 Acanthosepion lycidas | reverse complement strand
GCGTTTTCTCTATTAGGACTTTATCGGAATAAAGTGATTTTTTTTTACGCTGATGCAAGTACAGCTTCGCCAGAAGTTTGGAAGCGGCGAATTTTAAATTATTTTGTTGTTTTGTATATACAACCTTACCAATTATATTTTCTTTCTTTTTCTTTCTTTAATAAGTCGATTATTACATACCGCACATTGTGATGATAGATGCTCTTTCTAGTAAGATTAAATATTTCAAAACCTGGACGGAAATTTACTATGGATAATTTAGCTATCAGCTATCAATTTCTATAATTTTTCGTCTTAGAAAATTGTTTCTCTTTTAATTAAAATAGTAATTCTTAAATCGAAATTATAGTCAGACTTATTACAATAAGTAACTAATGCATTTACCATGATTTTTTTAAAAATATCCCTTCTGAGTTCATATATTTTATTTGAATATCTTCAGGTTTAAGCTATGTATTCTTTGTGACAATCATTACATATGATTGAGTAAATTCTTATTTCATGATTTAGCTTATTGTTTTTTGTATAAATTATGTAGTTTGTTTTGTTTTTGTTTTTGTTTTAGTAGTATTTGCATCAAATTTTATGTTTAGATTAGATACATTTTTTCCAACAAGAGATGGGACAGATTTGGTGGATAGAAAAACATATTTCGATTCGTTGCTTTTGTCAGGAAGGACCATTTTTTATTTTGAAATATTTTATGAGCCTATTTGTTCGAACTGAATAAGAGTTAGGATAATGGAGAAGTTTACCAGTATTTTCAGTATATATCTCCTCTGCATGTAGTTATTGTGGGTTAGAAATTCTCAGTGGTGTTAAATAAAATCCGCTGATTTTACCGGATTTTACTTTGTTGTTAGTGTTTTACAGCAGATTTTCATTATTTTTGTATATTGATATGGAGAGATTTATTTCGGATTGTGTTAAATGCTTCCTAAAAGATTTACGAACAGTTTCATACAGCATTTCATCATTTTTGACAGATCGTCTCTCATCGCAACGATGTATATTTAATAACAAAAGGAACATGAACTTGAAAAAAGGAAACTAAATGAAATAGGGTTGAATATATACCCAAAACATATATTTAAAAAATGCAAAACTCTCAGCGTACCCTACTCCAGCGGATGTGTAGTTTCATTAAAGTAAACATGACTAAACCCTAAATTGTTCATTATATATATATATATATATATATATATATATATATATATATATATATGTATGTGTGTGTGTGTGTGTGTTTATAAGTCTCTAATTTATATTTTAGTACACATAATTAAATAAAATATGTGCTATTCAATTTCAACGGAGAAAAGTTTCTGTTTAATTTTATGTTTCTTTTTTTTTTCTTATTTTCGAATACGGTATTATTTATCCGAATAAAAATTTTGGAACAATTTGCCAAATGTCATTATTTTGTTCTGTTCTCGTTCATGGATTTCGAATGTTTCAGTCATTCTCAGAATTGTAGACAAGACTGTGCTGGCTGTACCCTGTTATTGTCAGGTATACATCATTGGAAAAACATATTATACCGGTAACTTCATAGATTCCGTATGAAGAACTGTTTCGCTCATATTGACAGAAATAAATATAAAAAAAAATGAACGTAACAAATATTTTAATGTAATGTCATTTTTTTCCTTGAATTTCTGTTGCATACATATTTCCTTCCGGGTCCCAAATAGAGACCTAAGGTCAAAAATGAATTCATTACATTTTCCACTCATCATCTTTGCAAACACGTATTTTATACAGATAAGTTACCTCGTAAAATGTAATCTGCACTTGTGTCTACAATTTTTGTATTTCTTTAAAACACTATTATTATTGTTTTTCTTGATGTCATCATCATCATTATTATTAATATTATTATTATTATTATTATTATTATTATTATTATTATTATTTATAATCCTACTAAATATTTTAAACAATTTAAAATACGTAAATTATAATTAGATTGGTTAACCATTCTATAATTTTCAGAATGAACTAGAAAATATATTTCAAATATATTTTAAATAGGAGTTTGTCATCAGTATTTCTGTAACGCTTTGTTATTTGCTCAGTTGGCCGGTAATAATGTTTTCTACCCTCTCTGGGATACAATACGTAGATGAATAATGCAAGAGCATTTATATTCTACTACATGCTGATCATGATCTCTTATAAACTCTCTTAACTTTAGCTTATATCTATGCCAGAAATAATTGTATTAACATCAAATTTAAGATATCATTCATAAAAATATTAGCAAAATTCATAGAACGACATGAATGAGGAAATAACATCGAATTCAGAATATCTACTGTAACAATCATTTTATAACTTTTCAGCAATTCTTATCTTTTAGTTTTTGCATTTAACGATCGACGCAATAAAAGTAAAAGAAATAGTATAGGTTATATATATTTATTGTATATTGTTACAAGTTTTAAATGATTAATTGGATATTTTTACATGTTTTAAGGAATTCATCTTGCTTCATCAGACAAGAATGCATTTCATTTAATTTTAAATTTATTCAAGAGACAAACATAAAATTAAGAATGCAAAAATAATTTTGTAGAATTATAACAATGTTACGTTGAAGAACTCACTTATTATTTTTTGTTATTTTTGTCGTCGTCGTTGTTGTTGCTCTTCTTCTTCTTCTTTTTCTTCTTCTTCTTCTTCTTCTTCTTTTTCTTCTTCTTCTTCTTCTTCTTCTTCTTCTTCTTCTTCTTCTTCTTCTTCTATCTACTTCCAGCTTTTCTGCCGGATTCTTCTCTGCTTTTGTGATTCGTTTTTTCGCCTTTCAGCATTTTATATTTTCGCTTCAAGCCTTGTTCCGTCTGCTTCTATATTATTGCAGGTTTTTTTTTTTCGGCAATTTTAATATTTTATATTCGAGCCCTTTTTTTACCCTTGAAGGAGATTTCTTCTGTCTAGGTCTCGTTTTGCTTGTACATACACCTCCCTATTATTTCCAATATTTGAAGATGGGTAATTTCTCTATACCTGAGAGCTGAAATTTACTTTTCTTATTAATGATATTGAATCTTATATTATTTGTTGTCCAAAATATATTTAAAAAGGCAAGGAAAATATTACAATTTATATTTTCTAAATACCTTGTTAATTCAAGATGCGAAATATTAAAAAAGCATTGGTTTTATATATGTTAGTCATTATGAATTTAGCCTGCGTTTCATCCAAGATAATGTCCGTATATACAGTGTGTCCTTTAGAGAAACCATCTAAAGTTTGATAACACAATTTAATTTTACCCGCTAAGTAAAGTCTAGGTGATCGACCCCGCTTAAATTAGGCCGTGAATGCATGAGAAAAACCGTATGACTAGTAATACATTTAAGTACCGCTCAAGAAAGGCAGTAGACACGCTTATGTCTACACAGGAATGTAGTTTTTACGTCCAGAGAAAAAAGCTGATGTCCAATGGTCGAAGGTAACGGATAATTTTGTAAGGAAATAATACGCATCTAACTCGTGGTCTTCTTAGTCATACATACATTGTAAAACACTATGTGAATTATTAACCTCAGACAGATTTAATTCAATGAACAGAAATTACACCCCAATAATGTGTAGGGATTATATTAACTTTGAGCTTTGAATTTGCGTATAATTTAGCATTCCTTCCATGTGAACCAGTATTTAAAAAAAACAATTGTAATAAGTGGCCTATTTGCCATTTGTCCGACGACATGAAATTTTAAGTTGAGTTAAAGACGTAGGTTTATATATATATATATATATATATATATATATATATATATATATATATATATATATATATATATATATATATATATATATGTATGTATATATATGTGTGTGTGTGTGTGTGTGTGAGAGAGAGAGAGAGAGAGAAAGGGTGAGAGAGTGAGTGAGTGAATGAGTGAGTGAGTGAGTGTGTTTCTTTGTGTGTGTGTTTGTGTGTGTCCTGAACTACAATGGTATAGGCTAAACGCTTAAAACACATTTACTCAAACCGATAAATTTTCTTTGACCAGGAGACGCCAGAAGCGTTCTTCTGTGCTACGAATATGGAATCCTGTTTTTCATCATCATCATCATCATCATCATCATCATCATCATCATCATCATCATCATCATCATCATCATCATCAATAACCTAAGTGCTCCAATCGTCGGAGAGGACCTAATGACAGGAGAAACTGACAACCTCCGCTAGGATGATCAGTTGTCGGTGGCTCTCAGAGTTTGGACATTGTCATGTCCGTCAAGGCTTTGATGTTGCCTGACATGCGTTTTCGTTTCCGTCTCCGCTTGCTACCGTCTTCAACACTTCTTTGTATGATGGACTTGCTGAGGCTGTTATGTCGTGTGACGAAGTCAAATCATCACATCTTCTGACGCTTAATAGATGCGAGAAGAGATTCCCATAAGTCCACAAGACATTTGACCTTCCTCAATACTTATTTACGCTTCCAGTACAGGATGCGAAGTAGATTTTTCTAGCAATCGCGAACGCCTGGATCCATTCACTGTCTCAACCAGGACCGTCCAAGCCTCACACTTATATAAAAGGATGTTTATGGACTGCGATTTGTAGGGCTTGAACTTGATATGGAAGCTGATGTGGCTCTTTCACATGCATATAAGTCTGGCTATCTCAGATGTTGCTACGGCGATCAATATGAGGATTTCTGCATTGATGGTGTTATCTTTTGACAGGGTCGTTCCCATATATTTGGAGTTGAACAAATATCACTTCATACATACTTTTTAAAAAATGTTATTGATTTGGTAATAATCTACCGCTGCTCATGGTATTGAGTTATTTTATTTTGATTGAACAATATTTGAAATCAGTGCACCAAACTCATAAACGTTCAGATGATTTAGAACATGTTATTGTGCAAAGTATACTTGTTTCATTTTTATGCTTTTATAACTGGCAAAACTACTTCAAATTTCAGCACTATCTGTATACGATCGAACGCCACCTGTTTATATTAGCCTCTGTATGTCAACAGTGATTTATGCCAGAATATTAGGAACAAATAAAATACATTGTTGTATCTCTTCTGCACTGCCATATCATGAGTAAATTGGAAGAATATATGCGGAAGTAACATATGTCACAAGATATGAACAGAAAAGAATTGTTTATAAATCTCAGTTTAATAGCTTTCAGAGAACGGCCAAGTTTATGTATAATCTACTGAGAATAGCTAAAGATAAAATTTATGTGACTGTAAATTGTGATCCTACCAAGTGAAATATATATATATATTTATATATAACAGTATTCTTCTCAACACAAATGTACCGAAGGCAAGTACATGAGCTAATGCATGTACAATTTCGTAAAAAACAGATAAAGAAAACACCATTGTTACATAAGAAAACATGATTATTAGATATATCATTACTCATGTTTTAATATATATATATATATATATATATATATATATATATATATATATATATATATATATATATATATATATATATATTAATATTTCCGATAGAAATATTTACTGTTTCATTTTTCAAACCCACATTAAAATCCGTGGATAGAAGATTAAATTACTGTGATGTTAATAAATTCAATGAATCTTTTTTTTCTGAAACATTTCAGGTTTATAATTGTGGATTAGGATTTTAAATTAGAAACTCATAGTTTAGTTCTAAGACCAATATTTATTCTCTGGAAAATATTATCTATTTTTAATACAGATAATATTTATAATTCTCCATAATGATTTATTTAAAGTAATTGTGTTTTTTTCCCTTTATGAATAGTACGAGACAGAAATTTCATGATGACTTATAAAGTATAGGTAAACACTATCATATATAATAAAAGAATAAAAGTAACCATTAACTGATCAATAAAAAAAAATCCAATCAAGAGGATTCCCATGCAACGCGAGAGCAGTATGTGTAAATCTTATCGCACTTGACACAGCATTCCTTGACGTAAATAATGAAGTGCAGGTCATTGATAGATATCATAACTACACATCTCGATAGATCATAGATTAATGGCCTTTTATGTTGTCTCCTAATAAATATCCGAGGCGCAATGGAAAGATCTTTCAGTAGATCTTTGCATCACAAAAATAGTCTGAAGTAAACCGTGCTGATGAGATTCGTCCTGATGGATAAAATGTGCAACCTGACATTAAACCAGTCACATATGCAAGTCAAGAAAATTATTACAGTACCTCGTAAGATTTCCTATATCCATTAAATTCCTTGTTTTCAAACGAGACTGCACTGTTTATATCACAAAATAGTGTACATTTTAACATTTTCTGTTCGCATTCGATTTTTCTATTTTTATTTTACTAAATTTTCAAAATGTTAAACAGACATGTCTACCTCACTGGATATATATGAAGCTCTTGATGAAAACGAAAATATAAAGCTGAATAAATAGCACAATTGCAATTTGCCCAACCTACGAAAACAATGATTTTTTCCACGGATCCCGTAAAGATGCGTTGATTGTTATAATAAAATAAACAATTAATACTTCACTAATACTACCTTCTTTTGCTAAGTCTATATGTAAAGTTTAGAGATTTGTTAGAATGAATAATTTATATGAAAAATAGTTTTTAATTCAGTTGTATATCTCTCCAACTGGGAAATAAAGAGATGGAAAAATGGTCTAAACAAAAGTATACACACACTGATTAAAAAGATTTTGGCTACTATATTTGTAAATTACTTCATATTTTCACAAAATATATTGCCTTTTCCGTTGTAGAGCTCGTTCCTGATTTCATAAGACTATGTTAGATTTACTTTTCGCACATGAATTTGTGGCGTCTGGAAAGTCATTGATTCAAATTAACCTCTTTTAGTGAATCAATTATTAGTTGAATCTCCAGTTCAATCCGAATGTAGTTTCACGTATTATTCTATTCATAAGATCAGAAAGTATTATCTTTTGAGGCCAGATCTTTGTACTTTATATTTCATTTAGTTCCAGCAGAACAATCTTAATAATTAATTGTTTAGTAATCAAATTTCCCATTACAGAAACAAATAGAATGAATGTACGTGGAGAAGCAGTAGAAATGGGGTTTGATCATTTCAAGCTTAAATATCAAATGACAATTAGGCCAAAATAATTAAAGGATGAATGTTGATCGCTGCATCGAAAATTATTAAAACAAAAAAACCATCCAAACAGAAAGAAATGGTAGAGACTTCAATGAAATGCATAAATACATCTGAACGTATGGAAGAGGAACTGGCATTAAAAATATAAGTAATGCGTTTAAGTAAAATTGAATAAGAAACCAAAAATTCAGGTCTATTTTGGCTTTCATTTATCATATCCATCACCATCAACTTTACCAATTTTCTTCCTATCATCTTTCAACCCGTGGAAACATTGTTTTTTGGAAGATAAGCGTAGATGTGAATATTATATTGATTTAAATAGAAAGAGATAATTCGAAGTTAAAATAACGCTGGGCTTCTTGAATGGAAATTATATAATTTCTCCTGCAATATGATATTGGCAATCTTGTAATAAAAATGAGAATACCGATGGCAAATCAGCTAAATATGCAATATTAAGGTACATGTTTTATTCATTCAAATTATGTCTTACATTCTCTCTCCTTAAGTATATTATTTTTCACGCCTGAAAGATGTTTTTCTTAAAAGCACTAATTCACTGGAATCAAATGCAATATTTCTTCTTTTTTTTTTCCTTTTTTTTTTAAACAAAAAGTACGGTCAATGAAGAAGTGAACACCATTTTTGTCCAGTGCTCCAGAGCGTTTTTCATGAAGAATTGAAGCGAATTACCATTAACTAGAAATAAATAACTTCCAATTTACTGATTATATACGACTGTATTTTATGTGTTCTTAGTGTTCTGGCATAAATAACTAAAATGAATTTTAGTTTAGATCGGAAATTCTGAAAGACGAAATAAATGAAACAACATCTATAACTCGCAAAATAAAGGAAGTGCATCACAAGCAAGATGTATTGCATGCTGCTTCATTTTCTACGTACCTACAGAAAAAGTACGAGGCGCTATATATATTTCACCTGGAGACAATTTCTAAAAAATGCCATAAATACATGGAAATACGTCCACAGCAAGTGAAATATTAATAAAAGTTAATTTGATACAAGATAGTTTATATAGGTCCTAAGAATTTAAACAAATTCATTTATTAAATTTCCAAGTCCTATATATATATATATATATATATATATATATATATATATATATATATATATATATATATATATATATATATATATATTCGTATGTATGTTCAAGGCGTCCAAGTAGTCTGAATTCTCGTGTTACGATTAAGACCATCCTTTCATAAAACTTAACATTGTTGGCGTAATTTGCTTTGACCAGACAATATAGATTACCAGCATTTTACGGAGGAGGCAAGTTTTCCTTTATGCGTTTTTTTCTTTTGATTTTTCAATAGTGTTGTTTTTTTATCTGGATAAGAATGTTAGTTTTTGGCAAATTGTCCCCTAGTTCAATCAACTTTGTTTTTCCCCATCAATATATATATATGTATATATATATATATATATATATATATATATATATATATATATATATATATATATGTATATGTTTTGATATTTTTCCCACGTTATTTCTTGTTACTCGAAATGTTATTTTAGAGATGCCAATATTTGGTTAGATACTCTTTTTATATAATATATGTATGTACTAAAACTAAAACTTACGGTAATATATATATATATATATATATATATATATATATATATATATATATATATATAGGGTATTACATATATATATATATATATATATATATATATATATATATATAGGGTATTACATATATATATATATATATATATATATATATATATATATATATATATATATATAGGGTATTACATATATATATATATATATATATATATATATATAGGGTATTACATATATATATATATATATATATATATATATATATATATATATATATATATATATATATTTAAATTGTATGGATATGGGTTTGTGATCCACATCCATACAATTTACGATCATCAGACAATATCCTTTGTTGTCTGATGATCGCAAATCTCTTTGATTATCTGATGAGCGCAAAAGCATGAAATCCTCGGTCCAAAACTCATATCCATAAAACTTATATTATCCATATCACCGATATACAGCGCTTTTCACTAAGTACCGCGCATATATATATATATATATATATATATATATATATATATATATATATATATATATATATATATGTGTGTGTGTGTGTGTGTGTGTGTGTAAATTAAGTTGTATCCAACATTTCAGGGAACATGTGTATCGATTAAGAAGTCATGATTTTTCGTATTTACTTTTTCTATTTGCTAATATTTCTAGTTTTATTTTTGATAAATCTCTGATTTAAAAAATAATCTACTGACGTATGTGAAATCCGAGAGTTATTTCTCTTTTCCCTAGACATAAGCCTCTTTCAAAATGGCTGCTACTCTTTTATATGTAAAATAAGCAGGAGCTGTTACATTCATTGCTTTAAATATTGAAAGGTTGTAAAATAAAATTAAAGGAATCTTTTCAATTGGACTCTATAAGTAGATAGTTCAGTGGGATTAACAGCAACGCTAAAGAGAATGGGGTAATTGTCCTTTGTCAAATATGTGACGTGACAGATTCGCATTGAAGTGAATGTGAATCAAACCATATAGGCTGATTCTCTCACAAATGCTGACTCAACCACCTGTAAGGCTTCATGATTCTTCTATGAGAATGCCATTAGTTCTCTGCCCGCACTTGACGACAGATGGGTTGAGCATGAGTACAAAGCGGGAGGAGATGATATTGACTATGGCGGCTAGATAAGAGTTCTTGTGAATTGAGTGCCTTGTTTTATGCTTTGTCTGCTCCTTCCAATGGGTATATTGTAATGAAAATGAAACAGGTATTACTCTGGGACAAATACATGTGTTGATTTCTGTATTTATACATTTTGTGTAAAAATATCACGGTGCCTTGTTATTTTAATATATTTAAGGGGTCCGTGGCTGACAAGTGTATATATCCGTTTAGATGTTTATGTGTCTGTATTTATATATCAGCTTCTCTCCACTCTTTATATTGTTTGGAGTGTTGTTCTCATCTTCATTGTCATATCTACGACGTTTTGGCCGCTACCCCCAACGACCCAGTGGTAAAAAGCATTGTTTGATGTAATCCAAATGTGACTTGACCCAAAGAGTTCAATATCTGGTCAGAGGTGAGCAGAAAAAATTGAAAATTTGATTTACTAAAGGGAAATAACCGAAACCTATATATCTTAGTTTTTCGGGGCTGCTCTCATGTACCCGGGCTTGTTTTTACTTCTATAGACGAGTAGACGAAACAACAATTATAAGTGATAATAACATATACCTTGATTCTCCTCTGAGGATTTCGTTTATTGCTTCTAACTTCAGTGACCGTTTATTTAGATCCATATAAAAGAAAGAAAGAAAAAAACGTTTATTTACATTATTCGGACATCTATCCTGATCTTCATTACTATATTCACGAAGTTTCGGCCGTTGTACGCTCCAGCCTTCTACAGGTGATAGGAATTTAGAACCAAACACTTTGTTTCTCCCACCAAGGCTATATTGTTCTAGTTCCACATGACATGGCTCTTCCGGATGTCGTAGTTATTTCCTCTTTAACTCAACTCTCCACTGTTGTAGGCTGGTATTGAACTCACAATTAGTTGGGTGTAGTCATTGGATCAATCCTCTGGATTACGTGCGCCTAGGACATCTTTACAAGAACTTCTCGGACTTATAAACCTAATTTTTCAGTAACTGTTTTTCGCAGTGCTGACATTGCATATTTTCCTTTATTATTATTTCATTTTTTTACCAGAACTTATATTGCAATTTTTTGTATTCATTTCTAGGCTTGGTCGGCTCAGAAGATTTTTGTGGCCTAGCATATGTACTGGTTCCTTTAGTCTTCTTATTTTCAAGTGATGTTCTCTATTATTTCAACCTCATCCCACATGGGAACAGTGGTATACCTTTTCCCTTCATATATAGTCAGGTACGATTGATTTATCTATTTTCCCTCGTGTTACCGTTCTTGCACTTTTTCCTTAAGTGAGTGGCCTGTTTCCCACTACAGCTGCACGGGATGTTCTACACACATTCCATAGTCGTATTCTCCTCTGTGGGTAGTCTTATACGGAAGAGGTGTCCTGATGATATATGGACTTTTGTATTTTCTTCGATAATCCTTTCACATAAATTGAAACTGTTTTCTGAGTGTTTTTATCTTCTTGTACTCTTATATCTTAGTTTGTCCGAGCTGCTGTCATGTACCCGGGGTAGTTTTTATGTTTTAGATTACTTCTTATACTGACCATTTCTTGTTTATATGTCTCTGGATCGCGACTTATGACGTTTGTTCGATGTTACAAGCAGCGGACAACCCCTTTCTTTAGACAGTATGTATCGTGGGAGTAGTAGTTGAGTTAATGTCCGATTAATGTAGCCTTGTGTTCAAAGGATATCTTGAATCCATGCTTTGTTCGAGATATTAGTACATCCAAGAAGGCAATACTTTTTGTTGTTTTCTCTCCCCATTGTATCGATGATCTTATTGAGTTCAAATGGACCAGTAGTAGCTGAACCTCTTTCTGATGTGGCCAGATTATGAAGGTGCTATCTACGTATCTCAAAGTATTCCATATTTAGGTTTACCATCGCTGGTGATAATGACGAGACCATTGCTAAGTCCTCATCGTGTCAATATATGTCTGATCCATTCCAAGTGTGTTGTTTGCGTACATAAATTCAGCGTTTCTATCAGGTTATCCTTTGGTATACTGGTTCGTTCTAGGGCTGAATCCGAGGCCAGTCTGCCCCTGCCTACCGAGAGGCTACTAGAATCTCCTTAACCGAGAAAGCATAGAAATTAATACAATATGGGAAGCAGTAATAAGGAGTGCGAAAAGAAATGGATAACAAAATAAAAAATTGCACTATAAGCTCTGGTAAAAACACGCAATAATAATAATGTAGAAATTGTAATATGCAAAAAAAAAAAAAAAAAAAAAAAACAACAAAAAAAAAAAACAACAAAAAAAAAAAAACAGCTGCGGCATTAGGTAAGTCCCAGAAATTTATAAGCAGTGGATTAAAAGGTTGGCTCAGTGGATTAAGACCTTGATCAGTTCCAGTGTCTAGACCCAAAGAGTTCAATGCCAGGCTATAAGCAGTGGACAGTTGAGTTAAAAGGAAATAACCGAGCCATCCGAATGAGGTATGGCCCGTGGAACTAGAACAATCTACCCTGGTAAACGTAACGATGGATTCGGTTCGAAATTCCAATCACCTGATGATGGCCGGAGCGTACAACTGCTGCGTTGGGAATATGTGATTTCAATGAAGATGAAGGATAAATAATGTGAATAATCATAATGCATCGAAAGATATTAACATATTTTCCAGACTTTTACTATTTTTTTCGAGGGATAACTAGATGTTGAAAAAAATGATACATGCATTTACAAAGGATATTTTCTTTTATAAAAATAAAATTCTCAAAAGGTGCTTAAAAAAGAAGGGTATCAACAAGTATAATTAATAGTGTTATGATAGATATAGAATGATTAAATCAAGGATTGAAAATACCAATATTGCATTGGACTGTAAAGCCTCCTCTTAGAAGTCTCCTATGTTGAAATCTATTCCAGATACTTTTATTCATGTCAAAAACAATGTACAAAAAAATTCATGAATTTCAAGCATCACCTTCTGTCGCCATGTTGTAGTATTTCATTCTCAATAATCATTGGGGGTGTCGCGGCTTTTTGACTTACGTTAAACTGAAAGATGTACTTAATAATATCTGATTTTCATAGTAGGTAAAGTTACTTTTGGATATTTGTTTTCTATCCCTATGATTCATATGAGACTGTTAATAGGATATATATATATATATATATATATATATATATATATATATACTATTTACATATAATGAACTCTCCATTCGGTTTCGCTTAATGAGGATCTGACAAATGATTTAGTTATGAAATTTTGAGTGATAATCTTAATTGTCACTTAAGACACGCTAGTGATTTACAAAGGAGGCCGCATATGGAGTTAAAGTGACTGAAAACTGCTGAGTCCACTAAAACACGTTGATCTACTTTCTACCCTCTACAAGTCTAAGTACACAATGTTGTTATGAAGTATATTGACATCTGACATATATATATATATATATATATATATATATATATATATATATATATATATATATATATATATATATATATATATGGAAAAAAAATCTCTTACTATAAAGGTAATTTACATTAACCAGAAAAAAAGGCTTAGACAGAAGCGTCTATCTTTTTAAATTTGGATTTTTTAATGTAACTATAACAAGAACATTTCGATTTCATTTTTGCCTTGAAAAGTCGGAAGACGAAACGCGTCGGCAAAATCTAAGATCTTTTTTCCAATTGTCGTTTTATACCATATATGTATATATATATTAGGTTGGTGCAAAAATAATGACGTAATAATGTCGTTTTTTGACGTTAAAAATACGTCAGAAAACGACATTTTTACGTCATTAAATTTGCACCAACCTAATATATATATATATATATAAATGTATATATATATATATATATATATATATATATATATATATATATATATATATATATATATATAGTATTTAATATATATATATATATATATATATATATATATATATATATATATATATATATATTTATATATTTAGACATATCTGGAGAATTTCTGGTTGTCGATGAATTGAAGCAATGACGTTGCTACCGAATTAAGAGGTGGAATTAAGGACACTTTCAAAGTGTTTTTTTTTTCATCATATATTTTCCTTCTTGTTTGTGTGAAATGTGTTAACGGCAGACGACAGAACAGGTGAAATTCTATTTTCTTGTGGGCCGTACTTCTTTTTAATGCGTTCATGTAAAGCTTTGGAATCTTCTCTGTCAGCTGCTGCTTGGAGTTTCACAGTCTTAGCAGACAACCACGCATCTTTGATGATTATGAAATCATTTTGTACTTCATGCTTGCACTGTTTATATATGCGCGTTTTTGATGGACAATTTTTCTTGTTTTTGAATATTTTGTGCGTCTTGTGCATCTTGACGTTGAATGTGAGCATCATGTACATCGAACCAGCCCTGATGCTTCCATATCGGAAATCCTAGAATTTCAAGGGAGTTGGAATAAATGGCATCTCTGAGAGATACCAATGTCTTCTGAGATCACAAAAGTATCAAGTCTCGAATCTATTATGTCAGAGTTCTTCCTTCTTAACATCAAAATTCAGGGATGAGATGTTGATTCGTTAAGGATTTGTATGGCTAAATTCTTACGTACGAGTGGAAAATATCATTTGCTGCGTAGTAGCGCATATTCTGAAAGTGTTGATGAAAAGTGCCGGTGACAATGAAGTATTTCGCGTCACATTTCTTGGTGATAATGTAATCATTATATGACAATCTTTATATCTGGGATTCATCCAAGACAATTTATGATGGTCGAACACCTGATATCGTGTGTTGGTGTTGGTAAGATCGAATTCTTCGTAGAGACAAAGAAGTCGGAGCCAATTAGAATTCATCCTACCGACCCCGTGAGTGCCAAGGACACAAGGTCATGTTTGATGGCAAGCACTAACGCGGGCATTAATGTCTCTCATAAGGGCATGTTTTTCTCCATGAAGAACTTTGGAAGTGGCTGAACGTAGTTGGTCATTCATGTCATCATTTTCAACAATCCCTGATATGGATCGCTTTTACCTATGAGTATATCATATCAGAAAATTATATATATATATATATATATATATATATATATATATATATATATATATATATATATATATATATAGTATTTAATCGAGTATAGAAGAATCTTCAACAGAACGCAGAAAGCACTAGATTGCTGGTTCGTCCATCAGCAGTGCGCATACACTGCCTAGATTCAAACCCCTACCGTTCCGATATAACAGGAGCATCGTCATATCAACTATACCAACGGGCCTAGGTAACGAAGAAGAAAGTGAATAATCTCAATATAGTGCCGCTTCTCGCAAATCCCGTTGTGATACACTTACACCTACATACATACACACACACACACACACATATATATATATATATATATATATATATATATATGTATGCATACATACCTACATACGTATATATATATATATATATATATATATAATTATAGATATATACATACATATATATATATGTGTGTGTGTGTGTGTGTATGTATGTATGTATGTATGTGAGTGTGAAAATATATAGAAAACAAGAAAGAACTCGAAATAGTTTAATAATGAATATGTTTATAAAAACGAGTAAATTTAAAGAATTAGTTATTACAAAAACATTTCACTTGAAGATGGAACAGAGCTTGGTACTTCAATTCAATTTAATTCAAATAATTATATTGAAGTTTTCGGCTCTTGTTTCGGAACATGAAAATTGTAGCGATGGAATCATATTTTTAAATAAATAATTATATATATATATATATATATATATATATATATATATATATATATATATATATATATATATATATATGTTGTGTGTGTTTGTGAGAGGGGGTTTTATCACTTTTAAATAAATGAGAATTTGAAAATATTTTTTTTCTTTTTGCATGGTATAAGTTCATTTTCTATAGACATACAAAAAGTTACAATTGGCACCTGAGGAAAGGAAACAACATTAATGTCTCTATCGAAGCAGGAAGAGGGTGTCAGTGTTTGTACAAAATAGGAGAACATCGTTTAAAAAAATACTTCGGCAGCTTTGACTTCAGTAATCATTAAGGAAATAATCGTAAAATATCTAAAAATACAATCGCCAGACCATGCTACCATTAAATGCCCTTTTTTAATGCACGAATTCTTCCTTTGAAGGTGTCTTCAGAATGGCCTATTTTCCCTTCATCGTTTGTTTCTTTTAGATGAAGATTTAATGGTCTTTAAAAATCGAAAACAACCGATTTACGTGAAGTTCAGTTGAGACTTTGGATCATTTTGTTTCGGCAATTTATTTTATTTTGCTGCGAATGTTATTTTAGAATAGATGAGCAATTTTACAATGATTTTCCAATGTCAGACACAAAACTAATGATCTTAAAAGACAAATTTCCCACCATAATTTCTTGTTTGATTACATTCCGTCTCTAAATCACAAGACTTCAAAATTCATTAATCAATTACAAACATAACCCATTCTGCTATACACAAATCAATATCTAATATCTTTAGTCGAACACTGGAGGTGAACATATCATAATGCCAGTCAATTGTATTGTACAGAAAACAATTAGTGTTTTGACTGAATTCACCAATTATATATCAGCTATTGAAAAATAAAATTGTTCTAGCTTTTATTGCAATATACGCAATTAAAATTAAATATAGCCAAAAATGAGTGAAATGAATTTTAGTTTATTTAATTATTAAGTAACGTCTGAAGTTCCATAGTCCTGTTAAAGGGGTTGTGGTGAAATATCTAATTACATGGAACCTTAAAGTGGTCTGTTTTTATTCAAACATATCTGCTCTGAATCTTACATTGAGCCCTCTGGATATCATCCTCCTTGGGTCTACCCATGCGGATTACCTAGTTTTGCATATATATATATATATATATATATATATATATATATATATATATATATATATATATGAACAAATATAGTTTTAAGTTATACAATACCTGTGGCTTAAATGTTCACTATCAGAAATACAATATATATGAATATAAAAGTGAATATTGATGGCAAAATTCTGAGGCGACAATCTGTTACAGACCTGGCGATGGAATTTAGCATAAGAGACTGTCGCCTCTGGCTGATACTTCAATGTCCAATTTTATATGTATTATAATATTTTTATTATAATATTTTACATCGCTACACAAAAAAATTACATGTTTCGGAACTTTAAAATTGCCCTTCATCAGTCCAGTGTAGATACCTTAAGATGAAAAGGATTTACTTTGGAAATCGGAACCCAATTTCGTAGCTTATTTGAGAGTTAATAAGGAGGCAGAAAAAACAAAATTCCAAAATTAAAACCAATCAAAACACGGATCAAAGCTAAAATAGAAAAATGGAAAATATTTTTTAGAAAGTAGAATTTTGTGGGTTGATTCATGATGTCTAGATGGATTAACACATTAGACACGTCCACAGGATACTTACTGTTGAAAATCTAAACATCAGATAATGTGAAATAGACATAGAGTTATATTTTACAAACAGCTAATTATAAGGAATTTCAAATGTTTTTATATTTTTTTATAGTACAGAACGTTCTGAAAGGAACTGATAATTTAATTAATATATATATATATATATATATATATATATATATATATATATATATATATATATATATATATATATATATATATATATTAAAATGTGATACTTGATTTGGCAATAAAACAAGGCATAATTAATGTTGAAAAATCAAAGAATGTGTTACTTAATAAAAAGTGGATCATGTGAAAATATTTCGTATAATTTGTATACAGTATTTACCACTAGTTAGATTTTCAGTTTATTTACATTCATTTAATTAATACGATAATTATAGTACTGATAGTAGACACGGAAAAGAAATTACAAAGTCTACTACAAAAGCTAACGGAGGAGAGTAAGAAAGGACAAAGCATAAACTACAAAAAGACAATCAGTCGTCAGTAAGAGATAGAGCCGAAAATGCGATTTGAAGATCGGGAACACTGGAATCAAGTATCAAGCAGACACGGAAGTTTAAATATCTGGGAAGTGTTTGATAGAGGACGGTAAGTGCGACATTGGGTTCGCCAAAGACACATTTCAAGAATTGTGGAGAGTACTGCGAGGATTTCTTTGGTAACAAAGAAAAATACATGACATCAGACCTTCTTTTCGGCAGCGAATGTTGGACGATTTTCTCAAAGATGAAGAAGAGACTCGAGGCAACAGAAATGTTGGTTCTACAGAAAGATGCTAAGGGTATCATGGACCGAGCGTGTGAGCAACGATGAGATCTTAGTTAGTTTGCAAACAAGCAGGAAACATACTTAATGTCAGGAAGAAGCAGCTGAAGTTTCTGGGAGATATAATGAGGAAGGAGGTCCTGGAGAATCTGATACTGACGGGTCGAATAGAGAGATAGACAAATAAAAACAATGCGTTACATATCTGGCGTAATATTATAAATGAGAGAACGTGGTCTAGGGGAGGAAGGAACTTGTTGAGAGCTGCAAAGGATAGAGGGAGGTGGAGAGCCATGATCCCCTACGTCCTGAAAGGAGATGGCACATAAAAAGAAAGAAAGAATTAATAAGAAAATAAAAGCGATTATGGTGATACAGGGTACAAAGTTGATCTCCACGCTGGATTCTTTACTCTTCATCGTCTTAACAGATTACAATCTGTCTTGATTTGTAATGTTACTTTACACATCTTTTTTATTACGGCAGGGGCCTTATTGTACATCGATTGCCAGATTGATTTGTTTTCTACTCTTTATTATTTAAAGCGAGATAATAATGTTTTAGCAATAAATGATTCTTACTAATTAACCCATGCATGGGGGATAACTGCTGGATTCATACTTTTCTCGATGGTATTTGCGTATAAGTGAATATAAAGAACCTAATTGAATCTGGATCTCGGCTTACTAATTCCGAGCCATGATCTATTACATCATCCTCGCATCTTAAATCACTTGGTATTCTCAAGCGGTTACCCATCTTGTTAATGATCATGCTCGACGTTGCTTATCTTCGGCGATCTTTCGGAAACCTGTTTTTAACGCTACATAGCGTTATTTTTCGTCTGTGTGTTATACTTTATTTTTAGAGCGAATAATGTATAACTATAATAATTGTAATAATTCTGAACATTCGTGATATGCAGATGATTAGCAAAATTACTAAATCAGTGAATTAGATTCTCAAAATGAACTTCAAATATTAATCTTACAATCAAATAATATTTTCTATGGTAATAAATATTAAATAAAAAACATCTTTATGCGAATAAGTTTTGATATCTTTTCAGATCTGTTTTTTTGTTTTCTAATATTATTTAAAACAAGTTCGCTTCGAACAAGAAAACCCCTACGAAATGCCTATAATAACTGTTACATGGTAAAATACATAAGCAATTTTTAAATGTCGCTCCGAATCTGAAGGGTATGCATTTGGCTTCCATGTTATTTTCAGTGGTAATTCAATGACAGGATATTAACCTTCAAAATCTACTTACGTCAGTGAACATGTGATCACGTGATTACAGCAGTTGTACCGTTTCCATTAAAAGCCTTCATTTTCCAAATGCGACGCCTTTAGCTTGGACCAGTAAGTGCAAAAGTAAAATAAAAAAAAAATAAGTGAAAATAAAACTATGAAAATTTTCAGAGTCAAGGACCGATTTAGCACGAACATAGGATAATACGTCATTGAATCACACGTGCACAACTACGCATGCGTAAGTAATACAACCTGGGGAAGGACTATAAATACAGCATTTGCAAGCGCACTGGCCGCTCGATCATTTGAGTGCAAAGGTGTGAGAGTTCGTGTGAAAGTAAACACTGTAAGATTGGCATACCGCGGTTTCAAATAGACTAAGTTGCTCGTAAACTAGTCTGGAGCGTGCACAAATTCATTAGATGCTGGATTCTGTATTATTACTGTGAAACTCGGCAGAATGAACGCGTTTACACCAAGAAAATCAGTACCCCTTCCTGCGTTTTTAACGGATGATTCGTTGCATATGAAAGACGCATGCTGGCAATGCGGGTCTGTTTCTGATCTCACTTATAATTGTTAATATATTTATTCTCTAAGATAGCAGTTGCTGATCTAACTGCATATGGAAACTATACCAGCGTTTGTAATATGTATCAGAACATACACTTTTTCGTAAAAATATGTGGTGTTATTTTCGACTCCATACCATGATGAACATTACAATTTCAATTTAATGGATTATCATTTCATCGCAAAGTTTTTTTGAATTTTTCAAAATCATTTTGAAAACTGAAACAGCGCTATAGTTAAAAAAATCATATTTCGATTTTTTTTTTATAAAGGTAATTTGAAACTTGTTAATTGATTACTAAAGCAATGAGTATCTATCATAAAGCAATTATCAGTACTTCTTTAGTTTACTAGGTAACTAACTACTATGAACATAGGTTAAGATCAAACTACATGGTCTGAAAAGCATATCTGTTGAGTCTTATAAATTTTAGCAATTTTAAACATGTTTAAATGCAAAGTGAATTAGATTCTGAAATTTAATTAGTTTAACCGAGTAGCATACATGGGTGTGCGTCTAAAGATTTTCTGCATGGATAATGTACTCGAGATGTTGACTTAAAATTCTGATGTAGTCTGTTGAGTTGACGTTAGCATTAATAGTTTTGCAAAGAGATGAACTCCTCTTCTCCACTCCACAACATCTATGGGTCAAAAAGTAACGTAGACTTGTCTCGCTGGCCTTGGTTTGAAAGCGTTCTAATTGAATAATAGTTTGACTTACAAGACTTGGCGTAACAACATTATCTTTCCCCATAAGTCATGGTAAATCGCTAATAAAAATATAAGAAACTGCATGGAACCGTTTTATATCATTAAAACCTAAATTGTTCCGCGGTCAAAATTTAAAAGAAAACCATCGTCAAAGAAGCCAAAAAAGGATTATGAACAGAACTTAAAAGATAGGGGCTTTTTGGCACCATTCATGTAAAAATTGTACAGCACACAACATCAAGTAAAAGAAAAAAAATGTTTTACTTTATCGTAGAGCAGAAAACAAGTGCAGGAAAATCTTAATTAATATCATCCTCAAATACTTCCCGCATAAAGCACTATCCACAAGATAATCGAGAGAATTTTGCATAGGGAAGATGCTGCAAAGTATAAAAAAAGTATAACGGGAGATTAATCAACAAATTACCAGGATAAACTAAGTCCATTTGTAACTGCAAAGCATGAATGCTCCTTAAATGGCAGTTGCAAAATAATGTAATATACGATGTATTAGGTTGGTGCAAAAATAATGATGTAATAATGTCGTTTTTTGACGTTAAAAATACGTCAAAAAACGACATTATTAGATCATTATTTTTGCACCAACCTAATAACTGCAAAATAACGAGGAGAAAATTGTCTTAGAAGTAACTGAAAGAACATAGAAACAGATAAAGTACCCACACATAAATTACATTACCAATTGTAAAGTTATAATCTTTCTATTCATGGAAATTTAAAAGCAAAGCCCAAATACAACAAAAATATAATGGAACATAAGAAAATAACATCAGCTTAAAGAAGTAAATCCCAAATCTTTAAATTTTGCCTGGAGGAGAAAATAGTTATAATTAACTACGAAAAGAAAATAATAATTAAACGACGAAATAATAAGTAAAGAAAAGAAAAGAATAAATTAAATAATTAACAATAAACAAATTGAAGCTTTACGAATGCAACACGTAAACAATTATTATTATTATTATTATTATTATTATTATTATTATTATTATTATTATTATTATTATTATTAATAACAACAACAACAAACGATAATAATAATAACAGAAACAACAGCAAATGATAATAATAATAATAATAATAATAATAACAACAACAAATGATAATAATAATAGATATTAAATTATTATTGAATAAAAACAAAATACACTAAATAATCAATAAGAAATCATGATTTAACTGTTAACAAACTGCCCAAAACAATAGCTACACATAACCGCCATCTAACCTACAATTACTTCTGCTCAACAGCCTTGAGAATAATTTCAAATATATCAGGTCATCCCATAAGTTCTGTCCGAATTTTATCTTTTTTTTTAAATGAACGAAATTTAAACAGTATTTTATAATGTCTAACGGAGCTGAACATTATTATTATTAGGTTAATAATGTCGTTTTTTGAAGTTCAACTTCAAAAGAAAAACGACATTTTTTTTCACCAACCTAATATGTTTAGATGCATTTACACTGATCAAATTTTATTTCAGAGAACAAAAAAAATTAAATTTTGTTTGATTAGAACCCTGCTAACATGGAGTTACACAAGAATCATTTGGGGCACATAATGCTTTATGAGTTCAAGAAAGGAAACTCAGCAGCCGAAGCGGCTAGAAACATTCCCTCAGTTTATGGAGAGGAATGTGTGAATGAAAGAACTTGCAGAAGATGATTTGCAAAATTCAGAGGTTGAGATTTCACCCTTGAAGATGAAGATCGAACCGGACGTCCATTTGAGTTTGATGCAAAGCTTCTTGAAGCATCCCTTGAAGAAAATCCTGCTTTATCAGTTGACGAATTGGCAGTGGTTCTCAGTTCAAACCATACAACTGTTCATCGTCATCTTCAACAACTTGGAAAAGTTCCTAAACTTGGAAAATGGGTGCCTCATTAATTGTCTGAAAACAACCTCAAATCCCGAGTTGACATCGGCTCTTCTCTCCATTCTCGCCAACCTTTTTTGGATAGACTTGAGACTGGCGACGAAAAATGGATCTTTTATCGAAATGTTAAGAGGTGTAGACAGTGGCTTGGTAAAGGAGAAGGACCCGAGCCATGGCCGAGAAGGGGATTTCATGGGCACAATGTTCTTCTTTCAATCTGGTGGGATGGCCAAAGAATAATCCACTTTGAATTCTTAGAACCTAATGCAATAATTAATGCTCAAATATACTGAAAGCAATTAGAGCGTTTGAACCAAGCTTTGGGGGAAAAAGACCTCCTGTAGTGAATCGAAAAAGGGTGATGTTTCATCAGGAAAATGCGCGACCACACAGAGCATGAATCACGTCACAAAAGATCGAAGAACTTCGTTAGGAGAAAAATTCCTTATCCACCTTATTCCCCCGTTCTTGCTCCTTCAGACTACCATTTGTTTCGTAGCTTACAGAATCATTTGGAAGAAACAGCTTTTGTAACACAGGAAGAGATTAAAACTGATATTTGTGAGTTCTTCGAATCAAAGCCAAAAGAATTTTACAGTAATGGAATTAGTAAGCTTGTTAATAGATGGAATGAGGTCATAGATAATCAGGGAAAATACATTGTTGATTGAATCTGTAATTAAATGTAACATTTGGTCACTTGTTTTCTTTATTCAAAATTCGGACAGAATTTATGGGATGAGCTGATACACCACCTACAGAATAACCTACAGAATAACCCTTAAGAAAATGCAATGAATCACAAACACCAGACCATCTTAACTATAACGAATATTGACTAGCATATATAAATAGTCGAGCCAGCAAGCAATATAACTGATCTTAAAATCGCATTAAAGCATAAGACAGACTGTGGCCACTCGATGCTGACCACTGTCCCCAATTTCACACACACAGACACACACACACGAACAGGCACACACCAACGAACACACACATCACACATATATTTAAAAACATTTATGAAGAAAATATATATATATTAGACTTTTTTCTGTTACATTTCATTTCAGAAATACTGTTTATTGGACAGCTGCTAATGTCTGACTTTTGGTAGATTCGCTTACTTTCCGTACACACGAACAAGTGTAATATTATAGTAAACAGACTCATATATATATATATATATATATATATATATATATATATATATATATATATATATATATATATATATATATATATATATATATATCCTTACCTCAAGTATGCTTATCAGAACATATAAAGGTATAAAATCATAGAACAATGATATTATAGTAATCTCAATATTAACTGAGTGCTATATTAATGAAGTAATATATAAGAATTAAGTATAATCAGAAAATATTGCAAATGCTTGTTGTTCGGAAACATTGAAAAAGAAAAGAAATCTAAGATTAACGCAAGCATTGTGATTTGTGTATTTAATTATATTCACGACGATTAATGTCCCAGGCCAAACAGAGCGAAAATTAATAAATATCTATAATACATTCATTAGTATACACTCATTATGCTTACGCTAATTAAACTTTACTACCTATCGTATATGTCACTGACACCAAATATCGTTGATTGTGATTCTCGTTAAAGGAAGAAGCTAATTTAGCGTCTTCTTCGTGGGATGTTCCTCAGCTATTATAAGCCTAGTGTAACAAAACCTTCATATCTATGTTTATTCTTAATGGCATGATCACTCAAAATCTGTAAACTTTACTGGCGAGTATTGTGTCATAGCTCTCAATGCAGTAAGCGTTGTTGCTGGAATTTCTGTAGTAAATTCTTTTATCTGATGAAGTTTCCAGTTCAATATCTAGTCGGTTTTTAATATAGCGTTAACGTTCTACTCGATTGGTTTCCATCCAAGTGTGAAGGGCTCGTATTGCTATAATAATTAATATAAAAGTACATTTTTGTTGAATATTTAAGTACCTTCTCCAGCAACGGATGTTGGTGTGTAAAAAGAAATTAAATTTTAAAATGGACAAACGCAATTTAAACTTTTGTAATAAAAATACATACATTGTATGAAAATGAATACTTTTCTAATACATCGTTCGTCAAAATAGTGTTTAATTCCTTATAAGTGCAATATCTAAGTCATCTGCAAATAGTCCCTCTAATAAAGACAGATATATAAGCTCGTAAATGGCTTATATCTTGAAAAAGAGTCGAATATGCAAGAAAGGTCAAACAATTAAACCCCAGTTAAACGATGACCAATTTATATGCGTTTGTTATCAATGAATCCTACAAAAACTTATTAATCATTCTGATTGGATTCCCAGCTTCTTGATGTATTTTATCGATATAAAAATCATTAATTTGGAAATATATAACTAATATATTTGCGTAGAATGTTTATCTCAAAGGGCAGTGGTATGTGATCTAATCAAGACCACTTCGAGACCAAAATATTGCTTCGAAATAATTGTAAAATTTGGATTTCCCATTGATTTCCCTATCAAATCAGTGATTTCTGAAATTCTGTGATTCCTCTCTTGTTCTTATTAATTGAAACTAATTTCTTCCTACAGATTTATTAAATGAGCTGGCAAAATATTATTCCTTTTAGAGAGGAATTTATGGGGCGAAAAATAAAAAGAGAAAAGGAATAAAATAGAAAACAACATTGGAATGAAAGAGAATTATAATACTCAAAGAAAATATTTTTAAGAAGATTGGAATGTTAACGGTAAGGATAGCAGTTTCCTTATAATGGAACATTTGGTATTCATTGAAACAGCTAAACTGGAAAATAAAAAAAAACTCCCTTTTAAAATAATTTGTCAGGTTTCCTTAAATCTACGAAATATTTTCACGCTTTCTAAAATTTATGGTGTTTCCTTTATGACCCTTAGTTTCACGTATTGTAGAAAGTTAACTCCTTTATGACATTTTTTTTCTTTCAATTCTGTTTGCCATCCACTTTTGTTTGTGGCTGTTGTTGAAAGTTTTCAAGTGATGTGTTATCTATTATTTTGTAAATGATTTCTTCCTGAATGAAAAGAGAAAAGGAAAAAAGAAGAATAATGAAAGAGTATCAGAAGAACAGAATGAAATATTATAATAAAAGTATATGACATAATAACTATAAAAATGAAATGAATAAGAAGCATAAAAAAAGAGAGAATTATTTAAAAATAAAATTAAGAGAGAATCATATAGAAGAATGATAGCGGATAATAAAATATATAGAAAAAGGATAATTGTGTTGCTATTAATGGATCTGGTGTATTCGAGGAGTCTCAGTGTTTGTCAATTGAAATTTTAGAATTGTAAGAATAATTCTTTTAACTAATGAATATTGCATTAATAACATTTGAGAATAACAGAGACTTCTGTCATCTACATCCCCTATTATTTAACCCACAGCTGAGGGAGTGGAAACATATATATATATTGCGCGTAAGTGAATATCTAATGATGATCGACTAACTATTAGTGGTCAATAAAACAAAATGTGAGCCATTATTCCATTCAGTCCAACGCCATTTTTTTTTTTTTTTTTTTGTCAGTGGAAAGTGTCATGATGCCATTTCTAACCTGAAGTCCCTGGGCGGAACCAGGAAAGAAATGTATAAACGCCAGAAATCAAAGAAAATAAAAATAATAATAATAATTGACAATACAATAGAATTGCTATGGAGTCTAAGTAGATTATACCATAGAGAGATAAACATTGCAGTAAGGACTTAGGACTTCGATTTTCAAAGGGCGCTCCAATTTCAACTAAATTCTTCAAGCAAAGTAATCTATAGAATTCTCAGTATATCTCTAATCACCTTCTAATGTGTGAGAGAATTATTAATATTATTATTTTATTTCCTTTGATTTCTGATATGTACACATTTACTTCTGGGTCCCACCCAGGGACCTAAAGTTTAAAATGTCGTCTTGCCTTTTTCCACTGCAAAAAAAAAAAAAAATACATAGACAATGCCCTTCGTAAAGTGTGGGCTGTATTCGTGAGAAGAATTCTTTTTATTTCTTTAAGGCATACGCTTCCAGGAATCTCTTCAGGTAGTCTACTGGAATCGTTTCCAACCAATCCGAGGGCTCCAAATACAACGAGGATTATTGATGGTCGGATGTGCCACATTTTTAAGATTTCGATTTCAAGGTCCTTGTATTTTGATAGCTTTTTGAAGATCTTCAAAGATACAGTGTATTCTGCAGGGACAGCCATATCAATATGAAGGCACCTTTTTGAGTGCGATCTCTAATATTATTTATTTATTAATATTATTATTATTATTATTAATATTTTATTTCCGTGGATTTCTGATATGTACTCATTTCTTTCCGGGTCCCACCCAGAGACCTAAGGTTTGAAATTGTATCATGACGTTTTACACTTAAAAAAATACATAGGCAAAGCCCTTCATGAGGTGTGGCCTGTATGCTTGAGAACAATTTTTTGTATTCCTTTCAGGCATGGACTTCCAGGAATCCATTCAATTAGTCTACTGGAATCTTTTGCAACCAATTTGAGGGCTCTAAATACAAGGGAGTTTATTGATGTTCCCATGTGACACATTTTTAAGATTTCGATTTCAAGGTCCTTGTATTTTGATAGCTTTTTGAAGATCTTCAAAGATTCATTGTAGTCTGCAGGGACTGCCATATAAATAAAAAGGCACCTTTTTGTGTGCGATCTCTAATAACAATTATTATTATTACTATTAGAAGCAGATGTATTAAACAGCATTTTACAACTTTTTCCTTTGTTTATAATAACATTTACATCTAAATTAATACTTTGGATATTGCATGATATCTTTTGCTATATCATTGCACCTTCAGATTTACTTTTTTCCATTTTCTATTATTTGTTAAATACTGCTCATTATCTGCTTCAAAACCGTTTGAATATGTCAAGGAAAAATATATCCTCAAGTTGCTTATCTCCAACGGGGCTCCACTGAAAACAAACTATTATTACCCTTATTAAAATCTATGTACGCAAATTATAATATCATTATAATATATTAAAAATACTAAAGTACTGTTCATGAATAGCAGGAATACGGGTTTCAAAGGATTTTGAAATTATTCAGATTACATGAATATTAAAGAAAGTGATGTATTTGAGGAAACATTCAAAATCAGTTTTGAGGGAGTTTGTGATAAAATGTAAATCAATGAAATAGGAGAAAGTAAAAAAAAAAAAGATAAATGCTTTGAGACTTTCTAATCAAGGTCGTCGTTAATATGTATAAAGAGAAAACAAAATAACCGTTACATATCAGGTCTTTAACTTCATTTATCCATCATTATAAGACGTAACACTGAATTAATGATAATGTGGAATATATGTGGATATTGAGAGAAATGAGAAAGGTACATTTTAAAATTTTAATTTTAAATGAAACAATTGGCTTACTGCTGAATTTAAAACGATTGATTTTTTTATATTAAATGTTTTGTAAGCGCGCATTTGCCACTTTCTTGCAATTTAAACAATTCTTTTCCTCGTGATAAAAGTTTCCCATTTTAATGAAACGATTTAATTTCTGTATTTTAAACAATTACTCCTCTCAGGTTAAAGTGTTTATAATGAATGATTTGGCACAGTTTATCTATTTAAAACGACTCCTATTCTCAGGTTAAAGATTTTTCAGTTAAAAATTTGGCACATATATCTATTGTAAAACAATTACCTTTCCCGTGTTAAAGTATTTTTAATAGAAGAGGTGGCACATTTTATGAAGTTTAAAAAAATATTAGGACCTTAAGTATGTTATTGCTGTTTTCCAACAGATGGCGTTCCTAGAACTGAGTGCATGTCGTTTCAGATGGTAATGAATCTATAAAGAATTACTATAAGCAGCTTGAAATTCAGTGTATGTCACTTCACCGAAGTGTAAATAAATTTGTTTTTCTTAAACGTGTCGGATTTTGTGCTAAAGAACGTATATTTGCGGGGAATTTTACTGCACTACTTTATTCAAAAGAAATCTTCAACTGAAGCACAGCTAATTCTTGTTGAGACTTACGGCGACCATGATCTGTCTAGACGCTTCAAAATAATGATTTTGATGTTTATGATAAAGAACTATCTGGCGCAAAAAATTAACGAAGATTTGGAGGTATTACTTCATGAAAATTCATGAAAGGGGCAAGCTTTACTTGCAGAATCATTAGGAGTTGATCATATATCAGTTTCAAAACTTTTGAAAGCATTGGAAATGATTCAAATGCAAGAAAAATGTGTGTTGTTCGAGTTGAAACCGAGAAACTTCGAACGGTGTCTTGTCACGTGTGAACATGTGCTTCAACGGCAGAAAAGAAAAGCCTTTTTGCATATTATCGTGGCCGGTGATGAAAAGTGGATACACTATGATAAATCTAAGCTTAGAAGATCGTGGGGTAAGCTCAGACATTTATCAGCCGAATATACATGGTTTAAATCATCTGCTCTGCATTTGGTGCGATCAGCTGCGTGTAGTTTATTATGAGCTGCTCAAACCGACCGAAACCATACGAGAGATCGCTATCGACTACATTTCATACAGTTGAGCCGAGTATTGATGAAATAACGGCCGCTGTACGAGCAGAGACACAACAAAGGGATTTTGCAACATGACAACGATAGACCACGTGTTGCAAAACGGGTGAAAACCTACTTGGGAACGCTTAACTGGGAGATCCTACCACAACTTATTCTCCAGACAATGCCTCGTCCGATTATTTCTGATTCATGGAACATGGCCTGGCTGTTTCTTAAGGAGATGCCAAAAAAATGTATTGACTCGTTGTTAGCCTCAAAAAACCTGTCGTTTTTCCAACATGGGATTGAAATACTGCCAGGAATATGGGAAAAAAGTTATTACTAGCGATGAGCAATACTTTCAGTGGCATGTTTCCTACTAATGTTTGTAAATAAAACATTACTTTTTATGAAAAAAATCAGCGAGAACTTATCCAAAGTCCTAACATTCTTATTAGGTTATATCATTGCTTAATTAAACAGATGGCACATTTTCTTTATTCAAAAGGATTCCTTTTCTTACGTTGTCTTATTTTTAATTGATTAATTTAACACGTTATGATTTTCTCAGGGCATACAGAGAATTAAGCTAATAAGAAACAGTTATAAGGATAAAATAATGTAAGTTTTTTAGGATTTTATAACTCAACACGAATTATAATTGAGGTCAGCAAACGTTATTTAATCTTAGAAAAAGAATATACAATCAAATCAACTATTAGATGTTCTAGCTTCAGTTACAGTGTGTGACACTGAAAGGCATTGCATAACTTCATATTTGATGAATATTCTCATTCTCATTTTTCAATCTAACGTGACCTTTTGGGAAGTTGGCGATCATGACTCTCATCAAACTACTATCATTTGTAGCTCTTCAGTAATGTTTGTATTTTTACCAGTTCTCTCTCAGCCGTTATTCCATCTATTCACATATCCTTTTGAAGGAAGTGTCTCGCTGCCAAACCCACCGGGTCGCCTGTGACATATCCTATGAGTGTCACATTTTCCACGTATACACTATTAAGTGGCTCTGAAATCTCAACACTCTTTCTGATTCTATGTATTATCATTCCTATTATTTCCCATTTTTTTACATTTTTTCTCGTTGTTTATCCGCTTATGGATATTATTAAGAAACTACTATGATAGCGGAACAATGCTTGTACGAATCTCCCGAGGGGAGGAACATATTCTTTTCCAGATTATTGAGGCATAATTTTGTATCAGGAATTCGAAAATGGTAGAGGGAAAATTACAACATATATGAGTAGGAGGAAATACAAAAGAATTGTAATTCAAATGACAACCTTTTGAAAAATGAATAAAAAATATATTAACATTAAGAGACATAATAATATTAACATTAAAAAACAACAGAATACAGAACATAGTTCTAGAAACTGAACAAAGTCTATGTTTATAAAAGACTTTAGGCATTTTGGGGGAGCAATGAAGAAAGAATGTTTCATTTCTTTGTATACGTTTTCATTAAATCCATTTAACTGCATTTGGATGTAGCAATTTCAGGCTTTAGGTTATCTTAAAACAACAAAAATAGAAATAAAGAATAACTTTTCATAAGTGAATTCAATAGGTTTAGGGCTGTACTGTGATAAAACGTGAAAATGTAAACCTTTTTTTCATTTTTTTCTTCCCAGCCTGGGAATATCTTTTGTTGAATGCAGATAAATGCGAAGGAAAGATTCATAACTATATTGAAGTGATCCAATAAATGTTGGTAGGGCCGCATTTGACACGGATTGAATATCATTTCTCTTTTCAGGTCCTGATCGCTCAAGTGTATTTGGGTACGTGGATATAAGTATCCCGACTGTAATTCGAACTCAGCTCTCCGGTTTTTTTTCTTCTCGAGCCGATATCCATTACGTCTGCCTCGCATTCAAATTCACTGTACCCATTTTATCCAGGCGGTCATTGATCTAAGAAATACCCGAGTTCTACGTTGCTTAACCTCGGTGACCGGACAAGAACCGTTGTTATTATTATTTACTCGTGTGTAAAACTGAAATGAACGCGATGCATTTATTCACCGTCAGAGTCCGACTGACAAAGGGCGAATTAAATCCATTCGAATCAATAACCCAACTGCGATTGTTTCGTATCCACTGACGTCCGGAACACGAGACAGTCTATTGACTGTCATTTGGGTCCCAATATTGATTTTTGTTTTCGGAGACTCGGCATGCAAAAATCAATGAACGTGCGCCACGCACGTATAAGTTCCTATTGTTTTTTTTTACCAACATTCTCCTACTTTTTGTACAAGGATGGCATTCATTATTAGCAGGACCGGAATCGTAATGGTGTCTTGTTTATAAACAGTGGAAAAATCGAAAATTCAACTTAAATCGAAAATATCTAGAATTTTCTGCATTGGGCAGATTTTCCGTAGATATTACATGACATTTCAACATTATTTCAAATAAAAATTAAATGATGAAAGGGAAATTGAAAAGAAAAAGAGTGCAGTTTGCTGATATGTAAATGAAAATATCATTCAACAAAATGAATCAAAATACGGAAGAGTCCAACCATCCGCATGCTGAATGAAACAGGAAGAACGAAATGGTTTGATTTACTGCAATCTTGTTCAAATTATTGGACGGAAAACAACTGCAACCTCTTTTCACTATATTCCAATCTCCTGGCCGTTAACGAAATGGTCGCTTAGCGTTAATGAGTTATTTCAGAGATATTACGCGTGCAATAGGTTTGACTGAGCCACCATTGAATTGATTTCACTCAACTATCACATTTTAATATATTTATAAATATGTATACAATTGTTGGCTGAAAAGTAATAAGCAAGTTTGAGTGTTAGTTCGTTGTTCGCTGTATTGCATTATTTGGAATAGTATAAATAATTTCCAACTAAATCTTTGTTCAATTTTTAATATATTCATTCATCTTAATTAATTTGATTCATTTCGAAGAAAGAGAAATGATTCACGTTCAAAGGTTTCGTACAATATTCAATAACGTTTGCTTGGATTTCTTTATAATTATATTTTCCTGTGATTTTATATTAGATCATACATCACATGGGTTTGGTAAACACGAAGAGATTGATTTAGGAATGGCTGTATTTGTTTTAAATTGAAAACTCAGTAAAAGGGGAATTCATTCTACTTTATAATGACGGGGGGTGGGTAGATTGGTCCCACCACCAACTTAAAATTTGTACAGGCACTAGGAAATATTTGTGCATCTCACTTAAAAAAATAACTGCATGTCAAATATTGCTCTTTTGAAGAGAGGTGGTATGTGCAATCAGTAGATCAGAAAAATCGAAATATATTGGCATTGCATACAATTTTATAATATAAATATAATATTAATAGAATGCCTGGTAGTAAGCCTCATCCTAATAGATGTACTGTAAGATACAACTATTTAAGAGTATGCTGGTGACCTCGTCGTGGTGTAATGTTTGGCATGATTGTCTCATAGAACATTAGCCTTGCCTTCGATTCTTTCTGCATGCGTTCATACTTGATATATTGCACCAAAATTAAGCTAAATTAGTGTGTAAGCCATTAACGTTGTCACGTCAGGCAACATTCCTTCTCAATTCAAATACCACTTTTCCCTGTCTCCTAGCTTTTTTCTTTTCTCTTCTATTTTTTTTATCTCAGTCGCTAGCTCTTCAACCTTTGCTGACTAATTCCAACTTTATACATCACCCGGTTTTTTTCCCCTGTTTGTACCAGTGTGTCGTTCCGGTAGCGATGATTCTACTTTCACCAAACCCTCGATATTGGAATTGACTGCTAAGTCTGTTGGGAACACTTTATATACTTTATGTACCATAGACAATATTGCATACATTATGTTTTTGGCCGCGGTATAATTTCTTCTATGTATGAATGCAACTTCTGAATTCAGGCTGGAAGAAAACTCATTTAATGAAGTGCACAACACTGTTCCTAACTGTAGTACAAGGTTTACTGAATATAAAAGAAATTGGTTAAATATAATGTCTCTTTTAGCTACTGCAAATCAAATAATCTACTAAGGGAGTGGTGATTTGGTGATTCGGTTCACAACCGTTAAAATAATGTCCAGTCAATCGACTCTCACTCAATTCTTCGGTTATGAATCTGTCTGTGTGTTTACTCAGGCCACTGAATTGCGGATTTATCACTGTTGTCTGAAGTCTGCTCACCGTTCGGGAAAAAGTATCACCAGGCAAAATGAGGGTCGCCTTTATATAAGGATATCTTTTCCGATAACAATGTTTAAAGACATACTCTACCTGAAAATGGCAATTCACAATGGCCAATTTCATTAGCTCCATATTCCTGTATATTGACCGGCTGGCCTTCTTATCGGAGAGAAATTCTTCACCAGAAGTCTAAAATAATGATAGCTATAAAAACTGTTCATGATTGCCGCAGAAAAATGCATATCTTAATCTTCAACGATCTTGTTAATTAGCCATATGGTATTTCCTTTGTGTATTCAAATTTTTCCTAGATATCTTTCTGTTAAGAAAATTGCATTCTTGGTTTGATTAAAGCGGATGGATTCTCAAATCGTGTGGCTTAGAATAAAACAGATTTTGTTCCGTTGTCTAAAATAATTTAGATAATTTTCGGTTACCACATTCCCTACAGATAGCGTATTGTAAATAATAGAACTTCAGAATTCATGTGATTCAGACAACACATTAAACGTATTTCTCTTATCGGTGGACAATGGATAGTTTTGGGTATCTTGGTTTTATTTAATTTAGCTGAATCTTGTCCAGCTAATTCTGGGTTCGATTCTCCTTGGAATTATCATTAATTTCATTTTATTATTTTAAACATAAATTTTCACGCGTTCCGTTTTGAATTTTCTTCTCAACTATTCAAGCTTATCTCCTGAGGGCATTAACAATTATCATCCAGTTAGTAGACCCTCGAAAGATCCATCCAGTAATTCCATGCAGTTAAATATTTAAACAGGGCAAGCGCCTGCTTATACGTGAATATATATGAATCAAATAGTTGTGGATACTTACTGTCTTAAAATTAAAGTGATATTCTCCAAGTTATAAGAAAAGAAAAAATGAGCAAATACCAAACCAAAAGAAAATATAATGAATAATGAAGTTTTCCTCAATAGCTGATTGAAAATTAAAGGGAGTAAAAACGCATATTTTTGTTTATTTTTGATAGTTTGAAAAGGAAACTAAATTACTTGTAAGCAAACCGACAATAAATTGATATAAATAAAGCACATGAGAAAACAAAAGTAGAATCATATGCAAGAAATCATTATACTGTATGTGGATGTAGAAAAAACTTTCGGAATTAATTTGATGCACAATTGGAAGAAATAATGAACACCTGGGTATTGAAATAACAATTTGAATTTCGCCAAGAAAATTAGAGATATCAATGCAAGTATTAAATAAAATAAAGTACGTGAAGACATGCAATAATTTTAATGACCCTCGATTAAAAAAAACAAAAACAGCTCATGCCATAATCTGCAGAATAATAGATCCTTTTACCCTAAATATAAATAAGTAAACATATCACATAATTTCTATCTGTCCTTTATAAATAAAACGTAACATTTTCTCACTGTAATTCATGGGAAAACTACGGACGAAGAACAATATGCGGCTCGTTTAGCTTTTTGATTAACACGCCTTGTTTCATGAGGACATTAACGTTTTATAGAATTTGGTTTGTTTCGTTTCGTTCACACGTTTTTTTTTTACTCACACACTCTCATATATAATTACATACATAAACAATGATTATGTGCAAATTTCATTCTTGAAATTTTCATCATTCTGTACCATTGGAAATTTTCACTAAGGAAGAGCAGACATGTAAATATATATATATATATATATATATATATATATATATATATATATATATTTATATATATATATATATATTATTTTTTGCTTTAGAAAGAAGAAACCTTCATAATAATTGTTTCTTTGGAGAAAAATATATTGTTTAGAATAAGTATTGAATAAATTGGAAATTAATCACCCAAAACGGGGTATGCTATTGACACTGTCGTCTGTGTTAATATTATACGAAGACTTGAAAGAAAAAAAAAAAAAACTTTTCCTGCGATTCTAAGGCAGATGCTTACACGTATGATCTGTAGAAAAATGGCCAAGATATATTCAACGAAAAATTACCTTCCTTCATTTTTCTTAGTGTGGCCAGCTTTATGGTAAGTTATGTCGCATGCGTTCCACTGGTCGGAAAGATGGCCCATACTTGCTGTACATTATGAATATGTGTAACCGCTATCGAAATCCTACTAAATGTGGTACATTTCCAAATTTTAAAAGAGGATATTTGTACAGACTGATATGTTGAGTTAAGCAAGTTTATGGAGAAATACAACCGCTAGTTAAACGTGTGACATCTCGCACTTTCAATCGACTAACAAAAAAAATAAGACTTGCAAGATCTAAATTATTCTATGACAAAGTGAAGACCTGCATATGTAGCCCGATCTTGTCAGAAACCAAAGAAAATGAGTGACGGGATGAAGTTCATACCTGTTTAACACTGGGAATAATCTTTTTGTTTATACTCCAGCTTTCTGGGCGGGAAAGAAAGAAAATAGAGAGTGGACAGGATGTTTCTCATTTTTATTGGTGCTTAACAGCGCCATCTAACGACATCTTATAAAAATGACGAAACTATGAGGGGATAACACACAGGCTTTTGCAGCATATTATATAAAATCCCGCTATATTAAAAATATATTTCTTAAAGTATAGAAGCAGATGGCGGATCAGTAATCTCTGTGACACAAGGAACTTGAAAAAATAATTTGGTTAAACTTAAGATCTAATATTCTTCCTATATAAGATGAAAAGATTATAAATGTCGAGGAATTTGCGAACGAAGTTCGTGACATCTGAAGAGCTTCGCTGTCATTGGATTCACAGCAATATCGAGCAGAAATTACGGGTGTAAATTAAGAAAATTTTATTAAGGTAATGATGAAGATATCGTCGAGGATGAAGGCTGTAAAAACGAAAAAGTGCTATAAACTTTTGAAGGCTGAATATATGCTTACCAGTTTAAGCGATGTTGGCGCAAATGTGGATACAGCGTTGTGTACAAGCATAAACTTGGCGCCGGTCTGCCGATTACAGTTCGCATGCTTATTGGATTCTTGACATTCGAAGATGATAATTAGCTTTCTGTGAGCGTAGACTAAACATATCAAAGCAAAAACCAACCATCCCAATTGCAATTGATTTCTGTCTTCAATCATTAAACTGAACAAGTGGAAACGTTACTGTTATTGAATAATCAAGATGCGGACTCGTCTTTGGGCAACAGTTTTGTATTCGAGTCATGTAAACAGATAAATGGAATTTTATTTATCTCTAGGTTGAGATGAGACGCAAGAAATTGTATAGTAGATCTAAACAAGACAAATATATTGTAACCAAATCGAAATGTGGGTTAAGCATTAGAAAAGATACACTTTTTTTCATTTTATTATTAAAAAATGTTTTCTATTTCATATGCCGCTTGACAATTTATCAAAACATAATTATGAAATAGTAATAATCCATGAAAATAATTGTTGTAACCTATGGAAGGTTACAGAATAGAATAATCACACAAAGGTTGGTAATGAACGAAAATAGGATAGACAAGAACAACACATTTAAGATACGCCTGCGGGGCGTAGATTAAGTAGTCAACTGCTAGAAGAGAGACAAGTGAATTCTACATTATGTTGGCCTGTAGTCGAATTTACTGTATTTACTACTGCATTTATATGAATTGCGATATACCCACTATCGACCGTAGATATGCTACAACAATAAGTATTATATAATTTATAAATCAAATACATGTACACACATCCAGAAAAAGAAAAAAATATACATACATGTATATAGTCGACTCTCCCGTCGAGTTCGACGGATGAGGGTCAAGCAGATCAGTTCCCAGGAAACTGACAGCGCGACAACGGCACATGGAATTTGATTATAGTGGTGAAGATTTCGTGCATGACCAGCCACACTTTTTGAAAGGGCGAATACCTGGTGCCACAATGTCTCCAAACGACCCTCCGCAGGTTTTGAATCCAGAGTTTTCTTTCTCCTAGACCAGTTGCCATCCAAGGCTATAGAACCCAGTCTGCCCTGCTATTTACCCATAGCTGGAGGGAGAAGAAGAGGATTCACACCTTTCCCAAGGGTATTAGCACGTAAGTGAATGTAATGCATTCGACTGGAATATATATATATATATATATATATATATATATATATATATATATATATATATATATATATATATAATGTGGATGGGTAAAATGTCGCCATTTTATATTTTAACTTTCTCGCGTGTACTTTGCTTGTTGTTGATTTTGCCGAATGCACAATATAGTAGAGTCAGTTGACATCCGTCTGGGAGAAAAAGGGTACTTTTCGCAATTCAGTCCGTCAAATTTTGAAACGGCATGGTGTACTGCTTAGCAGTCGCACCGTAATCTTAAATATGCAAATTTCACAGTGTTTCAATGCAGAGGATTCGGAGAGAGTTCGATGTCTCTAATGATGATTATAATGTTACAGCAGATCGGACAAACACAATATGATGCTTCTGATAAGAAAATAACTCAAGAATTTGTTGGTAGAGAACTCAGACGCAACACGGGGGCCTATATCAATTAACTTGAAGAGGGTGTGCTGCCCTGGGTCAAGAGGGTGGCTGCTGGAAGATCCTGTGTCCAGAGGCAGCTTTCGGCACCACGCAAGCAAAAGAACAGAGCCATGGCTATCACACAATTTCTGCTATCACACAATTTCTGCGACCACATCAACCCTTAAATCTGGCCATCTAACTCCCCAGACTACAAACCACTTAGTTCTTATGTATGGGTCCAGATTAGTGAGAGACTAACAAAATTCTTTGTAACACCAAAGATGAACTAAAGACACGGAATATGGGAGCACTCACCTCCTTAAAGTTGGTGATCTTTCAGAAAATTTGCACGAGTTTCTGATGTCGTGTAGACGCATTGGCTTAAGCCAATGCCGATTTTAGTAATTATTAATTAATTAAATGTAATCTTTAGCATTTCAAGATATGTTGTGTAATTCTGTTAAATATATCAGTGAAAATGAGATATCAGTGTTATTTTTGTGTAATTTATCCATCGCAGCGTATATATATATATACACACACGCACAGGCGCGTACAATCACTCACACATGCACACACCAACACATACTCACTCACACACACACACACACACACACACACACACACACACACATATATATATATATATATATATATATATATATATATATATATATATATATATATATATATATGATGAAATGTACGAATCCGGCAATAATTTATATAGACACAAATGTTTAATAAATGCTCTGTTTATAATACACAGTATTAACAGCATTTACCAGCCTGAACGTCCGGCAAAATTCATAGAAAATATGCATCCTCTGACAGGAATCGACCGTGTATTCTACAAGGAACCGTCATATAGCCTGACGTGCTATACCATTTTAGCTACGAAGAACGCCGCATATTTTCTATGAAATTTCTCGGACATTCAAGTCGGTAATGTTGTTAATAATATTTATTATGAAGAGGACATTTACTTAGATATATGTGTCTATATAAATAACGTATAACAATATATATATATATATATATATATATATATATATATATATATATATATATATATATATATATATATGAATGAGGGTATGTGGATCTGTATATGGAAAAAGTACAATAAAACATGCAATAAGTTAAGCCAACTTAAGGATAATAAAGAAAAGTAATATGTGCCGAGCCATTATTTCTTACTACTTGATGTCAGAAAACATTACAAAACACGCACGCGGGCACACACACACACACATCCTACACACAAACACACACACGGGTAAACACAGACATACTCACACACCCACACACACATATATATATATATATATATATATATATATATATATATATATATATATATATATATATATATATATATCGAAATACATCCACATTAATGAGAGCCGAGTATAATGAAAACTTTTTTATGCTTTTGAATTCAAAGTAACCTTTTTTCATATACTGATTGCGAATCAAGGTTGAATGAGGCAAACTTCCTTCCTATTTAAATCATTGCTGCCGAAGTTGAAACGGACTCATACCTTTCCGATGCAAAATTGAGCGTTAGTGAATGCAATGATGTCGACTAGAATCTCTCCCCGCCTCCGGCCGTCTCATTTCCAGGCTCTATCCACTCTGCTAGCAAAGTATATACATATGCTCTCTCATATATAATATTGTTTAATGAGCCAACTCGGAAAAAAAAAACTGACATATTTCGTCGATGAATGTGCTTCATGAGAAAAAAATAATGTTGTTTAGATAAAATTTATATTAACGAGTTGTAACTTGATTCACGTTAAACATCTGAACGCTGGATATTTAGAGTAAATTTATAGTTTGATAAAATATAAATTAAATAAGTTCAAATTATTTTCCATTAATTTATGTATTCAAATGCTTCAAGTTTTACGTAAACCACATCGGTGATTTAAATCAGAACATTTCTAGCGATCGCATCAAGAAATTGCAAAATGAAAAATGGATTATATGATAAATCCATTTCTTAGCAACATATCAATATTTGTCTCTATCTTTCAGATGAGGTCTTATGATTATTTGCATTATTTACATTATTCGGACTGTTATCCTCATTGTCATTAACATATACACAGCGTTTTGGCCGTTGTACTTCAACACTGTACTCTGGCCCTCTTCAGGTATTGGTAATTTTGAACCAAACCCTTTATTTCGTCTACCCAGGTAGATTGTTATAGTTCCATGTGCGAGACCTCTCCCGAATGTTCTTTCGCTTTTAAATCAACACTCCAGGTTTTTGTCCACCAGTGCTGTGTAGCCACTGGGACATGTGTGCTAAAGATCCCGTGGTTAAAGACATTGGTAAGATTCAGTGACCCACACCAAAATTTTCAAACTGGAATAAAACTTTTAGCTGGGAAAAATTATAGGTGTGATGATGACGTTCATACCTGCTACTAATGATTATTATTATTATTATTTTTTTGACCAGCAGGATGAAGACTTCTTCATGAATCGGTTCCAAGCATTATAGCACAAATGGAAGATGTTTGTGGACTGCAAGAGGGACTATGAGAAAAAATAATGTTCTTTAGATAAAATTTACAATACATCAAGAAATTGTAAAACTTAAGCATGAAACATTATGCTGATTGTCATGGACATATACACAACATTTCGCCCGTTGTACTTCAATTCTTTACTCTGGGCTTCTTCAGATGTTTCGAATTTCAAACCAAACCCATTACTTTGTCTACCCCGGTAGATTATTCTACGTCTATGTGCGAGGCCACTTCCCTTTTAACTCAACTTTCCTGGTTTTTGTTCCCCACTGAGACAATGGACGTCAAGTTCCAGTCGATAAAGACGTCGGTATGACTCAGTGACTACACCAAAAGAGTTGTGAGTCCAATACCAGCCTACAGCAGTGTTGAACGAAAGCTTGGACCGTCGATTTAAAAGGGAAGTAACTGAGACATCCGGAAGAGGCATGACACGTGGAACTAGAACAATCTACTCCGGTCGATGAAATAAAGGTTTCAGTTCGAAATTCCAATCAACTGAAGAAGGCCGGACCGTACAATGGCCGAAGAGTTGTGAATATTGCATTGAAGATGAGGATAAGAGCCCGAATAATGTAGATAATGCAAATAACCAACATAAGAGTTAAGTAACTATAAAATTGTTCAAAGATCTCGCTCACATACTCGAAAATAACATTCGCTTCACCGATCAACAGTCATAAAATTTTGTCGCATTTGAATAAACCTAAGTGATTTCCTATAGAATAGCAAACATATTCGAGCATAAACATGGATTCGCAGAAGTGTCTTAGGCTGAATCTTTTTAGAAATCTTAGAAACTATTCCATTTAAAAACATCCCTCCCCAGTCATTTTGAATATATTCTCTCAATAGCTGAAACCATTTCTACCCACATAATATTAAATTACTCGGTCTAATAAATGAATGCATTCAATGCTACAATTGAATGCATATACGGAAAAAATAATATTCTGGATATTATCTTAATTTGAACTGGCAGTTTTGAAAATGACTGCATGCTGTAAGACAACCAATATTAGCGAACTCACAAATTTTTCCTCACAAACAATAGAATAGATTCTGGGATACTCAGATGTTTACATTTAAGAGTCCCTATTAGAATGCAAATCCGAACATTTACCTCATGAAGAGAAACAGATATGAAATCTTTTACATCCGTTACTAAGATTGCCAATTCGTATACAATTCCAAAAGCAAAGCATTCACAGCACTCGATAGAAAAAGAAAGAAAGTATAAGAACATAATCTCAGCGCATTATATTTCCTACACGCTCAATAACTCATGAAATTGAAAGAGATTTAGCTAAATACATGCTGAACAGGAGAGTTGAGTAAACAGTATATCGAACATTTGTTTTTTTATGAATGTGGATACAGATCAAAAACGCGAAGAACTCGTATATCAAGATGGACAAACCAAAATGCAAAGAAAAAAATAGAAAAAAAGAAAGTGACTTTATAATTACTGAGAGGATCCAATAGAGTCAATGATATAAATATCATGAATGCATTTAATATATGACGCTATCTTGAAATATTAGTAACAAAGTTATGTTTGCCTTTAGAAAGTGAAAACTAAAATGAAATATAGCTTAATTGAAGCAGAAAGAACATCACCGAATTCCACGTATAAATCAAGACCAGGACAGAGACATCGTAGTATAAAGAAAATAACAAAAATAGCCTAACAAATTGGAAACTCTAATTAACGAATCAGCAGAGATAGCAGCGTGAACAAAATGGAAATAGCCTATACAAATGGAAATACCAGAAGACAAACGTAGAACAGATGAAAAAAAAATGCAACATATGGTCGTAAATACTGAGAAAGATAAAATTAAAATTTCAGCATTGAACGAAATGAGAAACGAAAAATAAATATGAATTTGGAATAGGTAAAGGAAAGTGATATAAAAAAAAAATTGTATTTAATCATTTGCGCCTCCCACCTGACTTGGCAGAATAGTGTAGTTTACTTACGATCATACAATTTCAATATAAGGACATCATTTTAAGAGTATGATGTCCCGTTGGGGAAATAAAATTATCACCCACAATTTTCTATAATGTTTCTGCAACGACAAGAGATGAAATAATATTTGAACTAGTAAAATAAAACACAAAATATAACTAAGTGACAATGGCATAGTATTAGGTTGGTGCAAAATAATATCGTTTTTGACGTATTTTTTAACGTCAAAAAACGATATTATTTTTGCACCAACCTAATAACAAACGTTTTTGAAAAAGATAAAAGCGAAAGATGCCAGAAAGAATGAACACAATCATTCTCCTACTGCAGATAATATTATTTATGTAAAACTATTGGTCTATGAAGTTTACAGCTACATTCCAAGGAAGTCAATGAAAAGCTAGCCTTATATTATTACAATTGAACATGTACGTATATTTACAAATGAACCTATAAACAAACTAAGAAATACACTAGATGAAAACCAGCCACACATACATATTTTTAAGCGTCTACTTAACAATTGATCACAATATTATAACTCAACTTCATCAGCTCCTCGTAAGTTAGATAGCGCGAACAATGCTGGGCTGAAATTTTCATATGCAAACTATGAAGGAGTAATACTAGAGCTATGAAATATTGCTTGAATTGATTTCAGCTCTCTTTATCAATGAATGCATTATGTATTTACGTGTAAACTGATATCTGATTGTTCAAAGAAGGCTTCCAAAAAAACAAATACCATCTTCTCTTGAAAATGGAAAATATTTAGCTTCGTCTACTTCAGAAAAGGGGTTTAATCCCCAAGGATAATTCCGCTGACATGTTTGCCACGTATGCTATGTCGTCATAGCTGTAACAACAGTGCAAAGCGTGGCAGGAGAATTTAAGAGAAGAAGGGATAATCCTGAAGATGACACATTATTAACCAAGCAGGACGTTCACATAATGGGGATGAATGATTTTTATCTATAAATTAAATAGTTAATTTTATTAGCATATGTCATGAATGAATTAAGATTATTCTGACAATGAACTTGGCATAAAGATGGTTTCTGTTCTGTGGGTTCCACCTCACCTGACTCCTGATCTAAATTTTCCAGGCTGGTAATATCCGAGGCTGTTACTAAAATCAGTCAAAACCAAACATCCAGAAAAACTGACGAAAGTGATTTGGATTAATCCATTCAGTGTTCTAGCACACAATTACTTTATTTCAATGGGTGTTGCGCATAACTGTGGCTTTGAACAGGTTCATTACTCTCCCTATTTTCCTGATTCAGCCTATCATCAATTTCCTGACTAGAAAAAATATCTTAGCTTGGAAAAATTATAGCTGTGATGATTACGTCATAACTGCTACTGATGATTATTTTTTTGACCAGTAGGATTAATAGAAGATGTGTGTGGACTGTAAGAGGGACTATGAGAAAAAATAATGTTATAACTTGATTCAAGTCAAACATCTGAACGCTTGATATTTACAATAAATTTATAGTTTGATAAAATATAAATTAAATAATTTCAAATTATTTTTTCCATTAATTTATGCATCCAAATGTCTCAAGTTTTACGTAAACCACACCAGTGACTTAAATCAGCACATTTTTGGCGATTTCATCAACAAATTGTAAAACTTAAACAAGAAAAAAGGAATACATGATAAGTCCATTTCTTAGGAACATATCAATATTTGTCGCTATCTTTGAGATGAGGTCTTATGATTACTTGCATTATTTACATTATTCGGACTATTATCCTCATTGCCATTGATATATTCACTACGTTTCGGACGTCGTACGTCATCTCTGTACTTTGGCCTTCTTCAGGTATTGGGAATTTCGAAACGAACCCTTTAGTTCGTCTACCCCGGTAGATTGTTCTAGTCCCATGTACGAGACCTCTCCCGAATGTCTCAGTTATTTCGCTTTTAAATCAACTCTCCAAGTTTTTGTCCACCTGTGCTGTGTAGCCACTGGGACATGTGTGCTAAAGATCCAGTGGATAAAGACGTTGGTAAGATTCAGTGACTACACCAAAATTTTCGAACTAGAAAAAAACTCATAGCTTGGAAAAATTATATCTGCTACTGATGATTATTTTTTTGACCAGCAGCATGAAGTCTTCTTCCTGAACGGGTTCCAAGCATTATAACACAAGTGGAAGATGTGTGTGGACCGCAAGAGGGTCTATGTTGAAAAACAAACCTCATTTGGTCACACTTCATGGCTGTATATTAATCGGCTTATGTTGACTTCTTTTTCTGTACACACGTAGCATGTCTCTCCTCAGTTCACACATCCTTGCTATAGCATCTGTGGACAAAGTAAATATACAACCGTTTTTTTAAATTTCCGGAATATCTCTTGGATGTGTTTCTAGCAAAATAGAAAAAATAATGGAAAAAAGAAATAAATAAGTAGGTCAGAAAGAAAGAACGACTAGGAAAGTAGAGGAAGAAATAATGACCGTGCATTTAACGCCCTCATGTGATAGTAATATAAAAATTATAATTATTATTATTATTATTATTATTATCCTCTTCTTCTTCTTCTTCTTCTTCTTCTTCTTCTTCTTCTTCTTCTTCTATGCGAACATGGCACTCCAAAAGTCCCTGCTCCTTGTGACCCTTAGCAGGATTTTTTTCGTTCTGCACTGACTCCAGCTATCCATTCATAGAAATTCATCAAGTAGATGGCTCTCTGCATTACGCTATTTTCCCTCAATATATCCCTCATCCTCATTATGTGTCCAAGGAATTTCAACTCTCTTCTTATGATTCTCAGTACAAGCGTTCTTTAAGATTTTCTTTAAGACAAAATTGGATCATGAAAATCTCAGTGTTCTTCTGTAAAACCACATTTCTTCTGCACCTGTCTATCTCCTCATCTGTGGAAAAATTCTCCAGTCATCTCTGCCATAAAAGAGGATGTATAACACGTACCAATCAAGCACTTTTGTTAAGAAATTGCTCCGGTTCTCAGCACCTTGCTTAACATTTGGAATTGATCTTTTACTATTCCAATGATTGTCTTGACATGTTCATTCTCTCTTTTCCAGATATTTCCAGAAATTTAAAATTTTTCACATGTTGAATGTTTATTTCACCGATTTGAAACAGATTTGAAATGTTTATATGACAAAACTAAATCTGACATCTTGAGATTTTTTTCTCGCTATGTTGCATCCTTCTTCTTTCATATCTCTTGTCCTCAGTATGATATCTATTTAAAAGCCTGTTTGTTTATTTAGTGAATTTAGTGATTGCAGTATATATTCATTATCAATGTAGTAAGTCAAGGGAGTTTCTTCGCAATCGTTTGATTAAGAGAAAAGATCTTATCTTTATCCGTGAGAAGAAGGAATTAAATCGATTTCATTATTGGATTTAATGGGAATCTATACAAACAGTACAGGAATTTAAAAAAATGGATTTATAACAATAAAAAAATCATTATATATATAAACATATATAATATGAAAAGGTCTTTTCTATATGGCTATATGTAAACAGTACAAATAATGTATACTGTCTCCTATGTTATTATATATGCGTTTTTTTTCCGCTGAATATATGGACTTGAAATGGGAAATTAACGTAGCAATCATGTGATACTGTCAAAACGTGACACTGCAGAAATCGAAGTCTTTCTAATTAAAATACAACTCAAGTGAATTTCGGATGGATAGCAGTAGGATTCCGAAACAAATTCCTTTCGTTCAGATACCAAATACATCGCGTTTTTTATGTCGTCGTCTTCTCAGGTACAAAGTTGTAGAAGAACTTGAAACGTGTGGTATCGATACAAAATTCAGTGGAGAATTGACGAAATCCAAGTCTAAATACGGGATATAGTGCTTCACACAGCTTAAATATTCAGAGGCAGAAGATTAAACGTATTCCGAAAGAGAAACTTTCAACGACATTGACAACGAGGCCTGAAAGAAGTAATATATATATATTATATATACAGCATTGCATGTACACAGAATACATCAGGTAACTGCTTAGAAAATATCTAGTAAAAAATTGTTACATGCAATATGTTTAAAGTATTTTATAAACTGCAATGTTCACTACATCCCTCTCCATCTTCAAGCCTGCCTTCCATATGTCCTCGGAAGTGACTGCAGGTACGATCAAGTTTAAGCCATTTATGTTATCCCTCAAGTCTATGATGGTATCGTATCACTGGAGCTGCTATTTAGATGTTAATTACAATCAACAGGCGAGATAGCAAACATCATCATAAAAATTATTAGTGATTCAAACTAAAGATAACAGTAGCCATGTTTATGAGATTAAATTTCTATGAAAAATATACTCATTCCTTCGATGTCGATTATGGCATTTGTGTCTCAAAACATAATATCTTGAAAGAATATGTAAAATGGCATTTGTGTTTCACAACATATAATATCTTGAAAGACCTTGTGTGATGGCATCTATGTCTCACAACATATATTAGGTTGATGCAAAAATAATGACGTAATAATGTCGTTTTTTGACGTATTTTTAAGGTCAAAAAACGACATTATTACGTCATTATTTTGCACCAACCTAATAATATCTTGAAATAGTATGTGAGATGGCATTTGTCTCACAATATATAATATCTTGAAAGTGTGTGTCAGGGCGTTTGTGTAGCACAGCATATAATATCTTGAAAAACTGTTTGAGATAATTTGTAGGTACCTGATCATCATTGTTGTCTAAAGCAGAGCGACAACATAATTTTTATGAGCATCAGCGTCATTCATATTTTTATCTTATTATAAAGGTTTATGCTGAGAAATTCTCTTCCACTCTCCGTCTGGGAAAAGATGCGAAAAAGACTTCTGATTTTTTTCAGATTCTAGGGACTAGATCGTACTGTGATTCTTTCAAAAACCCTTCTATTTAATCCTTATTAAATTATCCACCATAATATTCATACCTTCCTTTCTGTTCTTAATCTAGTGCTGAAGCAGCTAAGATGCATATGAATTGATCCACGAACTCTACATTAGATTCTTGTTACACGCTTAGTTTTATTGGCTTTTGCTTAAACACGAATATAAAGAATTTCACTACAATAATGAAACATGTGATGCAAAAATCCATCTGTAATTTTGGAAAGATGATAAAGTAATCTGTCAAATAATTTGAAGGTTTTGCATTGAACAAAAATTCCTCGTGACTCTCTAAACGTAAGCAGCTTTAGATACAATCAAATTGTCTCGAAACTGAAATTTATAATCTGATTTGCTTATCATATCAATTGCGAGTGTGCGTTAAATACTCTTCTTTGTCTGCTATATTGAGTAATCAAGTAAATGTATTCCTGTATTCGCATCGACATTCAGCAATATCATAGGTTTAACGCAATTAAATCTTGACAAATAGTAACTTTTATCATTTTAATTACGACATATTAAATCTATTGCATAATTAATAAAAAGTAACAACTAAATAAAAATCACAACACTTGCATGTGCAATATTTCAATATAATTACTTAATATACAGGGTGTCGCAAAAATTCTGACATAATTTCTCAGGCCAATAATTTTGTCAATTCTTGTTGAAATAACCTCAAATCTTCCCTGAATGTATAAAAACATCATGATTTTATATTGATTGTTTAATGTTTATTGTTTAAGGTTGAACCATGCCGTTTATTCCCAAGAGAATTTATTTTCCACTTTCGAATATTGTCGCACACAGTCACCCCAGACTGTCCAGCGGTCCCTTCAATGAAATCTTCCGTCAATGGAAAATTTTATGAGTGGTTCTGTCCCCACTCTTCCTGCTATCATTGATGAACTCAGGGCGAGAATCTTTTCCGCACTGGATGATGTTACCAGAGATATGCTACATCGTGTTTGGCAAGAGCTTAACTACTGACTTGACGTGTGCCATGTCACAGGCGGTGTACATATTTAACACTTATGAAATCGGTCCAAGAATTAAGTTATGATGTTCAACATGTAAACTGTTCAATTTCAGTGAGCTAGATTTTAAAAATGATGTCAAATTTTTGGGGGTAACTTTCTATAGTGATGCCTGTTAAAACATTAACATAACATAGCAAAAAATATAAAATTCATGCATATAATGAAAAGATTGTCGACAGAGAAGATTAGATAATGGTCCGTGAAAGCCGTAAGAACCAAGACATTATCAAATGTTCTTCTGAAAACCACAAAACTCTTAGAAATATTGAAAGAAAAAAGAAAAAGAAGTTGTATCTGAAGTATTTTTACTGGGCTATAACGAATATTGTCTATAATAACAAAAGTGTTTTCTCATACCACTACATATGAACACGCGTGTGCACACACAAGCAGATACATGTGTGTACGCAAACACACACACACACTCACACACAAAGATATACAAGACCAAAAATGTTATTGCTTTTCCAAGAAAACGCTTAAATTCATACTCTTATGTTATTTAATATATGAATCCCAATACAAAATAATTTAAATACTAATTTACGTCCATAAAAAATACCTCCTGCTCATTTTCATTCATTAGGCATCATAAGCACCACTATTCCAAAATTTGAAAAAAATCAATAAATATTTTTTCCTCTTGTATATAAATAAATGTCGCAAAATAAGATCCTTACATTTGCTCTGATGAAGGCCAGTGCTATGATAAGTTTTGCTTTTGTCTCTTTTAAATAGCGTCCTGTTACAGATAAGTTATATCTAAAATCTTTACACACACACGCAAGCGCACACACACACATATATTTGTGTATTTGGACAGAAATCTCCCGTTTATACAAGCTTCAAAATGATGTCAGAAAAGATAGTATGATTAAGCATTTTATTCAATTATACTTGTGTTCCAATCATTTTTCTTCTCGAGATATGAAGTGTTTAAATACCGTCCGAATATTCTATATATCCTAGCACTTTCGGCTATTCATTATATCAGAATCTGTGTTTGTATATACATGAATATATTTACACAAAATTTCTTCCGATCTGTTGCATATATACACGCACATTTATATATATATATATATATATATATATATATATATATATATATATATATATATATATATATAAGAATGTGTTCGTATTTTTTTATTCATTAGATTCTCATAGGGCCCCTCCTGAGAAACACAATGAATATATATATTAACCTACCACATTGAAAAGAATCTGTCTAAAGTCAACATAAAGTCGACAGTACTACATCCAAGACAATAAAAATCTTAGTCAATAATAAATAAAACAATAAGGTAAAATCGGAATTAGGAGTTTACTCAATCGCCTGTAATATTGTTCCCCAAAAAAATCTTAGGTGAAATTTCAAGTAATCTAAAGAAATATTATATGAAAACAAAAGTGCCATTTTACAAAATAATACATCAAATGCGTTGGTAAAGAGACTGACCATAAATTTGATATAAAAAATGCAATCATGGTCAAGAGTGAAAATAATTCAGTACGACGTAAATGTCTAGAGATTGCCTTAATCTCAAGGTTATCTACATTAAATTTACGCCCTGGCTCTTACAACATTTCCCCATTCCTTCTGGCTGAACTTCTTATATCACAGTTTTGAATAGCTACTTAAAAAGTGATGGAAAGAAAAAGAAAAAAAGCTTTAAATGAAATCTGTTTAAAAAAAAAAAAAAAAAAAAAAAAAAAACAAGAACAAAAAAAACAAAATTAGTGCGATGAAGTCCTGAAGGACGAAATTTTCCACTTTGTCAAAATTTTCACAATACAGTTCTTGATATATACAGATTTATATACACTTGGTAACGAATTATTAACGATGTGACAATTTTCCATTCAGTCCAAAACTGCAAATTGGAATTTAACGAAATTTTCACAGAATTATGGCGACTTTTCTATGAGAATACCTTGTAAAAATGGTAAAGTTCCACAAAATTACACAAAAAACTAGGGTCATTTACCTAAATTACTTAAATTATAACTGTCCTTGTAATAGGTTGGTGCAAAAATAATGTCGTTTTCTCATGTGAGAAAACGACATTATTTTTGCACCAACCTAATAGAACTATTAAAACTGTATTAGCAATGTGTGAATAAAACTCAAGTAAACAAGGACATAACACTTTAATAGTTTCATATACGGATTGTTATGGATACATACAGCAAAGTACATGAAACAAATATAAAACAACATGTCCACAGAGTTAAAAAAATAATAGTGGATCTGGTTAATATGGAATATGTGAGCCTCTTCTTCAAATGACATGGATAAGGCGTTAATTCATGGAACCTGACAATTTCCGGATTTCCTCTGATGTAATTCCATGATACATTCACTGTTGTCTGCCACAAGTAATCCTTGCTTCTATGTCCATTCTCGTAAACTTGTCGCTTTAGAATGCCCCACAAATTTTCCATTAGGTTTAAGTATAGAGGATTGTCTGACCATATCATTTTGCGAGATCCAGAGAAACCTACTTGTTTCAAGTACTTTGAATTTCATGTGATGCACGTGTGAAAGAATTTTCTTACATAAATATAATCGTTCTACTGAACGTGATCCTTTTTTTTAAACAAGGTTCCAGTTTCTCTTTCAGGAAGGCTCTTTCCACGGACCAACCATGACCCCACCAATAATACCAGCCCAAATCATGATACCCTTCGTCCTTATTGGCGACTCAAGCGTTGATGACGATGATGTCTGTTAACGACCAAAACTTTCCTCCAACTGTCAGTGCCATGAATGGTAGTACCAGATTCTTCCGTGAACAAAACCTTCGAGAAGTTACATTCATATTTTTTTTTGCCTATTTCAGAAGCTTTTGTACGTGTCTTTTTGACAGTGGATGCCATTTAACTGGTCTCAATGATTACCAGACTTTTTTCAGAAGACGACATCAAGTATTTCTGGATACAGTTGTTTCGCTAGTTCGCCTGAAAATTTCCCCGCTGGTCAAAACTGGGTTATTTATTCCTCCACGTTTAAATCGCCACAGAGAACGTTGGGTAACAACCTTCGAGTTAACTTTGTCGGTCATCTTATGTACTTTCATACGAGCTTCAACAAAACTTTTCACAGTTTGGTGATAACTTCCAATCATTTATAACGAGGATTTACCTTTTACAAGTTCAGATGATATATCAGACTTCTCAGAAGAGATCAAGTCATAATTGTAAACCATAATTGCACGATTATGTAGCCACACTTTAAAAATATGTAGCACTGAATTATCGTCTTAATCATGCAAATTGCTGCAGTTTGTTTACACTTTCACAGAACCTTACACTTTTTACACAGTAGGCGTATATAATTTGCCATCATTCTGTAAAAAGTTTGTTAAATTCCAACATGTATTTTTGAACAAAATGGTAGACTGGAGGAACAGTTCGTAAATTTGTAAGTGAAATTCAAATGTAAAATTTTCTATTTTACAGAGATTTATTCAACAATATACGTGCTATTTGTTTCCATAACCTTTTACTGTATTTATGCAAACATTTTGAATCATCCTAGAACATTCCAATCAAATTAAGGAACTGGTAAAACATTCTCTGATAGCACTGAGTTTCTTCTCATTAAGATAATTGAGTAGGGAGTGAAATTAATTGTAACCTGAAGTAGCAAAATCAACTGAGTGTGTCAGGTAGAGTAAGATATCACACCGAAGCTCGAGCAATCCCTGCTTGGTCTGCAAGGATAAATGATAATCCCATGAGATATGTTTTTAACCTATTCTTTTCCACAGGACGTTTTTTCATATGTTTGTGCTGAAAATCACATATAAAAACCATAGTGATTCGTATATCCCAGGGTTTTTTGTATATATTACAGTGCTCATATGTGATATGTGCAATATCTCTGTGATTTTCCGTAATGTATGAAGTAATTATTTTTAATTAACCTTTCGATATGTTCATAATCAACGTCAGGCAGTACCTTATCCGTTTTCCAAGTAAGACTTTCAGCTGATGACAATAGGAAACCGTCGACAGAAACAACGAGAAAATTCTTCGAAAAAAATGGAACTAAAATAATACCCTTACTCAAAAGCGGAAAGAGATAATTCAAATTTCTGGTACATATTATGAAGTACGGTCTGCGAAATAAAATGATCAAAGGATAGAATGGTTGAAGGTGGGTATGAGCAAAACAGCGACCATCTTATTTAAATAGGTCTTCAATGTATGGTTAAATTGTGAGTGATGAAAATGTGTTAAAAAGTATAGAGGAGCAATAGGTATTATGTTGATGCAAAAATGACGTAATAATGTCGTTTTTTGACGTATTTTTAGCGTCAAAAAACGACATTATTACGTCATTATTTTTGCACCAACCCAATAGAAATCTGTGGAGAGCAATGATCGCCCAAGTCCTGAAGAGACAGGGCGTTTAAAATATGTTGCCTCTTAACCATAAAATTACTATACATATTGACAACACATCTATATTTAAACATGAAAACAAGAAACAAAAATTAAAAATTCTTGAAGCTTTATACATAAAACAGGTGAGACCTAACCTGAACAAAATAAAATATGTATCTCCACAAATATCCTTAAAAGCCTATAATTTATAACAGAAGCCATTGGTTTATACCAACGGATTCCCATACTTCTTATTTTTCATCTCGCGTGGTCATGTGTGACGTCACGAGCTGCGACGCGATTTTAGCTGCCACGTCTCGTATATACGAGTTTGTCGATACTCTGAAATTTTTCATGCAGCAAGGGTGGACTATCATTCTTGTTTCGTCCGTGTGTTGTTTGATTTATTGAAATTGCCATCTTTGATTATGGCTTACGTAAGCCGAAATGTTAGATTGGATTTAAACATGCATCAATATAGTGTTATGCTTTTGTCTTTCAACGATAATGTGGTTAATCTTATCAGACAATATAAAAGGAACTTACTTAAAATGAATAGACACAATTTCTGTCTGTCTGAGACTGTAGAAGGGAGTGACAATCTCTCTTGCAGAGGTCGCATGTGTGCTCTGTCTCTGATTGGTTGGACGTTTTACTTTGCTTTCTGCGGGCCCGAATTTCCAGCTTCTTCCAGGACTCTGTGTTTATGTCCACAACTTTCATGTTGCGCCTCACGACATCGCGGTACCGCAGCTGTGGCTGCCTGGCGGGTCTCCTTCCAGAGGCCAGTTCTTCATACAGGAGGTCATTGGGGATGCGTCCGTCTGGCATGCGGTGGACTTGTCCTAACCAACAGTCTGCGCTGTCTAGTGTGAACATGATGGGCAGAACTACTCCTGACAGGACCTCAGATTAGGGCAACTTGTCTTGCCAGGCTCTTCCCAGGATGCAGCGGACGCTTCTCATGGGAAATGTTCAGATGCCTTTCCCGCCTTGCGTAGGGTGTCGAAGCCTCGCTGACATAGCAGACTTTCAATACACCATGAACACTTGAAAAAGGTGTATCAATACCTGCACTTGAGAAAACTATTTTCTATCAATTAGTTTTAATAGAAAGATTTTATCAATCAAATATAACAAAAAATAACACTGTCTGAAAATCGCTGAAATACGAATGTTTCTTCAGTAGCGAATTATGCATCGAAAAATAATTCGTATTTATCTGAATCTCATTTAAACCGTTATTTAACTCCTCTCTTTAAAACTCTCTCTCTTAAATTTTGATGCCTACCTGTTCTTTCTTCTGCTACCCCTCTCTAGAGCTTTCATTTCCTTCTCACACTTGTCTCCCATTCCGACTCTGACTAAAATTTTATTTTTTATAACCGGAGTTATATTTTACGATTTCTTTTTGAATTTATTGGTTAGATGAATTGGATCGTGATTACGATTCCAATGTAATAAATTATAACCATGGAATATTCGAGTTTGAGCTTTTTATTATTATTATTATTATTATATATATATATATATATATATATATATATATATATATATATATATATATATATATATATGGTGGCCTGACGATTGCATCTAGCATGAAACAGACTGTCACTTCTAAGTGTTGACTTGTATGTTCACTTTTATATTTACACACGCTCTATCTCTGATATTGATCACTTTATTCCATAAATATAGCAAATCTTAAGACTATATTTCTTCACATATATATATATATATATATATATATATATATATATATATATATATATATATATATATATATTATTTATACAGGATGTTTAAACATGATATATATATATATATATATATATATATATATATATATATATATATATATATATATATATATATATCATGTGTAAACATCCTGTATAAATAATATTTTGATGAAATTGGTGAACAGTCAAAATAGAACTGTTAATTGGAATGTAAATATTGTAGTGAGGCGATGGAAATAACAGAAAAATAACAAGGAAAAACATATTATATCTCACGAAGCCTGGAGTCTCCACGAATTCATTAGATCGAATAATAAGACGAAATAGAATATTTCCTTTTGAACGCTTTCTTCCCTTTATCCTGGTCCGTCATGTCGTCTCGACAAAGACGATGTTTATTTTGCCTAAAAGCGAGCCTGCTGCGTCCAATGATGAGGGAAATGAGACTGGCGAAGAACCTGCCCATTCCCAGGCAATCAACAGATAACCACTGCAGCACAAGAATCAAGAAAAGTCTCCGAGGTGGACCCAGGCAGGAAGCTCCACCCAGCTGGAAAATTAATTAAAAAGTAAATAAAATATAAAATGAAACAAACAAATAAAATAAACAACTCATCTTTATTAGCGGTATTCTTCGACATTGCTTTTAGTGGTGTTCATTCAGGGAATGAAGGATGCAAACGACGTTAATGTGTTATTTTGTCGGTGGGGATTTTAGATTTGCTTAAGACAGCGGAAAAGTCGACACGGAGGCGTCTTAAATATCTTTAGTGCTTTGGAACCGTTTCTGGATTTAGGAAATGGAATTGGTCGCCAAGAATTGGTCCGGAACAATCCTAATATATCCCTATAATTTGACGGTGGTCAGCATCCTATTATCTCCGTGTTTGCTCTGGAATTTCTTATCGATAAATCAAATGATTAAAGTAAAATAAATAGATCTAGAAAAGCAATGATTTGGTTTACCTTTCTGTGATAAATACGTTTTTAATATAAGTGATTTTACGCTAGGTATGTACAATTCTTCTTTCCGTCTAGTGTTATTTAATAACTTTAAATTAGTTTAAGTACAGGGTGATTGAAAAGTAAGTCATTGTTTTACAATACTCATAATTTACTTATTAACTATATTTTTTCCAAGAAATGGATATGAGAGGAAAGCGTTTAGCATGTAATTTCAATATGGGCACCAGATTTCACTACCAGCTTTCAAGGAGCACAGGAAAAGTGTCACTTGATTTCATCATAACTCGTGCGGTACAGAAGACATAACCTTTTGTATTTGCCCTTCACTTTCTCCCAAAGTGTTCGTTTGGTATAACAGACTTATTTAATTAACAAAATCTAAAGGATAAAGTCACGGCTAGACACTTATTCTTAAAATTTGGAGTTGTACATGTATTATATGATTTACAGAGAAAAAGAGAAGTTCTCCAAGGCAAACCTGTAAATGATTGCTCTAGGGTAATCCATTTTTATGAATTTAATTATAAAGATAATTAATCAGCTCGAATTAATTTTCTATGCGAAAAGAACTGTTAATGGATTTGTATTTCGCTTGTAATTAGAAACTCATTAAACTCATCATTTTACGGTTGAAATTTTCAGATAATTCCAATTGTAAGAGTTTCTACTTTTCCGCTTCTTGGATAGGAGACTATCTTACGGCTTCTTACTTCCCTTTTAAGTATGCTCTTCAAAAAATGCGAATGCAAATAAATCGTTAACATCAGTCTACTTGAAACCTGTTCATTAATTGCCCTATCTTCTCAATAACCTTTCCTCTATTCTTCCACTTTCAATAACCCCTTATGTCATAGATGCTTTAGCGCCCTCGTTGAGTTGAACTGACTTTAAAAAAATGGTGCTCATAATTTTCTAGACAGAATAATAGTAGAAACTTTCAAATTCACCATAACACATTTGACTGATTTACGGATTATTTGATAACTTGAAAATGAATATTATTTACATTGTTCGGAATATATCCTCATCTTTTTTGCCATATTTATCACGACGTTTCGACTTTTGTACGTTCCAGCCTTCTTCAGGTGGTTGGAATGTCGAACTGAACCCTTTATTTCGCTCGCTGGGATAGACTGTTCTAGTTCCACGTGCCATGTCTAATGAATGTCCGTTATCATTTATCACCTGCTAATTCCTAGTTCTCCAACGCCTTAAACATGTTTTGAACTGACACTTTTTGGGGGCCTGTCACTGGATCTAACTAACGCCTTCATCTACTATGCCATGTGTTCTTGAAGACATCTGTGTATGGATTTCTGGGACTTAAAAAACTAATGACTTCCTCAAACATTTTACCAGTGTTTATATTGAAATTTTACCGGTTATCATTTCGTCTATTTTACCAGAGGTCATATAGTAATTTTCGTTATTATTATTGCTTTTCTCTGTCATTCCTTATTACTGGTTCCCATATTGTATTCATTTCTATGTTTGGTCGGTTGAGGTGATTTTTGTGTCCTAGCATATGTGCTGATTCCTTAAGTTTACGAATTTTCAAATGACGTTCTTTGTCTGATTTCAACCTGATCCCACAGAGGGCGGTGATCTCCTTTTTCTCTCCATACGTTGTCAGCCACGCCTGATTTTTCCACTTCCACTCATGTTACAGTTTTTGGTGTTCTTCAAGCCTTACGTTAGATGGGGGCGATATGTCTCCCTTTTATATTTCTTTCCGCAGACGTATGGAATCGCGTACACACAGTCTAGTCATGTTCTCCTCTACCCGGGGTCTTACTCGGGGGAGATATCTGCAAAGTGTCGTCCAGCCTTTGAAGGTTGTCTTGATGTTATATGGACCGCAGATCCTTTGTATTTTTTCCCGATAACCCCTTCACATACGGCAGGCAGACTGTTTTCGGGGTATTGTTATCCTCCTCTTGTACCGGCCTATCACAGTTTATTGGGACTGCTGCCATGTACCCAGAAGATAAACAGTCTATCCCAGTGAACGAAATAAAGGGTTCAATTCGACATTCCAACCACCTGAAAAGGCCGGAGAGAACAACAGCCGAAACGTTGTGATAATATGGCAAGAAAGATGGGCACGATATTCCAAACAATGTAAAGAGTGTACATAAACCTTCATCTCATAAATATAGACAGATATTGAAAATGAATGCAAGGAACACAGAGAAGTCCTCTTTAAAATATCACGTGATTCATGAAATGACCCGCCTCAAATTTAACATCTTAATTTCTTGACTGGAAACGAGTAATTATTTTCAATGGTTATAACAATTTAAATGATCGCCGTAACATTTTCAACTGCAAGTATTTTAACAGTTGTAGCTGACATTAGGTTGTCCAAATGATTTGTCCAATTCGTTCCATAATGCAAACGATTTATTTTCTGAAATTACTTGACGAGAAGGGAAAGTCAACGTTATATTTATTTCAAAACTCGCCTAATTATATTAATACAATATGTTCAAACAAGTGTGAATTTAAACTCCTTCCACGATTCTGTTTTCTAGGTAATTAAAAACCAGTTAGGTATTTGTCAGGTTAACAGAAGCGCTTATTTGTCTTCACTGAGAATCAGCATTCTAAATCCTAATAACGATTCGATTTCCAAGACACATATACAGATGAGGAGAAATACATGACAATAAACGCTACAGAACATGTCGATCCCCGTCAAATAATCTATCAGATTTGTTTTGGAATTAGTATTTCTAAGCTCAGAGTCAGATGACAGTGGGTAAGTTTGCAAAGAAATACAATGAGAAAATTGAGACGTATCACACATTCTAGACAGAATAGAAACTCTTTAGCCTTATGTAAATCAAGAGCGTTCAGTAATTTTTCCGAAGAACAGAAAAATATATAATGCAGAAATATAGTATAAATGTTTTAAGCAAGGAAACTTCAGGGTTCTTCAAAATTCTATATGTGTCATGAAATTTTGAAGAACCATTAACTTTCTTTGCTCAAGACATTTATAATATATTTATGCATTATAAATTTTTCCGGTCTTCGGAGAAAAATTGAGAGAAAATAATTGAACGCTATTGGTTAGCGTAAGACAATACTTTGGTTAGTTAGTAGCCTGCCTAGAAAGTTTGATACAACGCACTTTTCTCATGCTATTTCTTTAGAAACTTATCTTCTGTCATCTGAACCTGAGCTTATAAATACTAATTCTCAAAAATGAAAACTGACAACGCTCGAAATGCTTGTTTTGTAGCGTTTATTGTCATGTATGTCTCATCTGTATAGATGTGTTGGAAACAAACTGAATATTAGTATACATACATATATATATATATATATATATATATATATATATATATATATATATATATATTATATATATATATATATATTATATTTTCAACCTGACTGATTGAAAACATCTTCCGCTTTAAATTTAGACACCACCACCTTACCCCTTAACATCTATGAAAGTAACTCTATGTTGATACATATCATTAGAAGCTAACACCCCTACCTATTACAAATATCCACGATGGCTGTCACCATGCGAATTTTAGATTCCGATATTAAACACATAAATTTCAGAAACAATTATTACAAAAAATTTCGCTTGAAGATGAAACAGAGCTCACTTTAACTCAATTTAATTCTAATAATTATATTGAAGTTTTCGGCTCTTGTTTTTGAAACATGAGACTTCTTATGTAGCGTGTTGGAATCATATTTTTAAATAAATAATTATATATATATATATATATATATATATATATATATATATATATATATATATATATATATATATATACATATATATATATGTGTGTGTGTGTGCGTGTGTGTGGATGTATGCATGTGTGTAAGTGTCTGTAAAACAACTGAGTGAATGAATCTTTTTTTTTAAATTATTGTTTTCCTTTCCAGTTTCAAAATGACTATTACAGTAATAAATATATAGACGAGAATATTAAAGATGTAACTGACTTTGCAAAAGTTACATTTAAATGTAAGGCTAAAGAACCCGACAAACCCCTACCTAAGTTTCACCTACCCGGATCGCCAGGGTAAACGATCCTCGTAGGTGAAACCTAGGCAGCTTTGGCTGGCTCTTTACTTAGTTTACTCTTCATAGCATATTGGGCACTTTGCTTAGTTATTTTTACTTTACTCGTGCCGGATGTTTTTTTTTCTTTGGACTCTGACATTTAATTCTAGACGATTACGTTCGCCGTAAGTCCATGTTCTTAGTTCTTTCTTTTTTTACTTTTTTTTCCCTTAGGTATTGGTTTGTTCATTTACAAGCTAAAACACCTAAGGTTTTGCCGGACGAGTATAGCTGCTTATATTTATAAGATTATTAGTATATATATATATATATATATATATATATATATATATATATATATATATATATATATATATATATATATATATATATAAACACTGGCTGTCTCCTTGTATCTTCTGTGTTGCTAGATATCTGACTCTTTTAGAACGGGCCCAAATCTCGACCGATTTGACATCAGTCGGAGACACGCATTCCTGTACCATCAGCACACGTTTAGAAAGAAAGGATCTTTAGACATTATATACAATATATAAGCATTAGCCGAAGACCGGCTTTGTAGAGATGCTATTAAAATGAGAAAATGGCTTGTAACATCTACCTGGTATCTTGCAAGGCATTACATGAAGATGAAAAAAGTGGGCAGAAGTAACAGAAGATAGTCTACATCACTGAGTGCTTTGGTATATGATTCACAGGGTGTCAGACTTTAGAATACAAACGTAGGGATATATATGCAGAGATTTTTAGGTATTTATCTGCTCAGTCTTGCGGCAAAAAGTCATGGAACTGATTATTATGATGATAATGAGGATCATCATCATACTCATCTTTTTCACAACTGATATTTTTCTTTTGTCTACTACATTCTTATAACGGATATTTAAAACCAATCTTGGCTACTTTTACCGCTTTTTTTCATTTTCAATATCACGCCTGATTAAATATGTTTTACGTATATATAAATATTAGGTCGGTGCAAAAATAATGTCGTTTTCCCATATAGTAACATATGTGAGAAAACGACATTATTTTTGCACCAACATAATACAAAGTTTGTAAATGAATATTAGAGAAGATCTATGAATTTAAGTCATGCAAGTTTATATTGTTAGGAGTATCATCGGAAGTAATTGTGATATGTCAGGATATTTGTTCTCAGCTTGTTATATTTGTGAAGAAGATATATTTTCATCCTTATGAATATAATGATGAAACATATTATGAGTATAAATTTTGTGCCAATATAGGACCATCGCTTTATGTAAATGTAATATATTCTATTATAATTTCTAACCAATCAAATGTTAATAATTTTGACTATCCAATACGAATTATAAAGATATTTACCTCCAGTAAAGTCCTATTTATGTGATAAAAATCAGGATGTAATGCCATTTTTTGCACTCATATATTTACGTTGGAATCTTCATTTTTAAATCTTAGGAAATCTCTAATATATTGCATACTGAGTTTAATACTGTTATAATAATGCTATAATAAGTTATATTTTTGGATATTGGTTGCAAGAACTACAATATTACTGAATACGAAAGTTCCTTGTTGTAGTTCGCTATCTAATGCTAGATAACAGAGAACTAATTGGACGTAGCAATCAACAATGTATACGATGCATTGTTGAGATGAGTAGAGAGTTTTTTTCTGTTTTTTTTGCGTAGGTAAGAGTTGATATTGCATCACCTTTGTAGAAAAACTTCACGAGAGAACTATATAGATATGTAAAAGCTTAATAGCATCGTAGGATGCGAAGATTTCTTCCTTTAGCAGCCATGGTGGTTGCTGTTAACATCTGACAACGGCCATTTCTATGGGTAAGTATCTTCGGCAAGTATCTAACCAAAATTGATGAGAGACAAGATAATGGCCGTGATAAGTCTGGCATAAAGACGAATTGATGGTGGTTAATATAGTGATGGAGTAACTCTAACTATACCCAGTTAGTTGAAATTACGTGATCATTTTATTACTGGTCTGAAAATAATTATATACAGTATAATTTTTTTCTAGGAAGTAAATACGTGTCTTCTTTATGTGTCTAATCCCTTCTGGACGTAGGCGATTATTGTTTTCCACAATTCATTGTACCTTGTAGCTCTAAATAAATAAACTTTGTCTTTCTGCTATTTCTCGCAAGCCCTGTTCCGCCATCTATTTACTCAGACTCATCAAGTCTATCAAGTGTTGTCTTCCTCTATCTCATTAGTATCAGATTTTCCAAACTTTCTTTCCTTATTGAATGTCCTATACACCTCGATTATCTCTCCCTAATGTTTTAGTATTATTTTCTTTTTGTTTTCATTTTTGTTTGCATTTAATTTTTAAAAAAATCATCATTACTCCCATGTTCGGTCCACGATATCCTCAGTATCCTTCTGTAGAATCAGGGATTTGTTGCTTCATCTTTGAGGAAATCGCCTAGCATACAATATTATTGACGATGCATGTCGAGATAAGAATTTCCATTTCGGTGAAGGGAAGGAGATCCGAGTTCTTTACGAGCATCTGATCTAGTAAAATGTATTTTATATTTGCACATGGAGAAAAATATACTGCCTTCATTTTGTTTAATTCTTTGCCCTGTTTTAATATGGTTTGCTGAATACAATTTACATTTTTAGCCATCAACACTATTATCGACATAATTTTCTTAAATAAATTTAATTGTAACTTTTGCAGAGTCAGTCACATCTTTAAGTTTCTCGTCTGTATATTTATTACTGAAATAGTCATGTTGAAACTGGAAAGGGAAACAATACTTATTTTTTTCTTTTTAAAGATTTACTGACTCAGGAGTTTTAAAAACAACAGATTAGAATTTCGGAAAGAAGTTGCATGACCTGCATAAATAATAAACAGATATAGTTCAATATGAATCTCTGACGCCAGCTACTATAAAGCCTGCTTTAGTTACTGCGGACAACAGATTAAAGAGAGTAACCAGTGAACAAACTTAGGTTTGCATTTTATAATCCCAAGTATACTATATACAGATTATTATGTTCAGTATTTTGGAATGACAGAACTGCGTCTTATAGATATACTGTGAGCTTAGCGTAGTCAGATAAAATAACATATTTCTTAGGATCGTAAATACGATTCCTGAATAGGAATGGGCTTATAGCTTAGACCGCGAACATTTATTTCCTAGCAAACAATCCACAGCCTGCTGAATATGCAAATGAACTCTGTATGAAAAACAATATTTAGAAATATTTCAAATGTAAATTAAGCATCTGTCTATATTTCTGAGATGAGGTATTATGTACACTATTTACATTATTCGGACTAATTTCCTCATCTTAGTCGCCATATGTATTACAAAGTTTCGGCCGTTATACGCACCGGCCTTTTTCAGGAGGTTGGAATGTCGAAGTGAACCCTTTATTTCGCTCACTGGGGTAGACTGTTCTAGTTCCACGTGCCATGGTTAATGGATGTTTTAGTTCCACGTGCCATGATAATGTATGTTAATTCCCCTCACCAATTTCTCCTCTGATTTCACTGGGTATTGAACATACACTCTTTGGGTCCTGTCACTGGATCTAAATAACGTCTTTATCCACTGTGCCATGTGTCTTTGAGGAATGTAAATTCGTTTAATAATTCTACGTATAAATGGAGAGTTTTCATATTTTTCAGCGCATGTATTAGCTGATATATTTTTCAGTATATAAGTTTTTATACTAATAAAAATCTTAGTATCCAGTGGAATTTATACAGAAGAACACATGACTGCATGACTTACAAGAATAAGAATAATATTTTACATAAAATATAACTATATTTTTCCTAAAAGTTCTAACAATGTTACACATCACAGCAGTTTCGTTTAACAATGCACTGCTATTCGTAAATTACACCAATAAATATTGCTTTGGAACTAATGCCCATAACCTTTTTCAATAAATGACGTTTAACACGTATTTGCTGCCTGAAATTTATGTTGGATATTTCAAATTTCAACGCCTCCATAATTCTCACTGTCCTTTAGAAAGTTGCAAATCACAGTTTTACTGTGATTTACCTTAGCTGCGATCGCCCACTGTGACAAACCTTGATTAAGGAAATCTAGAATTCGAGCACGCTCAACTTCGATAAGTTTGCTTGCTTTAGGCATGCTGAACAATAAACATTGGAATTATACTAGATCTAAAAATTTATACCCCCTAGTCTTATAATGTTGATCAAGTGTAAAACGCCTTATTTTATAAAAATGTCCATTTCTGAATAAATTGATCGGATTATAACTTTTTGTCTACATAACCTTTTAGATTATAGAATTAGTTACTAGTAGGAAAAATTTGGTAATGTATCCATGACAAACAGTCTCTTAAAAACAATTTTGAATTTGTCTTGAATTTTTGATCAAGAGTGTATTACTGATGAGAAATGAGTATTACTGCAAACAAAACATTGAATTCATAATTTCTATTTACTAAATTTATTTTATCAGACGACCAAGCAACAAGACCGAAATTAATTGTGCAAGGAACTTTGCAAAGATCTGTGAATAAGCTTGTAAATTAGAATACATTTGTGCTGTGATCAAAGAAAAAATATGTCAGAAAACATATATGCTAATATCTCTCTCTCTCTCTCTCTATATATATATATATATATATATATATATATATATATATATATATATATATATATATATATAAATATAAATATAAAAGTGAACATAGAAGTCAACACTTAGAGGCGACAGTCTGTTTCATGCTATATGCAATCGTCAAGTCAAGGGTGGCTTGACGATTGCATATAGCATGAAACAGACTGTCGCCTCTAAGTGTTGACTTCTATGTTCACTTTTATATTTACACACGCTCTATCTCTGATATTGAGCACTTTATTCCATAAATATAGCACACCTTAAGACTATATTTCTTTATATATATATATATATATATATATATATATATGTGTGTGTGTGTGTGTGTGTGGATATTTTTGCAAGTAAAAATCCCGTAAAATATATCTGTAAAGACAACATGAGTAACGTATCAAAATTGACGATACAGGTTACCAAGTAAAATTTTTAGACTTGCTCTTCTCACCGAACGAAGTGTAGCTTTACATATATATATATATATATATATATATATATATATATATATATATATATATATATATATATGTATATATATATATATATACACACAAACACACACACATTTACGTAAGAATGTCATTGAATATGTTTGTTTTAATTATATAGTTTGCTGGGGATTGATCATGTGATTCATGATTATGCCTTTAGTTATTTCTTTTTAGATTATAGGTTTCTTGATTACATTTAAATCCCATTTTAGTATTAATTACTTCACTGTAATTTGGCTTATTCATATATTATTAACTACTCATTATTATTATTATTATTATTATTATTATTATTATTATTATTATTATTATTATTACTATTATTACGCTTATTATTAACTTTATAACAGAAAATTACATTCAAGTGTGATTGCGCTATTCATTGCGTCTAAAGTGCATAGATGAACACTTTAGCATTGTTGCTCAGAACAGACACCTTCTTCGCTCTCAGAGCTCAGCTTCTAGTCAAACACCTGTGACTTAAAAATACCTCTTTGGCCAGATCATCACCCACAAAATAAAACCATGTGACAATTGTAGTATTAGGCAAATTCTGTTTGAGTTGTAACCTACTGTTGGAGCCGAGCAAGGCAGAACTGATGCAGTGGCGAGGAATGGTAAACAGTCTATCCCTGCAGCCCTACGCCGAGGCAGTTCCTTGTCTCTACGTATGTCCCTCTGTTTGTTTCATGTGGTGAGGCACATTCTAATAGAGAACATTGTTCTTTGCCTTCTCATCTTTACCTGGAAGGGTAATTCGTCAAGTTCTGGCTTCATTCAGTGAAATTATTTCTGACGGTCTTTTCTGCGTTCTTTGTGAGTTCCACTTTACTTAAATGATAATCATATATATATATATATATATATATATATATATATATATATATATATATATATATATATATATAATGTTTTTTATTATTAATAGAAATTCCATGCTTATAAGAAACTATACTCGTTTGGAAAACCTTCGTTGTATTGATTTGCAAATAAACAATCCAATACCAAATGGAAAAAAGGTATAAAAAAATGAAAGAACAAAGAACATGTACGTTAACCGAAAATAATCGTCCAGGATACGAGTTCAATGCCCAAAGAAAAAAATCCCGATGCGAGCACCCAAAATAACTAAATAAAGTGCTCAATAGAATGAGTAGAGCAGACCTAGTTAAACGTAGAGAGCCAAACAAACCTACTAAGGTTTCACCTAAGCTGACCGTCAGGGAAGCTTCCCTGACGATCCGCTGAAACCGGTGAAACCTTGGTAGTTTTGTCTGGCTTTCTAGGTTTAACTATATAATGTTTTTATGTATATAATTTATGTATTATAGTAGATTACAATAAAAAAAAAAACAGCATTTACACCGCTGCACGAAAACTTTCATGTTTCAGTATTAAATTTGTACTTCCTCGGGCGATGATAGACAACGTAGACAAGTTATTAATTTGTCTGAATCCGAAAAGTCGATCTGCCATAGTAATTGTTCATGTCTTTTTCGGATGTCTAAAATTTAATTTAAAATAACGTTCTACGCTCCGGCCTTTCTAGTCTTCAGGTGAATCCTTTATTTCGATCACTAGGGTAGACTGTTCTAGTTCCACGTTTGATGGATGTCAGTTATCTCCTGCTAATTTTTCCATCTGAAAGTTCTCCACTGCTTTAACTGGGTATTGAACTCACACTCTTTGGGTCCTGTCACTGGATCTAACCAACGCCTTTATCCACTGTGCCATGTGTCCTTGAGGACATCGGAATATGAATTTCTGGGTATTATAATTATAAACCTAATGTTTTCAGCAATCATTTTTTACCAGTGCTCACATTGCTATTTGGCTGTTATCATTCATATTTTTACCAGAGCTCATATTGCAACTTTGTTATCATTGCTTTTCTCTGGCAATCCTTATTACTGGTTCCCATATTGTATTTATTTCTATGCTTGGTCGGCTCAGGAGATTTTTGTGGCCTAGCATATGTGTTGATTCCTAAAGTTTACGAATTTTCCAATGGTGTTCCCTGTCTATGATCTCAACATGATCCCACAGGGGACGGTGATCTCCCTTCTCTCTCCCTATGTGGTCAGCCACGCCTGATTTTTCTACTTCCCCTCGCGTTGCAGCTTTCTGGTTTTCTTGAAGCCTTACCTTGAGGGGGCAGCCTGTCTCTCCTTTATATTCCTATCCGCAGCTGCACGGGATAGCGTACACACAGTCTTTAGTCATGTTCTCCTCTATGGGGCGTCTCACTCGAGAGAGATATCTGCGAAGTGTTGTCACGCTTTTGAAAGTTGTCCTGATGTTATATGGACCGCAGATCCTTTGTATTTTCTATGATAACCCCTTCACATAAGGCAGGCAGACTGTTTTCTGAGTGTTGTTGTCCTCCTCCTCTCCTTGTACCCGCCTATCCCAGTTTTTTGGGGCTGCTGCCATGTACCCAGGGTAGTTGTTACGTTGTAGGGTACTACTTATACTGACCAATTCCTTATCTAACGTCTCTGGGTCGCCACTTTTGCTCGGTGTTGTAAGCAACGGACGATCCCTTTCTTTACGCTGTATGGAGGGTGGAAGTTGAAACTGAGCTACTGTCCGGTGAATGTCGGTTTACGCTATACGGATATCTTGAACCCATGCTCTGTTCGAGATATTAGTACATCCAGGAATGGGAGTGTGTTGTTAATCTCTTTCTCCATTGTGAACTGTATCGAAGGTACGTGGCACAGTGGATAAAGGTGTTGGTTAGATTCAGTGACAGACCCAAAGAGTGTGAGTTCAATACCCGGTTAAGGCAGTGGAGAACTTTCAGAGGGAAAAATTAGCAGGAGATAACTGATAACTGACATCCATCAAACGTGGAACTAGAACAGTCTACCCCAGTGATCAAAATAAAGGGTTCAGTTCGAAATTCCAACCACCTGAAGAAGGCTGGAGCGTACAACGGCCGAAATGTTGTGACAAATATGGCGACAAAGATGAGGACAATAGTCCGACTAATGTAAATACTGTACATAATACCTCATCTCAGAAATATAGGCAGACGAGAAAGGATTATATAAATTTCTCTGACAGCAGTACTGGCTGTTCAGTCAGTGAATGTCAAATATTTCCTTGTAGGTGAATATTAACAATTACGATGGATTTTTTAAGTTGTTCAGTGAAGCTTCTGAACAGAGAATATTTTTTGTTCAAATAAAATTACCCAAAGAGAGGATTGACCTCGAGCTGAAAATTAGAAATAATAAACGATAATAGACTATAAGATAAGTAATTCTTGCATATACAGAGAAGTTCTTCTGTGTGCAGCAATCCGATGATTGTTTTTTCCTTCATGCTCCGAGTTAATGAGTGGTTGTACAGGTGTAAAGCATTATTGTGAGAATTCACCAAGTCGAATATTTTTATTTGGAGATTAAAAGTTACGTAGAAATGTAACGGAAATAATTATAAGTTCCATGCAATGTGAGGAGCTGATTTCTATGTCTGCACTGTATATGCTATATCGTCGATATCAAACATTAGATAGATAGATAGATAGATAGATAGATAGATAGATAGATAGATAAGGACAATAATAATCAACTCTTTATTTCAGTTTCACCAATCAGTGCGATCTATAGACAAAGTGTCACTAAGTATTTTAGTAGCGTTTATATATAGATCACTTGGATATTGATACGTGTAGCTAGGAGGAAAGCAGCCCTTCCTAAAACTATTATTTTGGGCTAAGAATAATACATAATAATAGCATAAGTAATCATCTAACTTTCATTGAAAAGAAACGTAAAACTCCAATAATAATATGTTTAATATGAATATGTCCAATGAAATCTGAACTCATGATTTCTCACTGCATTTATATCTCGTTAGAAAGAAATATAAGTGACAACAACTAAATTGCTAACTGTGAAAAATGCTCTGAAATCGGATCTGCTGCAAAAGGATGTCCGCTCATGTAGCCTGCGGTTATATCTCATTCGAGAAGTAATCGTTAATGAAGTGTCCATCAGTTAAGTAGAATAAAGATTCAGCATTTCTTCCATATCTTATAATAATCATATTTTTTTTAGGTAGAAGCAATATTGTCTAGAAATAAATGATTAATCAAAAAAAAGAAAAAGAAAAAGAAAAGAAAAGAAACAATAGCACATTATGCTACCGTGTCTCATTCGTTTTCGATTCGTAGTGAGAATATTTTCCATTCAGATATAATGATTTCTAAATGTACAACATGATAGAAGCATTGGTCTCAGCTAATCAATTATCAGCAATTACACTGGCAGGACTTAAAGGATATTTCTCTTGGATGATTTTTGTGCATATATATATATATATATATATATATATATATATATATATATATATATATATATATATATATATATATATATATATATATGTGTGTGTGTCTGTGTGTATATTATATATATATATATATATATATAAATATAAAAGTGAACATAGAAGTCAACACTTAGAGGCGACAGTCTGTTTCATGCTATATGCAATCGTCAGGCCTGACGATTGCATATAGTATGAAACAGACTGTCGCCTCTAAGTGTTGACTTCTATGTTCACTTTTATATTTACATACGCTCTATCTCTGATATTGAGCACTTTATTCCATAAATGTAGCACACCTTAAGACTATATTTCTTTATATATATATATATATATATATATATATATATATATATATATATATATATACACCAAAATCATTCACAAGAAATATACTTCAAGTGCTGCCAATACAAATGTTCTTGATTGATATAGCTGAGATAATATATATATATATATATATATATATATATATATATATATATATATATATATATATATTATTAAATGGACAAAGTCCGAAATTTATTTTAAGACATTTTTTATGCTTATGCGTTCTTTTTATAGATAGAAATATTTAAGTAAATGCTCTGTTTATAATGAACAGTATTAACGACATTTACCGGCCTGAATGTCCGAGAAATTTTCATAGAAAATATGCGTCCTCCGAGAGGAATCGAACCTGTATCATATACGGTACGTTCATATAGCCTGACGTGCTTTTGCCGATTAAGGCACAGTAAAATCGACCTTGCTAACCGAAACGCTCCTCTGTGGCTCACTCGGTAAAAGCAGTCAGTCATGATCGCCTAATGTGTATTAAGCATGACGCATAACTGACTGATATATTTTTAGAAGTTACATTTTAGAATAAATCATTTTTTTATTTACTTCTCATATCCTAATCCAGTACATTATTTAAAAATTCAGGGGCGTTGTTTGAAATTTGCGTACCGTCAAATATTTTCGTCTATTTTTTTTTAGTGACATCAAGTTTTATTGACCCTTGCCTTTCTCTGATATAAAATCGTTGTCGTTGTATGTAAATGTAAAACTATGCCCATCTCTTATTTTAGTTCTACTATTGATTGAAAATTAATGTTTACACTCATTCAAAGGCTATTTCGTCACGTCTATGTTATGTCAACTTCTTTAAATTTACCGGCGTCAAGATGCCTTGAATTTTGTCGTTGAAGGTATCGATGTCGCCGGCAAGTATCGGCTTCGCATTAACAACAAACAGTCCTGCGCCAACAGGAAGACAAGTCTGCAGTGGCAACCCTATCATCGCTAAAGAGAAATGGATACTGCGACTAAACATTCCAATACGGCTAGAATTCTAACAAATCTTGAACAAAATCAAAACAAACACAAGAAATATCGGACGAATGTCAGCGAATCATAAATCTGAGACGCAATACGGAAGAAAATGAAGAAAAAGATTGTTCGTACAAACAAACTAAAGAAACACGTGGAAAAAAATCTATCCATGTTTCAGATGTAAGTATACATGTCAGAGACGATTGTCCTCTTAATAATTCAAGATGCTACATGTGTGGTAGAAATGGGAAATAAAATGTCACACTATAAAACTAAATCAAGGGTAAGTTTTCACAGAAAAAATGTGAATATGAAATTTATTAATGTGGACGTATAATGCAACTAGACACAGTGATATCAATAATTAGCGAAGAAACATGGAAAGCAGGCGGAAAACCTACATTAAAAAGAACTTTGAAAATCGCTTGTGGCGTGTCGCGTAAGAAAGTATTTCTTTTTGGTGAAATGATTTGTAAAGTTTTATTTCTTAAAAAGTGTGCCAAATTAAGGTTGATGTTTAAAAAATAATACAAGGTTATTCAGTACTGACCGGATGGAATTAATTGAATTCTGCTATTTATCTATAAATATTTATCGCAAAAATGTAAGTGGACAACCAACCAGTTCCAAAAAAACTGAAACATATTTTCCCGATGTTCTGTCGGATGAGATGAATCGTTGTTCCAAAGTTAAAATTTCAAAGCGGGAAACATTTTCATTCACTGAATACTTAGTTTATGGGAAGGTTCACTCGGTACAAGGCCCGGGGGTTACATAAAATTGCAGTTTATACGGATAGGAGAAGAAAATAACTGTTAATCATAGAGTTGATATTGTTGTGACCTGGGAAAATATTCTCCTGGGAGTTGGTTCCACAGAGCAGCGGTTTCACGATAAGCAGCTGTTCGGGTTGAAGTTACTTCTCCACCAATGGAACACAGAAAAAATGTGGGTGTTTGCTACGATGCAACTGGCATGGCGTCCCTAGCTGTGAAGGTTAGACACGGCGGGATGAAGGAATGTAGTTCATCTGAGCACTTTCCAGGGAGGCTTATCACATCTCACGTGTGTGTGTGTGTGTGTGTGTGTGTGTGTGTGTGTGTGTGTGTGTGTGTGTATGACAGAGAGAGTGGTTGGAAAATAATTTGACATTTTTTTATTAATGCTAACGTCAAAAAATTTAGAACGATTTAAATGCGTCATCATCTAACTTAATCAATTCAACTGTCTTTTTCTACATCCCATCAATTATGTAACGATTCAAGTTTCATTCTCGTATCTTAGAGATTTATCGTCTTGATGGGGAGTGATTTTTGTTTTAATGTGTCTTCCTAAAGTGATTACGTCAAAACAAGATTTAGTAAATGTCAACAACTCAAGGGCATGGTTTGTGAGTTTTCAATATACATCTACTTCCTATCAGGGAGAAAATGTTAAACGATATGTTTGAATCTTTCAGACAAAAAATTATATAAATAGATTGATTTATTTGAAACTGTGTCTACTAATTCATTTTGAAAGTCTCAACAAATACATAGATTTAATTATCTATGAAATGTTATAACAGCCGACAACATATATGAGGCACAAATCAAATATTGATGCAATATCTTTGAACTTTTTAACATTTAACAGACGATATTTCAAGTGATATAATATCAGAAATAAGTACAGCGTTCTCATTATATATGAGTTCTATGTATATTTAAAAACTTATATTATTATCACCCAGTGACAAAAGCCATTAATTACATTGGACATACTATTCAGAATAGATTTCTAATTACTGACTCATTGGGAGAAATGTTATGCAGCTTAGCATACACGGCTAGTGGTCACTAGAGGGAAAACGCAGTGAGCATAAAAATTATTATAGCAATAGAGACATAACTCTTTCTTTCTCTCTCTCTCTCTCTCTCTCTCCATATATATATATATATATATATATATATATATATATATATAATATATATATATATGTATATATATATATATATTATTATTATTATTATTATTATTATTATTATTATTATAACAACAGTGACATTATATCTCTTTCTCGCCCTCTATCTCTCTCAACAGACATGCACGTAAGTAGAGACTTATACACTTAGCGTTATAAAAAATCACACATACCCACCACACACACATATATATATATATATATATATATATATATATATATATATATATATATATATATATATATATATATATATACGTCTTTGACGCCACAAAACTTCTAAGTTGGTTTAAACAGAAAAAAAGAAACGCATATTTATTTTCTAAAAGGTAATATTATTCAGCCAACATTGGTATCTGGTAGAATGTTCCCGAGAATCGCCGACTGATAGAAAAGAAGGAGGAAAAGAAGAATTACTACAAAAATATATATACAGTGCGCGATGAATGAACAGTTGTGTCAATTACGCAAAAATTCAAATAACACTGACATCTCATTTTAACAGATATATTTACCAAATTTAAAGAAAATATTCTGAAATACTATTGAGTAAATTTATTCGATAAAATCTCCCTAGTATTCACCCACGGCCACCAGACGTCTTTGGAATCTCTTGCAACTCTTCTGGACAGTATCATTGTTCAAGTTGGGGAATCCTGCCATAATCCTCGTTTTCAGGTCATCTTTGATGTTACAAGGAGTTTTTATATTTTGTCTCTCGCTTAACTGCACACCACGCATAATAAAGAAGGGGCTTGCAGTCTGGGGAGATCAGTGGCCATTTTTAAGGGGTGATATGGTCGTAGAAATTATCTGTCAGCTATGACTGTGGTCTCCTGCTTTTGTGGCATAGTGTAGAGTCATGTTGCCAGACATAAAGTAATCCAGCAGCCACTCTCTTTACACAGGGCAACATTACCTCCACAAGGCACTTGATGTAGGGCCCCATGTTGAGTGTGAGACCCAGTGGACAGATGAATAGTGTCATAACATCGCCATCAATAGTGAGTACTCCAAGCAACTTCGAAATCACCATTAGACTCATCCAACTTTTTCTGAATCCTTGACAGCCAAACACTCTGAAATATTCGAATTGGAGCTTCCGCTGCGAATGCCGTTTCCAAAATTCTGGCAGAGGGAATTACGTCATGATGCTCTTTTTCTCAGAGATAGAGCCCAACTGATCCTAAACAACTGTGCTGCCGGCAAAAACAAAAATAAACAAAGCGCATGCGCGAAAAAAAAATAATATAGCGACAATTTAACCATCGCAACCAATATATATATATATATATATATATATATATATATATATATGCATGCATTAAGTGTCCCAAAATGTTTCGCTAAAATACAGCATAGTATGATAGAAAGAATGCCCCAAGCTTAATATAAACTATGTTTATCATAAAAAATGTTATTATTAAGAGGAAAGACTAAATTACTTTTTAATTATTTAATAAAATGTTTTCCTCCTTTTTAATACGTCGGAAATCTTGGTTATAAATCTTGTTTTCTTATGTTTCAACGCTGTAACATAGCTGGTAATGGGCATCTTCGCGCTTGTTATCTGATAAAATAACACATCATATTGGTCTTGCAACATTTATCGGATTGTAATGAAAACTTAAGGACTCATTCACAAATGAATAAATTCATTTTTGCAATTCCTATTTTTAGAAAATCTTGGTAAGAACATATTTTCCTACATCTGTTAAAAATTAGTTACACGAAAATGTTTTACATTAGTAAAATGTTTTTTATTAGTAAAAAAATCAGGTCTCCTTGGAGAATGTAAATCAACATTTTTTTTTCAAATTCTTATCAAGTTTCCTAAAATCTGATACATATTCTAAAATAATAAAAAATAAAACTAATTATTTAAGTAGATAATCTTTTAATTGCTTTTATATGTAATACATATTAAGGACATTATAATCTGAATATTTTTTTTCGATTAGTAGTGAATTTTTCATAAATTGTTTGCATTTTTATTTTTTCAATTATATTAATTTATAATATTTTAAAACTTCTTAACGTCGTAAAGTTAGGTTATTTAGTTATTAAGTGAAGTCTGTATTTATTAAGTGAAATTTGAAAAAAAATAATACAAATCATCACACTTAAAATTTTTGAAATAATTTTTCGTGTGTCTAAATGTTCTTTTTTAAGTATTGTGTTACATAAGTGAAATTATAGTTAGAAGGTCACATGATTCAAGAGGTTTCCTCCTTACGGATAAACATTTTTAAATTCACTTATTTAAAGAGAAAAAGGGCCCATTTTAGGACCACAAAATATTTCGGTGTGACTAGGTTGGTGACTTGTTTATGTGAACATGTTAATTAGTCGCCATCCAATCTTTGATCCCGATACCTAAGTGAACAGATGCAAAAACCTTTTAAAACGCATACGATTTTCCATCACATACAATGTCTGTTCCGGGCCTCCCGTCTATTTTAAGCATCTTAGTGTAGCCGGTAGCATTCAGTTGAAGAATCTGTTGAAAGTGGATGGGTGGCGTGATGTTTACTTCATTATTCACATCTGGGATCATTTGAGGGATCCGCATACAATCACCTGATATTTCTGTGGTCCACAGAATAAAACAGGTTCTCCTAGCTGCAACAGTTTTTTTTTTTTTTTTCATTTTCATGGATATCTCTGACTGTGGGACTTAAGGACGTTTCACAATTCTCATCGCTAATGTTCTGCAACGACTGTACGAATTGAAGTGTGCTGATAATGTCCGACCGCTGTTAATATATATATATATATTTTGCGCTCCGGTACAGGCAACATGTCACTACTGGAGGCTTCCATTTCCCCGCGAACATTGTGCACAATGGCAACTTCTAAAAAAAAATGTGAAATCTCAACATCGCTCTCATTTGCGTGTATCGCAACAGAAATGATATGACGTACTCTGATCTGCGTTAGCTGATTGTTCGTCATTGAGGCTCTGAAAAGATAAAAACACATAAACTGATTATCAAGTAAATGGAAACGCAAGTGATCAAATACATTATGTCCCCCCTCTCCCTCTCATATATATATATATATATATATATATATATATATATATATATATATATATATATATATATATATATATATATCTGTAAGTATATGATTGGTGTATACGGAATTAATTCAATGTACTTTTTCTTTTTTCCTCAATAATTTTAAAGTTAATATAGATTGAATCTAAATTTTTGAAATAGGTAGTTTTTAATTTTAATTTCAAATTTTATCGTACAATTCAATACTTATTAGTTAGAATAAATTATATTTTAGTATAAACCCAACTTTAAAGCATTAATACTTATTATAAGCTTATAATTCTCGTATACTTGTTTTTTGATTGGTCATTTCAGCTCATGTAACAGCGTTTCCCGTTACGAGGGGTGGTTAATTAATTAGAACCTTTTAAAACCTTTATTCTACAATCTACATTCAACATCATCACTTGATATGACACCAGAGGTGTTGAAACAAAATAGCTATTTTGTAGTGATTTTATAACATATTTATGTTATAATTTTTAAATAAATAATTATATATATATATATATATATATATATATATGTTTATATTTATATAAATAAATGAATAAATAAATATATATTTATATATATATATATATGTATACATATATATATATATATATATATATATATATATATATATATATATATATATATATATATATATATATATATATATAAATAAAAAGAAAGAACAGTAAGATATATAATCCGGTGTTCTTATAGATATTTTTTTCTACAAAATAGTGCTCAATGTAAATTTACAGAGCATTAATATTATAAATTAATTTCTTCTTGTTGTTTTTTTTAATTGTGTAGCGGAAAAACCATATTTTAAATCAATTAATTTAATATATATATATATATATATATATATATATATGTAATATATATATATATATATATATATATATATATATATATATATATATATATATATATATATATATATATATATGTATATGTGTGTGTGTGTTCTTTGGGGGATTAATTGTTAGGGAAAATGGAAATAAATTGGATATATTCTAATCAGAATCACGTATCGCAACATGAATTTTTGAAAAGCTGCGAATAATAATGTCCTTAAAGAATGAGAAAGCATAGTATATATTTAAGATAAGTGGGTGAGAGGGAAAATGACTAAACACCGTAAGGATAATGTGTAAGTGAATTACAAAGCAGCTATTGGCAGGGATTTTAAGAAGACATATTTAATGGATATAAAAACAGCTACATAGAACTTAGTCAGTTGTATTCCAGACTCAGCATTTTCCTATAATTTCGAATATAAAATTCTATACGAATTTCGTGAGCTGCATTGTTCTCCTGCCGCTCTCGATGTGAGAGATTATAAATCCTACCTGTTAAGTCTTTATATATTATTTCTACGTTATTATTTTTAATGAATCCCTGAAAATCAAAAAAAGAAAACAACAGGTAATAATTGCTTGATATATTATCACCTACACATACATGACTAAACCGAAAAATATTATTTCCTTGAATTTAATAAATATTTCATTACAATTTTTTCTACAGGCTACAGTATAACATAGGTTAAGTTCTGAATCTACAGCGTTTGGTATAATTTAATTATATCAACCGGATTGAATATTTTGAAGAAGTTAGATGTTATCTCTGCGAGAATTAAATACAGCGTTCGATACGACATCCTGGCATCGTACGAAAAATGAGGTCCTTTGTTCGAATAACCACATTTTAACAACAGCAACATCAACAATACAATATTCGGTATTGCGTAGAAATGTGTGAAAACTTTTCGATCAAAGATATATTTCAATAAAGCGTTATGCATACTGGTCGTTTAAAATATTGCTCAACTTTTCCAAGAAAGATTAATGGGAGCACAGACGCAACGAAACATTACTTGGGATCTTATCTCTGAAATATTTGTAGACGAGGAAGCTATAGATGTGATTAATGCGTGCATATAAATTTTGCCTCGTTTTAAATTCACAGACGCATGACTATGTGTTCTTTCTAGCTTGAGAGTTTATAGCATTTACAGAGCGATATAATATGGAGCTGACGTTAATATTCCTGTTATCAGACCATACGTCTTTGAAAATGTTTGCAGGTATCTACCTGCCTATAATTTATTGATATTATCTGCAAAAGAAAAAAAAACAATGTTTGGAACAGATTTAAGCTAACAATCTGTCTATCGTGTGTATACGATCAAATTTCAAAATGTAAGCTCATATTATAGATTCAAACACACACCCACATATATGTGTGCGTATGTATGTATGGATGGATATGTGTTGGCGAATATCAGCAGTTAAAGTCGTCTACCTCATAAATTACCGAAAGTGGCAACCGAAAAATGAAAAGTTAGTCAAGCTGACCAGAACTTTCCAAATAAGTTCGATTCGCACTGCATTAACTCATTTTTCCAGGTTTGTGAAAGACTAGGATAAACATGGATAATCGTAATTTTGTCATGATCGAGCGCACAATAATCAGGTTACCTTTTCAGGTTATTTAATATATATCTAATAGGATTAATGTCACGTATGAAGACAGAACGGATTGTTGACAAGCGAAAGGAACAGCCAAACATGCAAATTACAAATTTTATATACCACAATAAAACCAAGTACAACAATTTAAATATCTGGGAAGAAAAGATGTGACATTAAAATCCGACGACGCATTTGGATAGCCAAAGTGGCCTTCAAGAAACTAAGCTAAGAAATATAAAAAATAATTGTTACAAACAAAAACAAAATGTACTAATGCGGAACGTAATGGCAGTCCTTCCATAGCAAAGTGAATAACAGGCAATCAAATACATAAATTAACATAGATTCATTAAACAGTAATTTGGTTCTACTGAGAATACAGTGATTCGAACATGGATGCAATGACGAAGTTTTAGAAAAAAAATGGAAACCAAAAGGAGACATAAAATAAAAAAAGGGTGTTTAAATTCATTGGGAGGATAAAGAGGAAATTTGACGTTGGAATTTTATATTCACATGACAAATTGCAGCCAACAGTGACAAAGAAAAACACCAAAATAACTACCTAAGCAGCTTCTTAAAATTGATGCCAGAGATAGGGTTTAAAAGAGATTTAGAAGAAACTGTGGAGAAAGTTCATGGCCAAATTTCTCAGAAAATGACTGGAAAATTAATACATAGAAAATTACTTCTCCCTTGTACGAATTCGGCGCAAGTACTCTTTGTGAAAAGGATTACAAATTTAAAAACAAACGCACGCGCGCGCACACGCACGCACACACACACACACACACGGCAGTTCCGTATGGGAAATAGGTTCGATTACTCTTGGAGAATGCATGTTTTATACGGAAATTCTAAAACATTTAGGCCAATAACTAATTAAGAAATAAAATGGAACATTAATTAAATAAATTGTATCTAATAGCATAAAGTATAAACTTAAAGTACAATATATATATATATATATATATATATATATATATATATATATATATATATTGATGTATGCTTGTTTATGCATACATACACACATATATATTTATGTATGTTTGATTGTTTATATATATATATATATATATATATATATATATATATATATATATATATATATCTGCCATGAATAGACACAAATTTGTTTTAATTTTAACAATTATGATAATAAAAAGTAAAAATTAAGAACAGGTTATCTAACCGGTTTCGTACTTCGCTCAAAAGAGCTAAATTGAGGTAAATAGAGTAAATTATATAATGGACGACGATTATTGGTGGGAAAAAAATTAGATGGTAATTAGTTGGAGGCCTAATATAATGTCCTTCTTTTTACAAATATTCATGGCAGTGATAAACTTTTGTACCACCAGACACACACACACACACACACACATACCTATATATATATACCTATATATATATATATATATATATATATATATATATATATATATATATATATTGATGTATCTTTTTTTATACATCCATTTATTTGCTTAGATAGAGCATGTGTAAGTAAAAACACTGTACATACGGGCATTACATCTGAATGACGACAGTCTGTTGCATACATGAGCCTAATCCTCCTTTTTTAAAGTCAGTAATAATAATATTCAGTATTTAAAATATTAATTAAAAAATTTGATATGAAAATGAGATTTAAATGTATTACCCAAAACTGTAGTCTAAATAGAATCGCTAAAACATAAGCCTCAAACTTATGATCTATCCCTCAGCGACCAAAGTAATTAAGACAAATTTTTATCGTAAATTATTTAAACGTCGTTTAATTAGAACTATTTATAGGCCAGAATGTATATTAAACACACAAATACACACATATTAATATATATATATATATATATATATATATATATATATATATATATATATATATATATATATATATATATATATATATATATATATATATATATATATTACGAAATGGACAAAGTCCGACAATTTATTTATTAAAGACATTTTTATGTTTAACATTCTTTTTATAGATACAAGTATTTAAGTAAATGCTCTGTTTTTAATAAACAGTATTAAATAACATTTACCGGCCTGAATGTCCGAGAAATTTTCATAGAAAATATTCATTCTTTGACAGGATTCGAACCTGCATCCTATACGGAACCGTCATTTACGCTGGCGTGCCTTACCGTAATATATGACGTCCTTTGTTTACATTTGATACGCCATGAGCAGTTATGAATATTCGAGATTCATGGAAGATTGAAGTTTCTAAGCAGTAAATTCGACCTTGCCTACCGAACCCTTCTTTGTAGCCTAACGGTAAGGCAATTTAATCGGAAAGCCAATCGTCATGTTCCGTCACTTTGAATCCCGTCATTTTATAGTCATCTCTGTTTCTTTTCCACTCAGAAAATCTTTCCATCTTAATTGATTTATTGTATTGCTTGAATTTTGATGTTTAAAATAAAATCTAGAATGCATAGGCTTCTTCTGCTAGAGACTTCGAAACTTAGGCTCTTACGTTAAAAATGTGTAATCATAAGAATATTTTCCAACGGCAAAATTATATAATAAATGAGAAAATGTCCGCCTGTCAGATGTTTTCATTTAAAGGAACACAACACTCTAACTTTCAGATTCATTATTATCTCAACATTTTAACTATTTTCTTATATAATAAATGCGAAAATGTATGTCTGTGTCAAACTTTTCCAATTAAAGTTAGACAACACTCAAAATTTCAAATATCTCAACATCTTTGTCTCACTTCTTATAATATAAATGCTAAAATGGATGTGTATGTCACACTTTTTCAAGTGAAAATATTATTGTTCTCAAACACAGGGTTTCAATATAAAATTGCCCGTGTTTTCAACTTTACTTCTAGAGGTGTAGCCCAACATATCTTACCATTTGGAATCAGGCAAACTCCATGAGAAAATTAAAATAATTACTGAAATTTTCGATTCCCACATTTTTATTACTGTGAGTGTTTTTGGTGAGTTACGTGATTTTTTTTTTTTTTTGACATATTATTTTTGTACGAAAACAATTTTTATAACATGGAACTAAATTTGGGAACAATTAAAATTAATTGCGAAATCCAGCGAAAGTCACCCGTGAAATAAAATTACTTTGTAGGGAAAATAAGAATGTGCGCACATCAAATTGTCTTTGAATTAAGAGGCGACAGACGAATTATTGTAGAACTTTTGAAAGAGAAGATTAAATATTAATGCTATACTTAAATGCATCTTTCAATTTTGTTCTTCTGTAGTTTATCGCATCTACTCCAATTGGGATGAAGCTCTAATCATGAGTCCTCCACAGGAACTAATTTCAGTGCCACCTGATAGGGCGAATTTTAACTTCGTATAATATATATATATATATATATATATATATATATATATATATATATATATATATATATATATATATATCAAACGATTTGTGTTTGTCTGCAGTACGGTTGTCACTTCATGTGTATGAGTGTTTAAGCACATGTTGCTTTAAAATATGATTATATCGATCTTGTATCATGTTATCTTTCGACACAAGTGAATGAATGTGAGAAAAGCCGGGTTTAAATGGAAATCCCGCGCGTACAAGAGACATGAAACAACCACAAATAATTTCAACCCGCTCGGCATTTCTCTTCAGTAAATTATAAGACGTAACGGACCAATTCTGAATCTTCACCTTCATGAGGAATAGTACACACCCTGTCGGGAGCGTTGGACACACGTAACAAAGTACAATAAATATCCAAATGTTTGTTTTTTTAGGGAGTAAGGCTTATCAATACACGAATGCAATATCGTAAAAGCTACAATGAAATGACTGGCTTATGTGTATATTTGAACTCGAAGATTATTCAGTTGCCTCGCCATTTCCCCTTAGGCGCCAGGTGATTTAACAAAGCTCATCATATATTAGTGTATTAACTAGGGGAGTGTCTCCTTGGTATTGAACTTAATATAAAACAAGAAAATAAGTAGTAAACACTAAAAAAAAAATAATAATGATAAAAAGAAATAAAGAAATAAATATGACTTTCAACGAATTCTGACATCGTAATATGATTTGATATATATATATATATATATATATATATATATATATATATATATATATATATATATATATTCCAACTTATCGTTTTTTTCATACTGAAGGAGGTTATATTGCGTATGTCAATTGTAAATTTAAATTATGAATATAACTTTTTAATCTGATTTTTTGATTCCTACGTATTGACTTAAATATTTTTTTTTATTAAAAGGTTTTAATAGGCAGGTAAATGTTATCTGCCGGAATAAATTTATTACGAACTTTAATGTGATTTTAAATGTCTTTTACTATATATATATATATATATATATATATATATAGGGGGAGAGAGAGAGACAGGGAGATAGAGTGAGAGAGAGAGTGATAGATAGATATAGGTATAGATAATTCTATCTGCGCGCGCGTGCGTGCGTGTGTGTGTGTGCGCGTGCGTGTGTGTGGATGCATGTATCTATGTACGTATGTAAGCATTTCCCCCCAAGCAAGGCGGGAGTGCTACTAGCATGCAAGGTGGTTAGGGAGAGTGAGAGCCAGAGTAAGATATCACCTTTGCTCAAAGGTTATAGTGAAGGACGAGTTTCAGGATCAAGGCACCAGAAGATCGATTGGCATTACATTTCACTACTTGAAGATTATAGCTATCAGCGAGGCAAGTAAGAGGAAGAGAAGTGCCAGAGAAGAAGCTTTTGGGGTCGACGTTGCGTTTACATTTAACTGTTTCGTCAGTGAATGTGTGTGAACTAAATATCAAACTTAAAGTCATGGAGTTGTGCTACCAGTGAAAGTAGACCGTCAATGCAATTGCCATGAAAATAATTGTAGAAAAGACAGAGGGAAACCACATCCATCTGTGAGAAAGTGACTTTAGATAAGATGTCATATATATATATATATATATATATATATATATATATATATATATATATATATATATATATTGTTGGGCACGTAGCCGAGTAGTTCGAATCATGAGACCCGGGTTCCAATCTCACCATAGCCGATGTGTCAGGAAGGAGACCACCTGATATTATCGAAAGTGTCGATCCCAGCGTGTGGTATATTTGGAAAGTGCCTGAAAACAATGTCACCAGTGACATTGGGTAGACTGAGTACCTGGCTTTGTTCAAACTGTTCATCACATTAGATAACATACTCTTTCCTAGTAACTGTAAATACAGTCAGCTCAGAATAGTTTCAGTATAAACCGCAACAAACACAAATGTGCCTGGGCAAGCATCTGCAATAAACGGGTATCCTCGATAACGAGTGGCCATATATATATATATATATATATATATATATATATATATATATATATATATATATATATATATGAATGTTTATATATATATATATATATGAATGTTTATATATATATATATGAATGTTTATATATATATAAATATATATATATATATATATATATATATATATATGAATGTTTATATAATTCAGCGGTCTATTATGTCATCCAGAGAGTAGATTATGAAAGCCACGTGCCTAATATTTGAAGATATTCAATGTAACATGCAAACATATTTCAATAAACCTTCTTCCTTTCCCTCTTAACTTCGTATATTAATAAGAAAAAATCTTTACATTTGGTTGTTGATTCCATGAGACACTTGGCTTCCGTTAACAAACTAAAACAGTGCAAACCTTGTGGAGTTCTGAAAGAAAAGAATGTTCTTACAATTAGCAAATCTGAAAAAAATATATTGTCTATGTTATTTCTAATAAACAAATGTGTAAGAAATGCAAAATTTCAAATTGGTTAAATACATACACAAAGAAATGTTTAGGGCAGACTGCAAAGTATCGTCGCCTGATTTGATACATCGGCAAATATAAAATCTAACATATTTTATTTACATTATTCGGACTATTCTCCTCATCTTTGTCGCCATATTTATTACGACGTTTCGGCCGTTCTATTCTCCGTCCTTTTTCAGGTGCTTAGACTGTCGAACTGAACCCTTTATTTTGATTACTGGCGTAGACTGTTCTAGTTCCACGTGCCATGTTTTAATGGATGTTAGTTATAAGTTATCTCCCGTTAATTTCCCTCTGAATATGGTCCACAGCCTTAACCGGGTATTGAACTCACACTCTTTGGGTCCTGTCACTGGATCTAAGTAACGCCTTTATGCACTGTGTCATGTGTCCTTGAGCGTACAACGGCCAAAACAATGTAATAAATACGGCGAAAAAGATGTTGACAATAGTCCGAATAATGTAAATAATGTTACTAATACCTCATCCCAGAAATATAGAGAGATTCTAACACACTTAAATGTGAACTTAAGTAAATAAAAGTAATTATCTAATATTATTGAATACTTATTAATATGTTTTACCAAAAATAGTTTAATTTTTTATGTCTTTATGTGTTGTTGTCATAATATAAACTTTTAAATTTGAAGAGGCCAAGAAAAAATAGTCATTATCGATACACTAAAGGAAATAAATGCTAGCTGGAAGGTAGTAAAGATTTGCCTACAGAAATAACTTGCACAGATACCTGTCCATAAGTGACAATGCACTACAAGAATTCCCATATTATACGACTGTTCTCCAAAGCAGCCTCTCAAAATGTCACCAAATTGTTCGGGCTCCTTCCTGCTAGTCGACATGCACTAACCACAAAACTGCTTATTCGGTACAATCTAAATGAGGATCGTAGATTCCAGCCAGTGATATCATTAAAACCTCATGACTGCCAATTTTATTACGGTCTCAGTAAAGTGAACAACTATGTCTGTTAAAAAAAACAAAAAAAAAATGGAGAAAGGTGTGAACTGAACGATAGGCGAGCATATATACACCATTTAAATATGAATAAAATAATCAAAAATAATATAGTAAATAAAATTCGAAGTGTGAGTGAAGACATTTGAAGTATAGTGTTAAACTATAGCCCTTGCGATTCAAGTGATGGTATCAATTACGGACATGAAATTGTGTAGCATAATGAATTTTAACTACTTCATTAGATTTTAATATCATTGCATTGTCTCTTAAGTTAATCTAGAAAATCCTGAAAACATAAAAATCTATATAGTTTGTACAAGTCATGAGTTAAAAAATGGTTCAACTAACATCAAAGTTCATTTAGGATAAATAAATATAGAAATCAAACATCTCTCTCAAAGTACTTCCGACACGTAAAAGAATCCAATAATTCACCTTCAGTAAAATGGAAGTTAATAAGAAAAGCTAGAATATGTAGGTCATTAAATGACTCATGTCCTTTATGCATACATGAGAAACTATATATTACTAAGTTTATAAAAAATACAAATTTTCTGAATAAGAGAAATGAAATAGCTATTTTTGTCTGTCATTGTCAAAAATTTTCCTTAAATAATATTTAAAAATAAAATCAAAAAGTGCGACCTGGTAATATACATATTTATATTTGATATGAAAAAATAATTTTATATGTTGTAAGTAATTCTATTACATTAACGTGTTTTATAAAAAATATAGTCTGTTAACATTAAGAGTCAATATATTTTAAAACTGTAGTTAAATAGAACGAATTCTACCCTAAATATCTTTTAAAATTGTAGTTACATAAAATCTCTCTCAAAGTATTCTAGCACTTAAAAGAATCCAATAAAACACCTACAATAAAATGAAATTAATAAGAAAAGCTAGAATATGTAGGTCATGAAATAACTCATGTACTTTGCACATACACGAGGAAATATTTCTTACTAAGTTTTTAAAAAATATATGTTTACTGAATCAGAGAAATGAATTAGCTATTTTTTGCAGCATTGTCAAAAAAATTTCCTTAAATAATATTTAAAAATAAAAAGTAAAAAAAAATGCGTGGCCTGGTAATATACATACTTATACTTGATACGAAAAAATAATTTTAGTACATTTACTTGTTTTAAATGAAATATAGTCCATTAAAAATTAAAAGTGAAAACATTTTAAAACTGTAGTTAAATAAAACGTATTCTAAACTAATCTTTAAGTATACAAATAGAAAAAAATGCCGTAAGAATTTTTTGGCCGTTAACAGTAATTTTTTTTAAAAAACCCAGACGACATGCATTTAACGGATGTCAGAATTCGTTTAAAAATACGCCCCTATATTACCTAAACATAACCCCTATTTCGAACGCAAGTAATAACTGATACAACAAAAGTTAATAAAAATGACCACGCTACCACACATTGTTTGAATGACTGGATCTCTCTGTATCCTTGGAAACAGCGAATTATGAATTTTTCTGTGCATTTAAAACTCAATAAATTTTTAAAATAACTTACTCCAAAATTCACTTGAGGATGAAATGGAACTAATGGTTTTAATTTAATTAGAAAATTAAATCCGAAGGTTTTAGCTTTCTTTTTTAAAACATGGTTATTAATGTGTAATTAATTTATAATATTAATGCTCTGTAAATTTAAATTAAGCATTATTTTGTAAAAATAAAAATATCAATAAGAACACCAGATTATATATCTTACTGTTCTTTCTTTCTTTATATATATATATATATATATATATATATATATATATATATATATATACACACACACACACACACACACACACACACACACACACACACACACACACACTAGACAAAAGAGATCTTTCGCTCCTCTCCGTTACACCAAGGTTATCGTTCTGAAGTTGTTTGCAAGAATTACAAAAGATAACGTCATTGTACCATTTTTTGGCATTATATTTGTTCTGTGGTATCAAACCGTTGTTCATTTATAAATATATATATATATATATAAATGAAAGTAGGAAGCACCCAGTGAGAAGCGAACTCACTACTCAAACGTAATTGTTTGAACGAGTTAAGCTTGCTAACCATTACACCACCTTGAAAGGCCAGGCGATTCTTATATAATTAGTACTCCAAACATGTTTATTAGCTTAATTAATATACAGAAAAAAAGATAGATCAGTGACTTAATTAGAGCATATATATATATATATATATATATATATATATATATATATATATATATATATATATGTGTGTGTGTGTGTGTGTGTGTGTGTGTGTGTGTGTGTGTGTGTGCGTATGTGTGTGTGTGTGTGATTACACAACTACATAATAACTATATTAAACATATAGATAATGAATCAAAAATAATAGAAAAATTCATTTTACAACCATTCCCGAAACTATGTGGAAAACATATTTCCATTTGGTTAAATGTCACAAGATGGCGCATATAAAAAGGGAAAGAGAGAAAGACAGGTGAGTAAGTTTTGATTTGAATTTTCACATAGAGGAATATAGAAATCACAATGTTTAAATCATTTCTTCAACTTATACATTTGAAATCATAGAGATTTTTTAAGAGTTTCCACGCAAAAAAGAAATTCCCCTTTTAGAATCATTTGCATTCACATGTGACAATGACAGCAACCAGGAAATTAAATTTGAAACGATATTTGCATATTGTATTTGTGCTTTAAGGCAAAGATTAAATACTAACATCTTTGAGCTTTAAGGTAAAGATTACATACTAAAATCTCTTAAATACCAACCAATATATTATTATTTACATGCGGTATATTGTCTACATGTTTGTTATTGTTATATAGGAATAAAGTGACGCTGCTGACACTTGAATTTGAACATAGATCACTGGTGAGCAAACACGGGCGATCCAATTATTGAATTTAATAGACCACGTAAGGTGGAAATTGAACTCAGTAAGCAGTTTTCAATTACACCCCTATAACCATTACCCTACTCACACATCTTCACAGTATTTTTCGTTACACATTGTATTAAAGTAGTAGTGTTTATCACGAATTCAATTTAGGAGAAATATATCCATTCAGAAGTAATGTAAACTACTACGAGAATATGTCATGGTTACTGGCATAAATGCATTTGGTTAGTTTAAGTGTCATTTTGCTAATTGAATTCTGCCTGTGAAAATAAAACTTTTTTGCGATTATAGATGAATCCAAAATATATTTGAAGTAAAAAATGCTACATAAATAATAGTAAAAATAATAAAGAAAGCATCTAAAGGTGTAAAGAAAAACGCTCTTTCCAATGATAAAAACTTTCATGAATCAATCCTCCGAAAACATTTTATTTTTCTGATCAAAGAATTGCCCAAGGTTATAAGTGAAATTGATTAGAATTTTTTTATTACGATTTTTTAAACACCGGAAGCAATACTATACCCTACTTTAATATGTGAGAAATACGGTTTGAATGCAAATTCACTGGCGAAAGTATAAAAGTTTTTTTTTTTTTTTTAGATTGGCACTAAAGAAACTTGTTATCGAGATGGAATATTGCAAAAATTAAACTCGAATTAACTCACACAATATATCCACTACAAATGAAGAAATATACGAAGATGTCTGGAGGGTACACGATTGAAATAGCATCAGTCTCCATACTACTACGAATATATATATATATATATATATATATATATATATATATATATATATATATATATATATATATATATATATATATATATATATATATATATATATAAAAGAGAGAAGGGGAGAGCAAAATCAACTTGAAATACCGGTTCGCGAACGATTAAAGTTAAGAAAAATTAGTAGCTAGATGGGCGAACCGTTGGGAATACGAGTTGCTGTAAATTTAGATATAGGAGATGTTTAAGGATTTGAAAATTGTAAATAAGACAGCCTAGTTCGAATTCCACTCTCGATACGGTATGCATCTAATCTCACTGCAGATATGAATTAATTAGTATGACTTGTATCAGTAAATTATTATTATCAACTTTATTTCCTTTTATTGTAAACGATATTATGTCTTTAAATAACCTGCAAATCATTGATAAATCATTGATAAATCATCAATCCTTACATATATATATATATATATATATATATATATATATATATATATATATATATAATATATATATATATATATATATATACTTTCATGATTTCTCATACACAGCAGACGTTGTCTCGGGGAACTTGCTCCCTCGTAGAGGTGATAGAGCAATGGTTCTATCACCACCACTGGGGGGCAAGTTAGCACTGGTTAGTTAAATATGTACACATTTCGACAGCTGGCTGGGAGAAGACGAGAGAGAAATTATATACAACAGTATCAAGAAAGTCTCGCAAAAGACATCTCCAGAAGATACGGAATATGCAACGTATTGAAGGACACAGAGATTGCGAGGAATAAATTATCGCCATTTCATATTTATAATTATATATTTATAATTCTATCCAGGCGTTTTGTTTTATTTCAGTTTTGTCGACTGCGAGGTATAGTCGGGTCAGTTGGGCAACATCTGTGAGAAAAAGAGCAGCATGATGTAAATCGTTCCGCCAGAAACTTGGAAAAGGCATGCTACACTGCTTGGCATTCTCACCGTAAGCTCCAATACAAGACGTGTGTCTGGATAACAGTGCAGTCCAGTGGTGATTATGACAGCTTGAAAAACGAACGCTGAGGGCTCTGATAAGAAAATTGATCCCGAATTTGTTTGTGATGGTCTAAATCTAAACACAGAGATCTACATCAAGTGCCTTGAAGATGCAGAGTTCTATAAGTCAAGAGAGTGACTGGTGGAAGAAATTATGTCTGGCAACTGGACTCTTCATCACCCCACACAAGAAGCAGACAATTTTTGCAACCAGATTACCCCTTATATCTTGCCAACTAGATCTCAAGACAACAATCCTTTTGATTATTGTGTTTATGGTGCAGTTGAGCGAGAGGTCAGCAAATCTTTTTAATACCAAAGATAAACTGAATGCAAGGATTATGGCAGTATTCACCAAATTAAAAAATGTGGCCGTCCAGAAGAGGTGCAGGAAATTCCGAAGCGATTTTATTGAATAAATTTACTTTTATTGTTACAAGATATTTTTTGTGTGATGTTGGGAAATATATCTGTTAAAATACGAGGTTAGTTGTTATTTTCATTTTTGCGTAATTTAGACGGCAATTTATCCATCACACCCTTCTCGTCCACTGATTTTTTTCCGATTCATTCCTGTTTATATGTGATGATTTCAGTTTATATATATATATATATATATATATATATATATATATATATAGCTATCACAACCGAGTATTTAGAATTATTGTATTTCATGACGATACCGAAAAAAAATTTACAAAAAAATCCTTGAATTTAATGTTCTGATTATGTCGACCAAGTGTAACCGATTAGTTCCAAATAATATACTGATTTTCTTGCTATCAATCTGTTGTAGCAAACCTACGGACGATAATGTGTATGTCCTCATTCACATAAATAGAATAGTAAACACTGTATGTTGATCTGCAGTTGGAAATTTATCTCCAGCTGTGCTGATCAAACTCTCTGTCTCTGCGCAGAGAGGATCCACAGATGAGGTTATGTTGAAGTGTAGAATCTCGTTTCGGGAAACAGCTACCTATCCCCGTTTTATATGGGGTCTACGGAGATTTTTTCGTCGAATCTACAGGCTCAGATACCTCTCATTATATTCGGCCTTCTGCCACATCTGACCGCGTGTGGCGGTTAGTAGATATTCTGCAGTTGAAGATTCAGCTCCAGCTGTGCTGGTCAAACTTTCTGCCTCCGGGCAGAGAGGATCTCCAGACTAGGCAGTGTCAAAAGGCATAGTCTCATCTCGAGAAACGTTTTATACAGGGGTCTACGGGGATTTTTCGCCGAACCTACGGTCTCAAATACCCCGTATTAAATTCAGACTTGTGCCATATCTGACCTCGTGGAACTGTTGGTAGATATCCTGCCGTTGGAAATTAACTGTGGAATTCGCTTGACTCACGTGTAGCAGTTGACTTCTTCTACGCGCTGCTGGCAAATCTTATATATGTTGTTCTTGTCTTAAATATTATCGTGCATTACACAATTTCGTTTGATTATTCTATTCAGTAACCTTCCCAGGGTTATAAAACAATCTTTAATTTTCTTTTCTGCTGTGTAACTTTATTGTTTAAGATATTGCGATGTTCATAACACGATTTCTTCGTTTGCGTTTAATTATGTAATCAATTAGGAATTATCACATTTTTCATCATGAAGCTTAATGCTGTTTAGTGAACAAATGTTTTATCTTTCGACAACCAAACGGAAAAGATTATACAAAATTCAACGCATCACAACAGCTACCTCACCATCTCACCATTATGGAAAGGGACGGGGAAAACCCACTGTAAATATGTTTCTAATTCAACCTGGATTTATGGATAGCGGCTCGTATTGCGGCATTGGCGAGCCTAGTTCGAATTCCAGTCGAATCCATTACATTCACTTACGTGCTAATAAACTTGGGAAATGTATGAATCCTCTTCTTCTCCCGTCAGCTATTGGTAAATAGCAGGCCAGGCCGGGTTCTACAGGCTTAAATGGCAACTGGTCTACCCTAGAGAGAAAGGGCAACCTACCGCAGGAGAAAATCTGCCTCGTCAGTCATATATCGAAATATATATGATCGCCTAAGCGTGTATCACACATGGCACATAACTGACTGATATTCACTTACGCGCAAATACACTGGTGAATCTGCCTCGTCAGAAATGTATCGAAAGATATATGATCACCTAAGCGTGTATCACGCAAAGTACATAACTGACATATATTCAATTACGCGCAAATACAGTGTTGTTGTCCCACCATCTATATAGCGTAAAAAAGAGATCGTCCGTTGCTTACAACACAGAGCAAAAGTCATAAGTAGCGACCCAGAGACGTTAGATAAAGAATTGGTCAGTATAAGTAGTACCCTACAACGCAACAACTACCCTGGGTACATGGCAGCAGCCCCCCAAAACTGGAATAGGCGGGCACAAGAGGAGGAAGACAACAACACTCAGAAAACAGTCTGTCTGCCTTATGTGAAGGGGTTATCAGAGAGAATACAAAGGATCTGCGGTTCATATAACATCAGGACAACTTTCAAAAGCTTGACGACACTTTGCAGATAACTGCCATCCATCAAACATGGCATGTGGAACTAGAACAGTCTACCCCAGTGAGCGAAAGGGTTCAGTTCGAAATTCCAATCACCTGAAGAAGGCCGGAGCGTACAACGGCCGAAACGTTGTCATAAAGAGTAATGACTAATTTTTAAAAAATGATTTTTAAAGAAGAAAATAATTATAATATTTTGCTCTACTGTTTGTCTCAAGCACGGATTTTTTTAAAAATAAAAATAATTGATAAGAACACAGGATTATAAATCTTACTGTTCTTTCCTCTTCTTACACACACACACACACACACACACATATATATATATATATATATATATATATATATAAATATGGAATCTTTTTTCTAAACTAATATCGAATTTCTATTAAGTAAAAAGAGAGAAAATTTCGAGCGCCCAAAAACGAGTTATATAACTCGCAAAATGGTATGCTTGTAATAGATTTCATCAACGTCACAACATGAAACCAACAGATTCAATTCCAGAACTGATATATAAATAGTTTAGCTTGCAGATAATATTTAATGCAACACGTAAATGGCATCAGCATATATCACAAATCAATGTACGTTACTATGTCATATACAATGTCTCTCTTTCTGTTTTCAGAAGAACTATATATATATCTATATCTATCTATCTATCAATATATATATATATATATATATATATATATATATATATATATATATATATATATATATATATATATATATATATATAATTTCCTCACCGGTCACACAATTCTGAGTTTCTTGCACAATACAATCTTGAAATACTTATCGAAAACTGACCGTTCCATAATTTAAATATTAATATACACTCCAGTCTCTAGTAATAGAGTGACAGTCCATATATTTTCGGGGTTTTAAAAAAATAAATAAATATAGGTATCAATAAATGTAAAAGACACATATCTGTACAAGTTTTATACCGCGTGCGATGGATAAATTATCGTCCCAATTATTCAAAATTGAGAATAACATTCATATCTCATTTTAACCGGTATACTTAACAAAATCATACAAAGTATCTTGAAAATTTAAGAGGAAATTTATTCAATAAAATCGCCATTGGCTGCAATACGGCATATTGATGACTTCGTATTCATTTTCATCTATTCTGGATGGCCTCTTTCTATAAGTAGGTGAATACTTCAAGAATCTTTCCCTTCAGTTCATCTTTGGTTTTACCAGGATTTTTTTTTTGGGGGGGGGGGATCTGTCGACCAACTGCTCTTCACACAAATAAAATCAAGATGGTTGCAGTCTGGGGAGTAAGAAGTACAAATATAAGGGGTGATGTGGTCGCAGAAATTTTCTTAGAATAATTACTGCTTTATTTTGCTCATATGGCATGGTGCAGATTCCTATTGCCAAAGCTAGGGCTTACCATTTGGCACTCTCTTCACCTCAAGCCACCTATTCGTTAATTCTTTTAGAAAAGATTAGAGAGATTTTTTTTTTCCCCAGAAGGATTTACTTCGTAATTGCCGAATCATCTATATTGTTCTTAGATTAACAGCCAAACACTCTGAAATGTTAATATTGGTGCTTTCAGCCGAATGCTAAGATCTACAGCATGCCGTTTCCAGATTTCTGGCGGGATGAGTTCTTTCTGTTGCTCTTTTTCTCACAGACGTTGCCGAACTGTTCATAATATACTCTGTATTCGAAAAAACAAAACAAAAATCAACGCGAATGAAATTGTTTTATTTTTTTTTTTTTTAGTTTTTTGGTGTCTGTTTTCTAGATGATAATTTTAGCACTGTTTATTAGTTGTTTTTTTAATAATTGCAATTTTATAGTAATTGGGTCATTGATTTTTTTAGTTAGGAATGCACGAATTTATTCAAATGATTATAAATGGTTTATAAGAAAAGTCAGCCATGACATTCTATTAAATACGTTATGGCAAAAAAAAATAATAATTAAATTTTGCTTTTGTCAAAATAAATGAAGGTATAAGTTTGATAATTAATTTCGTTATTTGGGCAATTAATTATTTTGACAACTATTTTAATATTTTTCTGTCAAGTTCACTTCAGGATAATTCTGGGGGCGACTTCAAATGTTTGAACAGTAGTGGATATATATATATATATATATATATATATATATATATATATATATATATATATATATATATATATATATATATATATATATACGTTCAAATGCAATTAAACGTTTCGTTGTTCTACCAACTCAGCGGGCATGAATTATTACTTTTGATTAAAAATAATTTCTCATGCCTGCTGAATTGGTAGAAAAACGAAAATTACTCTTGCACTTTGAACAAAGGTATATGTATATTTCTTAATATATACATCTAAGCTCTGTTTGGCAACAGTGAGCACTGATTTGTTTACACCTAAAATTGTGTAAACATTTATTCACTTAACTCTACATGTGCGCATATAACCGGTTGCTTTTATCTAGGTATTTGGTTTAACCACAGTAATACATACAAACACACACACGCACTCATATATATATATATATAGAGAGAGAGAGAATACGACTATATAACCCCACGTATATTTAAAGAATATATAAAAATTGTAGCTGCATCCAAAATACATGACATCACATGGATACTTATATACAAATTTAAGACGATTATGAAGCGATACATAGAGAAATAGGGATTCGAACATCTTGATGTAATGGTTAGCCAGAACATCTCACTAGAAAAATTGACTTGGTAGTCAAGTACATCCTCATTGAGAGCCCCATGCATCCGTCCTTGTGTAACAGCCATAACACGGTAAGAAAATAAACATGTACATTTAGATATCCTAGTAATATTAATTAAATTTAACAATATAAATGAGTGTTAGCGATGAGCATGTGTGCGCGCTTGGTCAGAAAGTTTAAAAGCAAGTTTTGTAGATATGCATTTATGTATGTAAGTGTGTTATGGCAGAGGATATAGAAAATGTGGGAAATATATACTTCAATTAAGTTAATTGAAATAGCGCTATGCAACCTGACGTGCGGTGCCATTTAGCGTTATAGCTCGTATGATATATAGTCTTTTTTATAGTTGTTCTGTGTAGGAGGACATATATTTTCTATGCGATTTCTAAGCCATTCAGGCGGGTAAAGGTTGTTAAAACTGTTTATTATGAAGAGAGCATTGACTGAAATATTTGTATCTATAAAATAATGTATATATAAAATAATCGTCGGTCTTATTCCATTTCATAATACACACACACACACACACGCAGATATATATATATATATATATATATATATATATATATATATATATATATATATGTATATATATATATATATATATATATACAGAATAAAATAGCGAGTTAATGGCTAAATCACTTCGAAAACAAGACTTAATGAAACATTTATTTACTACCAATTCCTTGAATAATAAGGTCCTTATATTCAAGTTGTTGCCAGACGGAAGACACATGACAAGTAATTTAAAATTGCCATATTCAGAGCGCAAATATATATATATATATATATATATATATATATATATACATATATATATATATATATATATATATATATATATATATATATATATATATATACATATATATATATGTATATATATATACATATATATATATGTATATATATATATATATACATATATACATATATATATATGTATATACATATATATATATATATATATATATATATATATATATATATATATATATATATATAATGAATACAGAATCAATAAAAATTTCTTTTAGTCATTATTTATTTCGTGGAATATACATCCATCTCTTCCGACCAGCTGAGTCAATAATTAGGCAAATCCCTGACACTGTAAACATTAGAATTAATAGATTATCATATATCAGAAAAAAATTCTTCAATGTGAATGAAATAACTCATAATGTAGACCTCAAAATGTAATTTAAATAAGAATCAAGCTAACAGAAAACAATTCAACTAATAAAACCAAAAGTAGAAGAAATACAGTATGGTTTATACCCGCATTTTTATAAATTATCTAATGTATATATTGGCAGATATTACCTAAATTTTATAGAGAAACTTTTTAATCATACCAGCCCTCTAAAAAATATTTTCAATAGAAAAACTAAACTCTAAATCCATTTATTAGCAAAACGCTGGTCTGAAGAGATGGATGCAAAGTCTACGAAATAAATTATAACCAGAGGATTTGTTATGGAATATGTATTCATTATTTATATATATATATATATATATATATATATATATATATATATATATATATATATATATATATATATAGCCACCCCCGACACACGCACGCAGACACACTGAGATACACTTACGCACCGACACACAGAGACGTGCTCACGCAGACAAAACTCCCAATTTTTTGGTTTATTTATATTACCATGGCCCAATGATCACCCAGGTGGCGTGTTTCTGAAAGTGCTTGCTTTGTGTGTAGCATAGTAAGAGGTCATATATTCAAGTGTCCTACGATGCTGGCATCCCACGCTCACCTTTTCACTGTTGAAACTGTTAAATGTAGCCGTCACTTCTACTCCAATAGCTTCATATCTCGCACCTCTCGCCTGTGAAACTTCCTTCTCTATTCCTGTTTTCCTGATAGCTATCATCTCCAACTATTCAAATGTAATGTCAATCGACATCACCTGTGGCTTTGATCTATCCTCTATCCTTCTCCTCATCCTTCTCCTCATCCTTTCCTCTATCACTCCTATCTGCTCTCACTCTAAATCCTCTGTAACCCCTTGTGAGATAGTGGCTTCCCGCTTTTATTGGGGTAAAAAAATTACAATGTTTATGTGGGATAACGGTAAACCATGTTCATCTACAAGATATGATTGTAGAGGTTGAGGAAACATCCCCTTTGGAGCAAATACGATGAAGTAGCTGTTCATAGACATAAGCCATTCGGCTAAAACTTACTTCTCACGAATCATTTACAAATAGAATAAGGTTGACTCGCTGCAGTGTACGTATCTGTGAATGTTAGAACCTGTGGAAAAATGTAATATTGATTGCAAGTACATTTTCGATATAAATAACAATAGAGAAGCGATAGACTTTCAATGTGACATCTGTGGAATATGGGTTGTACACTGGAAAATAATTAATCACCTACAAGTCCGCGGAGACGCTTTAGGAATCTATCAAGTCTAGAAAGTGAAGGGTGCGCTGCTCCAAATTATATATGCAAGGAATACTCGGTTTTCGTCCTAATCGATTTCTTGCAAAGGTATAGAATATTAGAAGACCGGTAAATCCTAGAGAACTTCTTGAAGCCAATCACTTTTCGCGATGTATCGCATATACGAAGATTAGCAATGAAGCGCATATATGAGTCCTACTTGAGGTCTAAAGTGAACTTAAATCCCATTGCGAAAGACGGACACTAACTGCCTGTTCGGTGATGATGGCATGTTAATAGTTTGGCTTTTGAGGTACCGAGTATGACAAGCCAGTTCTCTTAGCCCCATTGAATTGTTAGACTTAAGTCAAAGGAGAGATCAGCTGGTAATTGATAGATAAATGTGGCTGTTTTTCTATTTCTGTAAATGTGTTTGCGTGTTTAAGAATAACTCTCCATGAAAGGTGATTAGTAATAATGAAGGACAAGGAAATTTATAAGTTATTCCCCAGTATATTTCATACTGATCTTGGCACATCCCAAGTGGTCAAATAAATTGCTTTCAGCGGCCAATTTTTCTACAATTTACCCGTAGGGAATACGTTTTATTTCTTCGACTACGCAATAAGTTTTAAAGCCACTTGAGAATTCACAATTCATATCAGTTTATAGAATTTATATTTTACCTATATTTGTGTGTCCAAGTTCTAAGGGTGAATTGACTGCAATAAATAACTTTAATATGCAGTACTTTGCAATAAATAACTTTAATATGCAGTACTTTGCTATATATATATATATATATATATATATATATATATATATATATATATATATTTGAATAAAAACAGATCATTCTAAGGTTTCATGTAATAAGTTATTTCCCCACATCGTTTTCAAATTGTTATGGATCATCAGACTTTACATCCAAAGGTTGAAATGAAAAAAAATCATTTCAAACTTTGGAAGTAAAGTCTGATGATCCAGAACACTTTAAAGGGCTGTTGTGAAATAACTTATTACATGGAACCTTAAAGTGGTCTGGTTTTATTAAACTTTATTTGCTCTGAATTTACATTGAGCTCTCTGGATATCATCCTCATTGGGTCTACCCATACGGATTACCTAGTTTTGCATAAACTATATATATATATATATATATATATATATATATATATATATATATATATATATATATATATTATTTTCAGTTAGCGTCATCCTAGTACAAAAATGACGCTATTTAATATATGTTTTTATCACTGTAACTTCATCAATCCTTTCATTGGTGTCTAAACTTTTCTTAGGGTTGGATTTTTTTTTATGATTCTATCCCCCTTTTTAACGTAACTGTTAGATCGATGTACAGATGTGTTTAAGATAGTTGCCTATGGCTGGCAGCAAGACAAGAAGGCTGTTCACCAATATGAGACTAAAAGTTCTTCAGAAGTAGACAGAAGAGGAAAGAAACAGTTTTTTTTTTAATAAGTTGCTTCAAATATATTTCAGATCAACCTATCCACTTTTTTTTAAGGCTGACAGTCCGACAAGGTCAAAATTGCAGCCGATGTAGAAATCGATCTCGTCCATCATTAACTGGGGCAAAAGATGTTTTGTTAATTTTGACGCCTCCAAAACTAAATTTCCTCCATTGATCATCTGATAGACCGCTCTCAGCCTTCTATCTGTAACCTCCAGTAAAATCCCTCGCTTCGCATTCTCGTGTTAACATACCCAGCCGTTATGAAGAGAAAGAATATACAGATTCCATTGCTGTTTCAAGTGTTAAGAATGTAGTTTCTGTTTTGTGCGAGATAATTTTTCTCTGCAGAATCTCTCTTACCATTCATTCCTGCTTAGAATATTACTGCCACGTATATTACTTACGTAGGATCCGATGCAATTGCTTGAGATCCTTAATAAAATCTAAAGAAGAATCAGCAATATTATTGGTCCTGATCTGGTGGCTCGGCTGCAGACACTTTCCCACCGCCGTAACCTTGCTCCACTGTGCCTTTTTTATAAATAGTTTCATGGTAAGTGTTCGGGTGAGCTCTTCTTTATGGTACCTGCATTTTTAATTTAAGCGCAGCACTAAACTGACGTCGAGATATTAACAATACACTACTGAGCTTGTTATATCTAGCCGTAAGTTCTATGTAAACAGTTTCTTTTCTCGCACTTCTCGCTTGTAAAAATCCCTTCCTGTTCCATGCTTGCCAGCTAACTTTAATCTGCATAATTTTAAATAAAATGTCAATCGTTATCTACTTTTCTTCTGATTACTCTTTTCTCTTCCCGAACATTATTAATATTTATGTTCATAATTCTTCCACACCCTGTAACCCCGTGTGTTTTAGTGGCTTTATTGCCTTGCACGGGGTTGATGCCGATGAAAAAGAAAAGAATACAAAAATGATTATAAAGAAACATTCAACTCTACTCCAATATCTTTATCCAATTCCGTAAAATTTATATTTAATTATTAATATTTATAGTTTTATCACTATGAACAATATATGAGAATCCATGATAAATTTCAAATAGTTATTTTTAAAACCCTTTATTCGAAATATTTAATACAATTAAGCAATATGTTAGAATACATACTAATTACTTGAAACCAATGATTTAATTCCCTTTCTTTCAACAGTCCATTTTAGACCCACTTGAGTGGGAGGTGTAATCAATGTCTAATTTTCCTCAGATTCAGTCATTTGCAGTGGTTTGTAGTAATATGTATCTATTTTCGAGGTGTGTGATGAAATTTGTTTGGCATTGAAAAAAATTGCGTCATCTATGATTGCTCTGTTTTTTTGTTTTTTTTTTTTTCACGCCTAGACTCTATTGTCTCGACTATCGATTAATTGTCTTACAGCCATTATCTGCGATGGACGTTACTTCAAGTAAGCATAACAAAAATTGTAACTTTGCCCGAACATACTAGCAAGACTAACTAGTGAGCAAATCAAATTACTAGACTGTCCTTGAAACACTCCTGATTTAAATCCAATCAAGGTTCTGTGGTCAATCTTCAAGAAACGACTTCGTGGAATGTAGACACGAAATACGTAGATGTGTACTTTGTTAAGGTCCCTTGGAAAAATACGAAAAAAAAACAACGTTAATAATGATACACTTATTCGTTTTGCTTCAATAAATTTTCACAAAGTGTACCTATCAGATTAGGTAATATTTCTAAAACATTATCATCGTTCGTTTTAATATTACACAAATTCAAAAATGCTTTCTATTTATTACAAAATGTATTCTTCAAAAATTAAAGTTAATTACATTGAATTCAATAGTATATTCAACATTATTTGCAATCACCTTTTGCTACTTATTATGTATTTCTTCGTTACCATTTGAGAAAAAACCCGTAGCTTTCAAGTAATAAGTCTTCCGACGAACACTTGAATATATTTTTTCATTATATTTTCCCCATCAAATATATTTGCGATGATTAAAAAAACATAATGATCCGTTGGTTGAAGGTCAGTTAACGCTGCTGCTCGGGTAGAAAGCACCTACTATCTTTTCTAAAATGTTCAGCCGTATGCTAGAATTATGCGGCTTCGTTGGTCATAGAAAAAAAAGAAACCTTTTTCCTCGGGGAATGCTCTGTTTTCTTTTCTACCAAAGCTTTATGGATACATTGCAGCCATGAGGTGTATAAATGTGAATTAAGTGTTTCATTGCGTTTCATAGAAACTCAAAGACTAATAAGTTATTATTGATCTTTGATCGAAAAAATGACAAAACGCAGAAGATGGTAATATACGGAGATCTGTTTTTGGCGCTGTTTACTGAAGTGTACCTTTGTCAATCCCCTTCCTTTTGCATTAACATTTGTCCTATTCTAACCAATTGTTAATCAACTGCTGTCACCTGGGCGTCTAGAGTCAAAGGTAATTATAATTACTCTCGTTCTGTGAGCAAATATATTATAAATGGTGTTACAGAATACGAAAACCACGGTCAGAATTGGCTGCAGTACTTTGTGTGCGGGGCATTCTGACAGCGAATTCAACAAAGTGACTCAAGAATATTGAGGAGTCGATATACTTCCCACTGTTAGGTTTGCGACCGGCTAATACCACCTGGTGAGGGTACATGAGACAACGTGCGTCATGCGTTTGTGTGATGTCATTCTTTCTATTACGTCTTAAAAATCAAGCTGCTGCTCTTAATAAAACGAATAGCAAATGTAAATGAACCTATTTGTTGATACTTTTGATGTCATAGCGTGGGAATCCCGGAAAAACACAGAAAGGGCATAGTAGTTTTGATGTGACACCTTTTCTTCTCATATCTTTGTTGTGTAAGCATGGCCTATTTAACTACACTTTCATCGCAAATTATAATTCTTTGGTCGTTTTTAAATGTATTAGGAGATTAGATAAAAATTACTATATTAGGAATCAAATGTTGAAACCACTGTTGATCTTTTTCAAGGAGGAGATGATTTATCAAATAAGAGATAACTCATATATAAGCAAAAGTTTAAATTGTTTATCGAATAGAAAGGTTGACAAAATTCTGGACTTAGCAATTGAAGCCATAAAATACCCAAGATGATTGTAAAATTTGCATGGCATCTAACTTGATTTCATTATAAAATTTCAAAATATGGAATTAATAAATTCTGAACTCTTTCAATATCTCTCTTTAATAAATTTACTTATAAGAGATAAAGAAATTGGAAGATATGCTGCCCTAGACTTAGTTTTGTCCAATAACACAAGATGCTTCAAACCCCGAAAAAGACGTAGATCACCATCATCTTAAATCGAATTTTTAAATGTGACCGATTTATGGATACCTACTCGTTCAAGAATCTCTAAACTATGAGCTGAATAGAACCATTATCTCAGTTCAATGTTCTTCAATGTCTTCAAGCGAATGATTATTCTTGTTCTGAAAGAAGACTATCTTTCGTCAGATTAACATAATCTACGGGTGCTACAGAATCAAAATCGATAACATTTACTGACAAAAACTCACAAATTGAAGTCATCCAACAACTAAAATGGTTAGTACATGTTACTTGAAGGGTAAGTAATGATATGATGATGCTGACTTTCCACATTGCCTTAACGTTAAGGTCTTCTAGGAGTCGCCCATCAATACTAGAAAGGCCGATAACAGTGGATTGATAGCCTATTTACCTGGGAAACTATTATATGAGCTAGATTTTATATATTTCGATAAAGACTAACGATAAATGCCCGGTTTATGAATGCCGAAAGTTTCCAGTATGGAAAAAGTATTCTCACTCATTGGTATCAAAATTTATATCCTCCTCATAGGTATCATAAGTCAATTACAATAAGTCTAATAAAACGTTTAAGATACTTTAAACTTGAGTTAGGATTGTATATATGTAGGAAAAAAATCAGCGCAATAATGATGCGGTTGATCCATGTTTCAGCACTCTTTTATAAACTAATTTTAGTGAAAATTGCTAGCTTACATTATTTACATTTTTCTGAATATTCTCCACGTCTTTCTTGGCATCTTCCCAACGTTTCGGCTGTTGTACGATCCAGCCTCCTTCAGTGGATAAAGTCGTTGGTAAGATCCAGTGATTAGACCCAAAGAGATGTGAGTGGAGAGATGAGTTAAATAGAAATAACTGAGACATCTGAATGAGGCATGACACGTGGAACGAGAACAATCAACTCCGGTAGAGGGAATAACGAGTTAGGTTCAAAATTCCAATCACTTAAAGAAGGCCGTACCGTATAACGCCAGAAACGGCATTGAACATGGCAATGAAGATCAGGATAGCAGTCCAAATAATGTAAATAATATAAGTAATCATATTGCCTCATCTCAGAGATATAGACAACTATTGCTTGCTATTGTGAAACTCAACATAGGAAATAATATCATAAATTATAATGTTAATGATATAATTCTAACTTTGCTCATCGTTATATCAGCAACATTACCATTAACAGCAACAGTTAAATAACTATTAATTTCTTTCAAGCTGTATGGTGGAGATATAACAGTGGTAAATAAGGAAATGTTTATTTCCGAGAGAAACAGTTGTGAATATTATTCTCGTAATGAAACTTAGACGCACTCGGTAGGATTTTATTCCCACTATAAGAAGTATCCACTTTAAGTATCCTTGTCTCGAATTATATTGTAATTGATATTGAATGTATCGCTGGAAACATTTGTTCGAACCCACGCCTGCTAGTGCGAAGATGTGAATATTAGTTTGCCACAACCCCGTAGATCTTTCTTACTCGAGCGAAAGATTTATGCTCGATGTGCGGCAGAGGCATGGATGTATCAATAGGAAATGGCGGCAGATGATCGTGACTCTGGCCACCGATACGTGAGCAGCCATAACGGCTGACTTGATTTATAACGCGGAAGTCAATAAGCCTCTCTAATTCCAAGGCTGCATTTGAGGGGGGGTTCTTTATTATGTGCCTTGTAACGATTTTCAGTGGTCGTGTACGGATGACCGAAAGGATACACACTATGGTTGCTGATTCCAGACAAATGGCTATATCAGAGGAAAAGCTAAATTAAACAGTAAAACTTCAAGAGCCAACTGAGATGAAAACTCAAGAAGGCAGAAAAATATGACGGGGTTGATCATCATCGTCATATAGTTCTCATGTAAACCACCTTACAAAAGTCTCTTCCTATATGGAATAGGTACACACATTTCTTTGGAAAAGTTATTAGGAATGTGCAGACATGATTCTAAGTTGTTTCTTGAGGCTTCAAAGTTGGACGATATCACAATGTGTATATGAGTTTTTTGGTTAAAGTGCAAGCATGAGGATTTGCATGAAAATATTGTTGGTATGTATTCTTATAGTCTTTATTACAAAAAAAAATCCAACTGATCTACTGATCTGTTTAATAGAAAATCTATCTATCTATCTATCTATCTATCTATCTATCTATCTATCTTTCATTCACTATTTGATGTATCAAACAAATGTATGCTTTCATATATATATATTTATATCTACCATCCCTTAGTTAATGTATGTGTATAAGTGTTCATCTATTTATCCTTGTTAATATAGTAATATATATATATATATATATATATATATATATATATATATATATGTGTATATATGTATATGTATATATATATATATATATGTATATATATATATATATATATATATATATATATATATATATATATATATATATATATATATATATATATATATATATATATATATATATATATGTATATATATGTATGCATTTATCAATTTATCTATTGTCCATGATTTACCTAATATACTTAATTTATGTATGTATGTATGAAAATATTTTAAATTAAATGCTTGGTTAATGTTAAAATGTTTGCTTTCCTACTTTGAGACCCGGGTTCAAATTTTAACCATCGTTGATTTATCAGGAAGTTGAATTTTCGATTATATCGATCTTGGATCAGCGTACGGGATATACGTAAATAAGTAAAAGTACTGCAAATGTTTGCCCTAATCATTTTGAGTGAAAAAAGGTAGACAGAACTTTAAATAAAAGGCGATGGTGATCATAGCAAGAAATAACAATTAATCGTGATCGAGGTTTTAATCATAGTAGTATAGTTACTGTATAAATTACATGTTGGCTCTGCGAAAATTGCAGAAACACAAATATAATTGAACAGGTGTCTACAACAGGGATTGTATAGCTATTCAAGGAGACGGGTGTGAAGAGAGTAAGTAGCCCTTATATACGTATATATGTCGTAGTATTTTGGCAGCTAGGTCGCAGTATTTTTATAGTTGGAATAATATATATATATATATATATATATATATATATATATATATATATATATATATATATATATATATATATATATATGTATGTATGTATTTATATATATATACTTTTACAGAATTTGGGGACGGCTTCCACACACACAAAAAAAACAAGGACAAAAGTCCATATAAACCTATGTCAGTAAATACATTGTTTTGATTAAATAATGTTAACAAGAGATTGCGATGTGCTGAAATGTACACGAGGTTATATTTGTAATTCGTATACATTTCTGGCTAGTCTCTCTTCAATGTGTGACCATTTTAGTAGTGAGGTAGCTGAGAAGGCATATATTTATAAATGAGAGGATATTCATATGGCGAGCAGGAAGATATGATTTTTAGATACGGTCGTGAGAATTGCAATGGAAGGGAGGCTGCATGGACATATAAGTTTGTGTTTCCAGACTGAAGGCATCCGAATCATCCAACTTTTGCTGCTGTTTATTGTCACGTTGCTGAGACTGGATTCATGCCAACCGAATCTATAGGTCACGGACGACTGAATTCTGTTTGTATGACGACTCCCGATGAATGCATTGTACCAGATGTAGGAAAAAATCCAGCTATAGGCACACGTAAATGGCACGAGCATGTCGTGCATCCCATAGTAACGTATGGAAGGTACTTCAAGAAAAAATCCTATATCCATAACATTTGTCACGTTTGCAGGGTCTTTGCCTTCTTTTCTGATGGTTTCTTCCACAAACTACAGATCCTTCGTTTGTCCTTTCAGTTTGTTTTTTTCTTTTTTTTTTACGGATGAGGCCACTTTTGAATGAGATGGAAAAACGAATTTGCACAACCAAAATTTTACATGAATTACCTACAGTGAATTTTAACGAACACATTTCCAGAACTGCTCAAGGATGCACACTTACTAACACAATGATATATGTGGTTCATACATGACATTTTTTGATATGTACTGGCTCTCATCCACCATAAATTATGTATAGGTCAGGGGGGAATGGCCACATCACATGCACGTTCCCCTACGTTCTTTGGATTTTTAACAGTGGGACGGCATAAAAAATAATTTATGCAGCAGACATTAATAATGCAGAGCCGTTTCATCAAGCGGAGGACACTATAAACATTTGTAATGTGTTGGTCTGGTGATACATAACGATAGACTGTTGTACATAGGTTTATATGGACATTTTCCCTATTTTGATGCCAGGAACCGGCACCCAAAGTTTATAAAATTATTTTTTACTCTCTCTCTCTCTCGCTATATCTATCTATCTATCTATCTATCTATCTATCTATCTATCTATCTATCTATCTATCTCTCTCTCTCTCTCTCTCTATATATATATATATATATATATATATATATATATATATATATATATATATATATATATATAATAGGCATGTTTTCTTTCCTTTTTTGTAAACACCGACGGCAACATACTTGTGGACAACATAAAAATAATAGCATAAATCCATATGTAAAAATTGTCTAAAATAACGGAATCATTAATAATAAAAAAAAATACAACGTTTAATAATATTTCCTATGAAGTCAGCCAAAACGTGTTGTCCGTGTTTCGATAATAATCATTCCCATCCCTACACACACACAAACACGCACACTCACTCACACACACACACATATATATATATATATATATATATATATATATATATATATATATATATATATATAGATATAGATAGATAGATAGATAGATAGATAGATAGATAGATAAAGAGTGAGAGAGATACATGAATCTAAATAATAAATTAAAAACACACGATACTAATGGAACAGCTCTGTTATATAAAAAAATAAATGCAGAAATGCAACTAAAATTGAATAACATGATAATTCGAAAAATCAGTATACGCAAATATGCTCAAATGTACAATTCTATATAAATACACACACATGCACACACACACACACAGACACACACACAGACACACACACACACACACACACACACATATATATATATATATATATATATATATATATATATATATATATATATATATATATATTCTCTAATTAAGTCACTAATCTATCTTTTTTCTGTATATTAATTAAGCTCATAAACATGTTTGGAGTACTAATTTTATAAGAATCGCCGGGCCCTTCAAGGTGGTATAATGGTTAGCAAGCTTAACTCGTTAAAACAATTACGTTTGAGTAGTGAGTTCGATTCTCACTGGGTGCTTCCTACTTTCGGCCTTGTGCCACATCTAAGCCATGCTTGACAAATCCATATATCGGAATCGACAGTTCTGAGCATTAATTTCGCCTTGTTCCATTGTCTTTTTAAAAAAGGCTATGTGCTTGTCTTTTTTCCAGTCTGATGCTCAGATTATTATAGTAATCGAAATCATATAACAAAACACACGGACATATTTCAGTAAATGTGTAAAAACAGAAAGAGATGGATGACAAGGATGATGTATCTTAAGTCCAAATATGTTTCATTATTGATGGTCACAAACTTAACATAATATATACAGACGACACAGTATAGCTCACACGCAAAGGAAACGACAAAAATCCACCAGACGAAACTAGGAGTAAATGTTGGGCAATAACCCTACAGATAATGAATGGACTTAAAGTAACAGAAATATAGATGAACTGAAAATGTGAGCAAAGTAGTAGTTTTAGAGAAAATGGCTAAAAAGGACGCTTAAAATTAACATAAAGGAGAGAAATCTCTAGGGTACATGAGGAGAGGGTTTTGAAAAGTTAATATTCAATGGTCAGATCAAAAACAAGAGGGACAGAGGAAAAACAGAACATAACCTACAACGAGATCATGAGTCATATATTGGGGGTGGAGAACAATTTTATGTGAGATAACAAAAATTCTACATTTATTACGAGCTACAAAGGACAAGAATTTGTGGAGAAACATCATTGCTAATATCCTGAATTCATACAATATATAGAAGCAACATATTCGATATGGACATGTTGTATAATTCCGAGCGTTTCGGTTTTACTTTTAGCAATTATCAACGATGATTTATTTTTCAATATAATTGTGTATGTTTTTCGTGTGAAAGAGATGTTTTTTTTATTTTTCTTGTTTTATTTTAGTGTCATAGACATGTTTTATTTTCTATTGGAACCCATTTAAACATACACACACAAACATCTGAAACATACTAGTACAAAAATTGAACATAATAACCTTAAGTGAAAAAAAAAAAAAAAAAAAAAAGAAATGACGGGTGCCTTAGAAAGAAAAAGCCAACACATAATATTAACTATGAAAAGAGCCACAATGTGTTGTGTTCGGAAATTTAATCATCTGTGTAACACTAAAAACATATGTACACACCCAATTATATTGAAAAAAAATTAAATTGTCCTTGATATTGGCTAAAAGTATAGCCGAAAGAGCTCAGAATATTTAGACAGTTTCTACACTGTGTCTGAAAATAGACACTTGTTCCAACACATGAAAAATTAAATAAAAAGATTAATCATAGTAACTTATCTGTCGATTTAATGATATATATGTGTGTGTGTGTGTATGTGCCTGTATGTATATATATATAGATAGATAGATAGATAGATAGATAGATAGATAGATAGATAGATACATATAGATATAGATATATAGATAGATAGATATCGAATTAGACTTGTTAACGATAACGTTACGATTCCAGTCTGTAACAAGTAACTGAAAATACTATCTTTATATATATATATATATATATATATATATATATATATATATATATATATATATATATATATATATGTGTGTGTGTGTGTGTGTGTGTGTGTGTTTAAATATCTGTGCTTGTATTCCATTTTAATTTAGTATACACAGGTAAATGAAAACTTATAATAAACATACAGAGTTCGATGGGTAAATTTTCGCCATTTTATATTTCTATTTTGCTCATGCGCTTTTTTTGTGATTTTGTTGACTCCACAGCGTAGTAAGCTCAGTTGGGAAGTGACTGTGTAGAAAAGGGCACTAGGACGCAATACAATCAGCCAGAAATTTGGAAACGGCATGATGGTCTGTTTGGCATTCATGCCGGAAACTGCAGTACGAACAATTCAGAGTGTTTGGTGTCAATTCGAGGACGGTGCAGGGCATTCGGAAAGAGTTGGACGAGTCTAATGGCAATTACGATTGTGTTTGGAGTGATCCATAATGATGGAGACGTTATGCCTACAATTATCTTTCCGCAGAGTCCTAGACTCAAGTAGACATGAAGAGCCTTGAGGAGGTAGCACTGCCCTGGGTCAGGATAGTGGCTGAAAGCAGACACTATGACTGGCAACGGGACTTTGCAGCATGACATACAAACAGGAGAATTCAGTCATGGCTATCAGACAATTTATGCGACCACATCACCCCTTACATTTAGCTATCGAATTTCCCAGACTTCAAACCCCTTGATTATTGTGTGGAACGTAGTTGAGCGAGAGACCAAAAAAAGTCTTTATAACACTAAAGATGAATTGAAGGCAAGGATTATGGCATCATTCATTGAATTAAACAGGAAGACCGTTCAGAAAAGTTGCAGGAGATTCCGAATTTGTCTCGAAGGCCATCTTTAAAGACAATAGTGATTTTATTGAATAAAATTACTCAGTAAAATTTACTTAGAAATTTATTTAAAAAAGAATTGAACCAATTATTAAACTTGTACTTTGAGAAGCTTTTGCATCGTATACCAAAAATTCGTGGTGCTGTAATCAAGGCTAAAGGAGGATATTTAGAGGAGAATAAAATTTAATTATATTTTTTTTTCTTTTTGTCATAATAAAATTTCTAAAAAATTATCATGACGAATTTTTAAAACTATTTGTAATAATTTACTTTTATTTAAAGTACAAAACAACTACTTTGGGGGCAAATTTTAAAAATTACCAGGGGTCAACGCAAACTTTTCAAACGTAGTCTTTCTGCGTGTGTATGTGTTTATTTATCTGAAGATTGTTATATACTATTCTAATAAAGATATGCATGCTTTTCTATATATAAATTAGTGTGTCTTTGTATGTCTGTAGACTTATTAATAACTGTCAAATTTAATATTATAGCTACATTCAACATTTTAGGAAAATGACGAGAAATAGCAGTTTACTATAATATTCGAATCACAATATCTACGAATGTGCTAAAATGATTCAATGCCAGAGTTTCAATGCGTTATCTCTAAATACTGGTTAAACATCCGTGTCTATCATATAATAAATGACAGGAACCGGGAAGAGAGCATGGTAATGTCTAGAATTAATGCACCGTTGGTTGCTGCACAATTCAATATTTTAACTCCTCGTCCATATTGCTGCATTGCATTTCGCTATACAGCTGCCTATATTTGTTTGCGGTCAGCGAGTGGGGCAAGATTTCGACTTGGAAGTCAGTGAAACGATTTAACAGGCGTGAATTATGGTCAGCCTTTGGCTGGCATGATGCGCCCGCACTATAAGTGTTACAAGACACGTTCATGATTACCTTAGGCGGTAAGCATAAATGAAGCGACTCCGAATAAAAGAGTTTGGAAACGTGACAAAATCACGCTCGAATTAGAATGACAAATAATCTTCGAGCGTCTTGTAACATATCGGACATTATACAGGAATTCATTTTGTTATGTCATTAGGAGGATTCATGATAATTATTAATTCAATGATTTAAATTTATCTTATCGTTGATAACTGAGCTTCTATTCATATCTGTGTCTTAGAGACATTTCGATATGTTTTAATAACAAACGTGTTTCGCTCGAATAAATACGACTGAGTAATGAGTTCGATTCTCATTGGGTGCTCTATACTTTCGGCAATGTGCCAAATATGAGTCACGTTTGGAAAGTCATTAGGATACCTCGGTGTAGTGTAATGGATAGCAATATGTCTCGCCCGAACTAATTACGACTGAGTAGTGAGTTCGATTCTCACTGGGTGCCCCTGACATTCGACCTTGTGCAGCATGTAATCTAAGCTTAGAAAATCATTTTTGGGAACCTCGACGTAGTGTAATGTTTATCAAGCTTGATCCGCTAGAAATATTACAACTGGGTAGTGGTTTCTCTCCTCGCTTGGTGCGACATCCGTTCGGATTTATTCCAAATGTAAGCTACGATTAGAGAATCACTATAGTAGTTTTTGGTAGACATAATGTTTAATTGTTTTCACCCATTTTCTCTTCACGGAAAATGCAACACGTCCTTCTATTATTTACATTAGATTTAATGTCCCCATTATTTTAGTTTATTATCCCAACGTTTAGGCTGTTGTAGCTTCCGGTATTCAGGTACATGTCGATCTGAGTAAAATTAAAGTAGATCTATTATTTAATCTACAAGTACGATTTTTCTCGTCACAATAACTATCTCAGGGGATTTTCTTTTCTCGGTCTTATGCAGCACTCTTCACCTATTACTCGACTTGTTTCCAATGTTTCGTATTCAGTGCAAACTGGACGAGGATTTGAACTTACCGTTAATATATTACAAAATCCATGAACCAATGCTTTAACTTTCTAGGCTATTTCACTGGGCTATATAAGGCAGTGTAATTATTTGTGGTATGTATTTTAGGTACTGGATTCTCTACCATTGTATAATGTGTATAAAAATTAGATTATCATGGAAGACATTTTTGGTGTCCAAATTTGCTCGTAAATACAATGCTATCAAATATAATTCAGGACTGGGGTTTCACTATTATAATTTATTCATTTCCATAATTCTCTCGTAACTTCTCATTCTTCACAAAATATTTTTAATGTATTTCTTTGGAAGAGTAATATTAGGTTGGTGCAAAAATAATGTCGTTTTTCTTTTGATGTTGAACGTCAAAAAACGACATTATTTTTGCACCAACATAATACAAACCCAGGTAAAAAAAAAAAAAAGAAGTCCGAATTGACGATCGCAAAATGCCCCTACCCAAGTTCATTCAGTCTCAGTTGTATATATCCACTCCCAGTTTCAATGTTGTTGTCAACAAATCTTTCTTGATCTAATATTTATTCAGTGTGTATATGCGTCTGTGTTTATAATTATATGTGTGTGTTTGTGTTTGGTTGTGTGTTTCTGCGCACATGTTGGCACCTCTGTATAAAGTGTTTGCACATTAGTTTAGTGTTAATTCTGAATATTTCATTTGAATGGGAGTCTTTCCTGAGTGCTAAACGAAATGGGAAATTTGGCTTGACATTTTCCCAGCAAAGTGAATATTAAGACATATACTAAGTTAAAACTTAATAAACTTACATGTTAATTTGTTTCATTCAATTTTGTGTCCATATATATATATATATATATATATATATATATATATATATATATATATATATATATATATATATATAGTGACTATTACGGCTAATAATACAAAAGTCTTCGGTAAATTGAATCGAACTCTCTCAGTCACTGTGTGTTTATCTAAAAATAAATACGCTTAAATTCCCCTTCATCCCTGGCGTGCGCCAACGGCTTAGTGGTAGAATCCCCGACTGATGCCAATTCACTCGGCTTTCGATCCTAGCTAGAGGCTACCGGACATCTAGTCACGCTGATGAGCTGTTATACAGCTAAACAGTCTGTCTGTGGATGACAATATATAGGCTCCTGAAAAAATTATTTCGTTTGATCTCTCTGATGAGGAAATGTGTGTTTGTAAACAGTGACAATTATTGCTAATAATGCATAGCTCTTCGGTAAATCGAATCGAGTTCTCTGAGTCACTGTGTGTTTATCTAAAAATAAATACGCTTAAATTCAACTTCATTCCTGCCGTGCACCAGCAGCTTAGTGGTAGAATCCCCGACTTATGCCAGTTCAGTAGCGGTTCGATCCTAGCTAGAGGCAACCGGACGACTAGCCACCCTGATGAGCTGTGATACAACGAAACAGTTTGTTTGTCTGTGAATAACTATATATATATATATATATATTTAACGTGTCACTCGTTTGTGGTTTATTGGTTGTTCTTTGTATCTGGGAAGAACTCGAATTCCTTAGACCGTAGCCGAGAGAAAATGGGTAGATTCAGAAAATCACCTTTTCATCCCCTTTGCTATCACTACCCCTCCCAGAAGAGAGATAGTCGTATACTTTTGGCCATGCATATCAGAAACAAATCACTTGAAAATCGCCGTAATTGTATAAAAATATTGAAATCATGTTGGCCTCTTCTGTCCATAAAGATTCAAATCTAAATATTGAAAATAAGTAATTGAAGCGTTGCATGTAAGATTCTAGAGTCAGACATCTACTACCTTCTCTCCCCCTAATAAAGTAGATTTATGTGAACCTACCCTGAACCCGTTTATACGGGTTCAATGGGCATATTTTTAGCCGAGCACACGGGCTCGGAGATCACACGTTTAAAAGGCCTTGTGCCACATGACGCCCTCGTGGGTGGGTGACTGAATATTGTCATGAACGAAGAAATGATTGAAGGTTCCTGCTGCAAATACGGAATAGATACGCAAACATCTTCACAAAGCCAATATGATATCTAACCTGTCACACATAGCATATCTACTTAAACGTTAACAGCAAAATGCTATAAGGAACTGAATTTGTATTCATGAAGTACGTTATAATGAGACCGGAATGAATTGAATACTCACATCTAATATTTGGCGAATACAGTGAATTAGTGAAAAGGTATCAAGTAACCTGTAACAAATTGCAAAGAAACAAAATTTTAAACGTTATTTTGAGATAATTTCAGGCCTTTACTTATTTCATTCTTGAGGAAACATATTTACGTAATTCTTAGAATAAATCGTTTGATTTTTCATGAGATATTTTAGAGAAAATTTTTGAGTAATTAAATTTAATTTCATTATACTTGTCCGGTGAACTTACACATTACAACCTATTGGGTTATAAATAAATACCTTCATGAGATCGCTAAAAACAGTGCATAGTATGATGAAAAAGACGCCAAACCTGACGAAAACAAAATTTTTGCGTCTAAATGTTAAGAGGAAAGATCAAAATATTTTTTTATTATTTTTAAAAATATTTTTTTTTCTTTTTAGAACATTCTAAATTTTGATTAAAAAAAACTTGTTTCTCTTTGTATCACTGGAACTAGTTAAATAACAGAGAACATTTTAGCGCCCTTTTTTTATGTATGACAGACATTAATTTTGAAAACCTTGCAAAAAGAAAAATAATTGTCGGATTTTAATGAAACTTTCAGAAACTATTCACAAGTGTTGTAACTTATTACAAATATGTTTTCCTTTTTTAAAGTCATGGCAAAAATATAATTTTTCATATATATTACCCACCTAACTAATTGTACGAATACTCTATAATTTCAATTTTGGCAAAATTAGTGATTATATTTGTTAAAAGCACATAAAATATAAAAGTCGACACCGAGGCCGAAACGAAACTGCGACAGTCGTTTTCCTGCTTCAACAAAATCTTCAGACCTGGTGTTTAAGTTTTATTGAAAAGAACAGTTACTGTTTAACGTTAGTGTAATTCTCAATAGACGATATTTGCAAAGACATATTGCAAATCAAGATAGGATTCAGCTTTCGGTAGCTGACCCAACAATAGATAATCAATGATGCAGCCAACCCCACCCCGAAAATAAATTAATTCTTATAGATGCCTTTTGTTATCGTAAAGAAATATGACACTTATTATAATCTAGATGAATATCAAAATCTTGATAGACACTTTCAACTAAACATTTTTCTTGATTGAATGCAAAAAATTCCACAGGTGTACAAAATACGTTTTCAAAGAAATTTTGATAAATCATATTATCTCTCGTGAAGACAATTTAATAAGATTTCCTTTGTTAGGATATCTGATAGTGAAAAATGAATCAGGAAAAAAAACAAAAAAAAAACTTTCTTTATTAAGCAAGAAAATGAAGAAGCGTTAATTCTAAAATTATACATCATATCTATCAGCCTTACATGGGGCAACTTTTGCAAGTAATGCAACGTGATTGATTTCAGACATAATTTGAAAAGAAAAAATTATGAATAATGTGCCGACATGTAAATATTACGACCAAGTTATAATTCATTCATGTTAATATCTGTGATATTTTAAGGAATTTTAGCTGTGTAAAGGTGAATGTTTCAATATATATATATATATATATATATATATATATATATATATATATATATATATATATATATATATATGTGTGAAAATATTGTAGAAAATAGGAAAGAAACTGGTTTGGTAAATAATCCAAAGTTCCTTAGTATTTTTGTAATTATTTTTAAAAAATAGTGCTCGATACGAAAGTAGAGCATAAATATAATTATTTATTTAAAAATATGATTCCAACTCGCTACATAAGAGGTCTCATGTTTCAAAACAAGAGCCGAAAACTTCAAAATAATATTTGAATTAACTTGAGTTAAAGTAGGCTCTGTTCCATCTTCAACCGAATTTTTTTGGGAATTAATTATTTCTGAAATTTACAAGTTTTAATAGTATGGTCAGAATTGAAATCAAAAATTTCCATGGTGACATCAAGGGCGGATTGTTTAGAATCGGGAGGGGTGGGGTGTTAATAATTTGTATCAGTATAGAGTTACTTTCATAGATGCCGGGTCACGGTAAGGTGGGGGTGGCTAAATTTGCGAATTTCGCTTGAAGATGGAACAGAGCCTACTTTAACTCAAGTTAATTCATTGATTATAATGCCAGCGGCGCATTTGACCAAGATGACACAAAATTTCTTGCAACATTAAAGATGAAGATTATGTCAAGTTTTATTGAAGCATTCACCGACTTAAAGATCCAGAAGATATCGAAGTCATCAGAGGCCGTGGTTTAAGCCTATGGCGATTTTATGGCATAAATATTTTGTTTATTATTTTAAGATATTTTTGTGTAATTTTGGTAATGAAATACCCTTGTTATTTTCATTTTTGCGAAATTACGATAATTTATCTATCGCAATATACGTATACATACATATATATATATATATATATATATATATATATATATATATATATATATGTATTGTGATAGATTAACTGTCGTCTAAATTTCGCAAAAATTAAAATAACACTGGTATTTCATATTTATATATATATATACATCTATATATTTAGAGGACGGGTTCAAGTGTGATTCTTGTATTATTTAAAATAGATAGTTTGGTTAATAAAACAATTGAAAACGAAAAGATATCAATGTGATCATTGCAAAAAGAATTAATTTTATTAGTCCAGAATTTTCGGAGACGCCTGTGTCCTTCATCAGTGTTGCGAGAAATAAATATATATATTTTTTTTTTTTTGGCTGGTGTGAACTCGTTGTAGATGGTATTATTAAGTACAAATCCGACCCCTGATTTATTCCTCGCCTTCAAAACCTTTCTTGAAAACGTTCGGGGTGAACACTTTTTTGTCTGTTTTGTCTGTATCGATGTAGAAGGTGTGGAAGTGTGATTTATAACTGCGGTCAGAGGCTTTTAGGATTTGGGATGGGGAAGACATCTCTTATGTGGTCAGTGTTGATGAATTTGACTAGATGGGTAGAGAAGGCAAGAAGGTAATAAAAATAAAATGAAAGGACTAAAAGGAAGAGGATAGGAACCGCAAAAATAGGATAAAATATGGACAGAAAATAGGTGGTGCGGAAAAATAAATAGATATAAACATAATTGTAGTAATAACAGTCCAGGGAGGAATGCTTTGTGTCTTTAAGTGTGATATATGTAAATGTGTAATATATGTAAATATACACTAACTCTCTTATAAATCTGTGTAAACGTGTAATATGTGTAAATATACCCTAACTATCTTCTAAAATTTCGAAATCCTAGGTGACAGAGCAGAAAAATATAGTAGCGGGGAAATGTCTCTTAAAATTTTGATTATAAACATGGCGGAGGGGAGCTACTCATTCGTGGAGTAGTGTTGCTGATAATGGGTTTCCTTGTGGAAGGTATACGCTTTGGGTAAACCCAAATCTCTGTATAGAACTTTATGTGGGAGTTTATTTTCAGGATGTATCTCAACTCTGACCTGAGTCTATTTTCTTGGCTGTCGACCCCAGACGCTAAAAGCACGCACCTGACGCCGTCGATGCTGTGACCAAGTTGGTTGATATGTACGGATACCGGAAAATTGTTGTTGTTGTCTCTGATACTCTTCTTGTACTTATTGAACAGTAATCGGAACTCAGTTCCAGTTTCTTTTACACAATTCCTTCTCACTCATTTGTAGCCGAAGTTTCCGGACGAATAATATTAATCTGTACTTCATTTCTGTCTCATGATTAACAATTAATATATAATTAATTCTTTTCGCACTGATCACATTATTCATGATAGGGGACAAGATAAGGAAGTTATTAAAAAGAAAAAACATAATGTTTGATATTGCCTTTAAATTTTTAATGATCAAAGTTGACTCGAAAGTAAGAAAACCGAACAGAGGTTTACAATGAAGAACTGCTAGTACAAAACTTACGGAAATATCTATTCATTTTAAATGTAATATAATGAAATGTAGCTCCCTATCGAGTACTCTACTTGAAATAATAAAGTTTAGGCTCGAAAGAGATACGCTTATACGAACAATTACCATAAAATTATTTATAGAAAATGCACAGAGAAACTAAGTTACGGCGATGAGATAGTGACTAAATCCGAGTTGTTAGTATAGGACTGATAACATTGCGGATTGTTATTTTGATTTAACCAATATTCTATATATATATATATATATATCAAAATCATCAGATCAGATTTGACAGCAATGTTGAATGCAGTAACAAATCCTGGCAGCAAAACTTTTTCTGCAACCTCATAGTAAACAGAAATTCCTAGCTGAACAACCCGTAATGGATTTAGTATAGACTTACTACTTCATGTTAGCGTAAGAAATTTAGACCGAGGCAAAGCAATGAGTCTCTATTCTATTTTATTCAAAATATAATGAAATGTAA
>OZ010571.1:144295875-144298375 GCA_963932145.1 Acanthosepion lycidas | reverse complement strand
TTAAATTACTTGCGTCGCTCTCTATCATTCAAATAATAGAATATCTAAATTTTCAATTACTAGACATGTTTGTTTGACCAAAACCACTAATATCAACTTTTATATTCTTGATCAAAACAATCATCTTCATCAATGCTGTTGTAATTACAACATACACTATTAATATCTTCTCTCTGATGTTCGCCGAGTACGATTCTAACTGACGTAGCAGCTTTCATGCTTTGGTTAACGAAGTTATTTGCCTTTGAGAAAATATTTTAATGGAAAGATAAATTCACTTGTAAGTAATTAGCTCTCCTAAATGTCAAATGAATACTTTTTATTGTTCATCCTAACAACTTCTAATTGTCAATTTTGTATCGGAATAAGGCTCTCGTAAAACTTTGAAATATTTGAAATTATTGGATAACCAAAGATGAACTCTAGTGGCAATATTACTTTACATCGAATCAGTAGCCTATTTGATAGGTATCCAATTTTTTTTTATTTGCAGTTACGGCCAAAGAACATAGTATATATTTGAAAATTTAAAGACATATTTATTAACTTATTCATAACGTTACAATAATGAATCATTTAAGCTAAAATTAGCTTAAATTGGAATAATTGCACATAGAAAATACATTTGTATATGATATATTAGGTTGGTGCAAATAATGTCGTTTTTTAACGTTAAAAATACGTCAAAAACGACATTATTTTTGCACCAACCTAATACATTAATCATAAATTACTTAAATGTTATGTTACCAAATCTAGCGCATTGTTATGCATAGTTTTCTCGAAGATATATTATTTATTGTTGTGATTTCAAAATTTATGATTTCCCATCTCTGCTTTGGACTAAACAATTCTACAATCAGTAAATAATAAATTAAATTTACTACCATATTATCTAGAGTAATATGATTCTTAACAACTCTTTCTACGTGTCCATTTATAAAGTGTAATTACTTCGTTTCCAATGTAGGAAACGTTTCTGAACTTGATATCTATGCTGATGACAGAATCATTTACTTCAGTAATTTTACACCAACTTTGTGTTTGCTTCGTACATAGCGTTGTGGTAAACAAGATATACGAGCAGTTAACATTTGTTATGTCAAAATAAAATTCTATTTGACCGAATGAGCAGCATCTCGTAGCGGTACAATGGTTATGGAGCGGGTCGGTGGATGTGTTTTCGGTCTCCTCTACATGTGAATGCCTCAGACACACTGAAACAGAACTATTTCTCTTCATTTTGTAGAAGATCGAAAATATTCTCCTTGATTACCCCATGCGAATGAAAATGCGTGCCTGCTCAAAATTTGGAAGATACTCCAATGTGAATTCCCACAAATCAACTGGCTCTGATAGTATGCCTGTAATTCTCTTTGAGAATTGTACTCTTACCTATTTTTTTAAAGATTCCATTCTTTAAGAAAAGAGGTGAGTCGTCTAACACTGTAATATCGGCCTATTAGCCTCCTATTACTTTTTAGCAAACTATTTTAGGAAATAATCAACTTTGAATTGGTTAAACATCGTGGGTCCTTCAAAGAAGCAATAAGGTTTTCGCTTCTGTAGGTCACGTGCTGATGTACTAAAGATTATTGCTGAAAGAGTCTATCAAACTTTATATAAAACTGGTAAAGCTCAGGTTTTTGTTCTGGACATCTTGAAAGTGTTTGAGATGATTTAACATATTGTTCTTCTTAAGTTAAAAGGCTATGAAATTTTCGGGTGATTCTTTAAATTGATTCAGTCTTTCATATCAACTTGTGAAAGTTAACCTGAGCGTTCACTCTTCTAAATATTTTTGTACGAATGCATCCGCTGTGTTTCCTAGGGCTCTATCATTGGACCTAGACTGTTCTTAAATTTCATCAATGATTTTCCGGTTGACATCAATTATCAACTTGATATCTACACAGATAACACAACCATTAACTCTTGTCTCTGTAATAAGAGTGGTCAGTTCGACGAGGTTAATATGGCAGCTGATCTAAAAAAAATAACTTGCACTCTGCTGTTAATTGAGTTGCTTGTTAATATTATCAACTCGAAAACGAACTTTCTATCAATCACAAAAAAAAAAAAAATCGTTTTTGAATCTCATCAGCATGATTGATAATAACCTCCGTGACAGTAACTCGATGCGGTTTCTCAGACTAACCGTCTAGCCTGACGTGAATGCATTGATAATTCTACTGCCAGGAAAGGTGGTTCCCTTTTTTGTGAGAGACATTTTTTCTCTTACATATTTATAAGTCTATTATTCGTCCATGCTTTGGATATTGTTGCAATTTTTAGTCAAGTGCTCCTTCGATATATTTAGGGATTCTTGATAAAATCCTAAGAAGAAGCATTAATATTATCGATCCCGACATGGCATCTTGGCTGCAGTCACCTCCTCATTATTTCGTTGGTTACCAAAAGGAATGATGGGGAAATTTTTAATTATTCCTCAGGTTTAGCTAATTAATATTTGGAAGTATAGATTGATATTGTTTCCAGT
>OZ010571.1:144253375-144290875 GCA_963932145.1 Acanthosepion lycidas | reverse complement strand
AGGGCAATTATGAGGGTTTCTACAGTCACATAATTTTTGTTTATTTTCATCAGTTTTTATTTTTATTTTTCCATTGTCCAAATTTTTTGGGTTTTGATATAAGTGTTTATTTAAGATATTAGCATCATGGTTCTTAATAATTTTTTCTAAGTTTTCCGTACAGTTGTAACTCAATTTTAGTGTGTTTTTATTGAAAATAGTACTTAGTTTACTTTCACTTGGAAAATGCTTGACTATTAATGCGAGGAATTTTTGTCCTAATTTGTTCTTTACCATTTGGTTGTATGGGGGCGTAGGTCAAATTATTTTTCTACATCTGTTTTTTCTATGCTTTTCATTTTATTTTTTTTATATTTGTATATTAGTTGGTTTTGGGTTTTGTAGCCACTCATTTTTAGTGTCTTCTTATAGGAATTAATATGCTCTAAAAAAAAATGCCTGTAAGAATTTTAGCCGTTAACAATAAAATTTAAAAAAATCCAGACGACACGCTTTTAACGGATGTTAGATTTCATTGAAAAATACATCCCTACCCACTACGAAAACGTAACAATAACTGATACATTAAACTATAGACATATTGAACACACAGACACCCCTAGTCTAGCAAAATAGATTTATCTGTAACTTTGGAAACATGAATTTTGTTTTATCTGTGTATTTAAAACCCAGTAATTTTAAAAGTTACTCCAAAATTCGCTTGAGGATGAAATGGAACTAATGTCTTTAATTTAATTACAAAATTAAATTCGTGGATTTAGCTTCCATTTTTGAAACATGGTTAGAACTGTGTAGCGAAAAACCCATATTTTAAATAAATTAATTTATAATATTAATGCTCTGTAAATTAACATTGAGCACTATCGTGTAAAAATAAAAATATCTATAAGAACACTTAATTATATATCTTACTGTTCTTTCTTTATATATATATATATATATATATATATATATATATATATATATATAGTTTTAACCTTTACAGGAGATTCTTGATCACACGCTTTTTGTTTTGATTTTCTAAATCATGGGTCAAGTCAAAATTTTCTTCAGAATTCAAATGCCCATTTCTGTCTGCAGGTGGAAAACAATTTCGATTGATAAAGTCCGCGTGTGCTGTTTTGAATATGCTTATTCACCTGCTTTTCTTTCTCAATACGAGCATCCGGGTCTCTCACGTAAGCGCATCTCTTATAGTTTTATATTATATTCATGATTTTTTTTCTTCTGTTTTTGTACCGCCCTCTGGATGATTGTTAAATTTACAATCATACATTACTTTTTATGCAGTAGTCATGTACGGCAAGTTAAGTTAGAAGGACTCTCACAGCTTCCTCTATAAACGCAACAGTTTTATTTATGTAAAAACGGAGAACATCTACGTGACTTAGTAATCGTCTTCACTTTATTGATCAAATAACTATTGAAGTTAAGCAAGTATTATAGTAAGAGAACAGTTGTATATGTTGGATAGATCATTTAGCCGGATTCAAGCAAATATTCTATTTTGGAGTAAATAAGACAACCCCAGTAATACAAAAGATCTATGCAATTTGCCATAAATAAAGAACTGAAATGCGCCAAGAGAAATATTTTGGAGTAATTCGCATAAACTTCTAATGATGTCACGTAAGGAGGACATAATTTTATAACAGATAGAAGTGAGTTATAACCTATTTCTTGATGAATTTTCGTATCATATGACTAAAGCTAATCGGACACGTTCTGCTTAAAATACTATTTCTCTTACTGGGGGAAATAGAACTACACACTCGAACATACACTAACACACACACACACACACTAACACACACACACACAAACGCACTCATGGACATTTTCTCGATGATATAATAACGAATTACAGCCCAAACATGTCACATTTATTATTATTTTTTATTATCAATTGCAAAGTCCTGCTGGTTTGCACACAGAAATTATGGCAATTTATCATTTGACGAATCAAAATTCGATTAATTTCAGTAAAATGGAGTCTAGTTAATATTCACCATGCCATGTTCCCTTGAATATAAAGTTTTGTAGCGTAGCAGAAGTTGCGTCATAAAAATGTACATCATTCACAAGCAGTATACAGCCAATGCCCTCAAACCCCGCAGAAGGTGCTCTGCACTGGCTTCAAATAGGCATACGTCACATAAAACTTGCCTTGTCGATTATCTAGGATTTGCAGAAAAAGTGACATGAAAGCTATTCATTGTTTCCTCGGATGCATATTTCTGAGATGCGCTTTACCCTTTATAAATGCATCCATTCTCCCTCATCGATTTCTACTGGACATAAATGATGCATTCTTCGGGGATATAGATTTGCTTCATCGATAAATAAATGATTTTCGTACTGCAGATGTGGAGCCAAGTGCATGAAATTGCAAAACACAGGTATTTCACTTGCTGCCCGTCATTGATAAAAAAATATTGTTTCCCACTGGCGGAGATGCGTGCCATAAACTGCAATTAAAGCTGACGCTAAAATTTGTCAGTTTCTGAAAAATAAAATAGTTTTCACATTGGGATTGCACACAAGAATACACACAAAGCACAAATTTACGCGCAACCGCACGAACACACACAAACATATTATGTTTTCATATATATATATATATATATATATATATATATATATATATATATATATACTGTGTGTGCGTGTGTGCATTGGCAGGCTGTTCTCGTTTATAGCGCAGATCCGTCTGCCTTCTCATGGACAGATTTTGTCTTCGTTCAATAACCGATGACTTTTGATTTCCTACGAGTACATCCGTCGAGTGCTTCCGAATCATCCTATGCAATTTATTTAATCGAAGCATCTTCAATAATGCCGCACGCTGAGATCACCTCCCACGACAGTTATTATCAAGAAATCATCTTCCTCACATTTTATGAAAGCAACACACACATATATATATATATATATATATATATATATATATATATATATATATATATATATATATATAAAAGTGAACATAGAAGTCAACACATAGAGGAAATAATAAAGATTTTTAAAAATAACGGATTCGACATAGATATAAAAACTAACCTAAACGAAGTAGATTTTCTAGTTGTTACCTTCAACCTAAGAAAAGGCACATATAAACCATATAGAAAACCTAATGATAAACCACTCTACATACACACATCTTCCAACCACCCGCCTTCTATAATCAAACAGATACCAAAATCGATTAACCGCAAGCTCTCCGACAATTCCTCCAATGAATCCCTATTTAACAAATCTAAGAAACACTATGAAACACCCCTAAAAGATAGCGGATTCCCAGCAACACTCACATACTCACCACAGAACACAAAAAAAGGCCAACAAGAGAAGAAATATCATATGGTTCAACCCACCGTACAGCAAAAACGTAAAAACACACGTAGGAAAAATATTCTTCAAACTCTTACACAAACACTTCCCGGAATCAAACACCCTACACAAAATATTCAACAAAAACACAGTAAAAATCAGCTACAACTGAACCGAGAGCATAGCACAAATAATAAAAAAGCACAATAGGAAAATTATCAACAAACCACACGAACAAATTATACCCACGTGCAACTGCAGAATAAAGAACGGATGTCTCTTAAACGGAAATTGTTTACAAAACAACGTAATATACCAAGCCACGATAAAATCACCGGATAATGAAGAAAAAGTATACATAGGAGTAACTGAAGGAACCTGGAAACAAAGAAATTATACACATAAAACATCTTTCACAAATAGTAAATATGCGAACAGTACAATGCTTTCTAAGTATATCTGGGATATTAAAAACAAAACGCACATCACACCAAAAATATCTTGGAAGATAAGGAAAAGATCATCACCCTACAACAACAAATCAAAAACTTGCAAACTTTGCTTGGAGGAAAAAATAGCTATCATTACTTTCCCAGACTAAAATAAATTATTAAATAAAAGATCAGAGCTCATCTCAAAATGCAGACATGAAAACAAATTTTTACTACGTTACTTAAAAATTGAAAACAGAAAAAATAAAATAAAAACAAATAAATAAACAAATAAACAAAATAACAATAAAAATAAGCAAAAGTAATTAATCAAAACAAATTACCAAATCACACCTGTTAGAACAGACGAAATAGAATAATAATAATAATAATAATAATAATAATAATAATAATAATAATAATAATAATAACAAAAAAACAAAAAAAAAAAAACACAAACGAACCCAAATAAATAAAGTAAGTAATAAATAAATTAGTAAGCCATTATGAACAGAATATTAGTTAGACTAAAAAGTCAAACATAAAAATCGGACGAAAATAAAATGAAATAAGATAAAATAGATATAACTGTTATATAACGATTAAAAATTAAAAAATAAAAAATAGAAATAAAAAAATTAAATAAATACTACGTTACTTAAAAATCGAAAACCGAAAAGAAAAAATATACAAGTAAAATAAATTCACCTAAATTCATCCAAGTAAATAAATAAATTAACCAATCCCGATAAAGTTACCGTTAGAAAAAAACAAATAAAGATAATCAACCGAAATAAACACAATTAAAAACTGTTCCCGCCAAAATAATAGTTAGAATAAACTACAACAATCAACCTCAAAACCGAACAAATAGCTTTAAAGAAATTCTCAAACCAAAACAAAACTATTAAATAAGTGATATAAACAAATTGTTACCACGTTAATAAAAACACCGATTAAAAAAAAAATAAAATAAAATAAGAAACAAAAAAACAAAAACAAAAAAAAGCAATATAATTTAACCCAAATAGATAAACAAACGACTTCCGGTAAAATAACCGCCATAATAGACTACCGACAATGCACCACTGACCCGTATACATATAAATAGCCGAGAAAAATAACAGCAACCTCTAAGTTTTGACTTCTATATTCACTTTTATATTTACAGACGCTCTATCTCTGAAATTGAGCACTTTATTCCATAAATATAGCACACCTTAATACTATATTTCTTCACATATATATATATATATATATATATATATATATATATATATATATATATATATATATATATATAATGAATGTATGTTTGTATATATGTCTATCAAAATATAATTTCAGGAAACAAATGTAAAATAAAGGAATCATATCTACCCAAAATATTTTTGGGTGGGAGAATGAAAGAAACATATCTACAATAAAACATGTGTTTTGGGGAGGTGACAACGGAAAACATATCTACCTAAAAACATTTTTGGGGGAAGGAGAAAAAAAGAAATAATAAATGGAACAAAACATGCTTTTTGGGAAGGAGAATGAACGAAAATATCTGCAACTTTTCTTAAAGAAAAAGCAAGGAATCATATATCCCCGAAAACATGTTTTTTCTTGGGTAGGACAATAAAGAAACATATCAACGACAAAACATGATTTTTGAGAAAGAAAAATAAAATATTTTTATCTCTCTCAAAATATGTTTTTTTTTTTTTTTTTTTTTTTTTTGGCTAAGGAAAATAAAGGAGACATCTCTACGATAAATTAGGATTTAAGATAAAGAAAAAGAATAGAATTATATCTACCATAAACAAGGTTTGGGAAAGTAGAAAATAAGAAATAAATCGTATCTATGTCAAAAGTTGTTTTAAAGAAAAACTATTAGAAATGTTATTTTAATACAAACTTTCATTTTGCAAAATAAAAAAATGGAAATCCTGTCTACGATAAAACATATAAAACTTTTAGCACAAAACGTACTTTTGGACAAGAAAGAAAAGAAAATTTTATCTACCACAAAACATGCCTTTTTAAAGGAATAACAACAACCTTAAAAAATAATTATGAAATCCTATATATTAAATAACATGTTTTTTCAGACGTAGATAGAAAAAATCGTATCTTCACGAAAATATGCATTTGAGAAAGAAACACATCAACTAGGTACGCAAACAGAAAATATCACGAAAGTGAAGTAAAAAAAATATGTAAAAATAGGAATAAATATCCGAGAGAATTATATAAAATCTTATGCTCTGTAAGGAACATTATCAGAAAGCTTTAGTTCTTACGTGGAATATTTGATATTTATCCGAGATGTAATTGTGAATCTATCATTTGCGGCTCACTGGTTACGGGCCATTAGTTCCGTGTATCCTTTGAACTACTGAAGTGAGATAAAAATTAATGGTGCCTATAAGATCTGCTGATATAAAAATATATTCAGAAGATACGGTCCTGAGACACACAATTTGCATTAGAGGGAATAGGCATAAAGATCAGTGTCATTTTTCTGCCTAAACCATAAATCTGTATTGATGCTGTCGGAGATAAATGTTGTTTCTTTTTTATTATTCAAAAAACATTTCACCTATGTTCGGGGTTCTTAAGGAAACTATCAGAAAATTTTAAAAAAACCCAAATCTTTTTGATCATTTAATACTTTCGCGACATCTTATACCGATATAAGTCTTAAGATATATATATGTATATAATTTGATATAAATAAGTTTATATATATATATATATATATATATATATATATATATATATATATATAAAGTCTCCCCCTTTCTCTCCCTAATTGTCTCTCTCTTTCTACACACACACACACATATATATATATATATATATATATATATATATATATATATATATATATATATATATATATATATATATATATAAAGATATATATATATATAATAAAGAGAAAGAAGAGTAAGATATGTAATCCGGTGTTCTTATTAATTTTTTTTATTTTTTCAAAATTGCTTACTGCAAATCTACAGAGCATACATATTATAAATTTACTAATTTCAAAATATGGTTGCATCGCTACACATGAATTACCATGTTTCAAAAATATATGTTTTTTCTGATTTTGAAACATGGCAATTCTTGGGTAGCGACGGTACCATATTTTTTAATTTAGTACATCTATAATATATATATATATATATATATATATATATATATATATATATGTGTGTGTGTGTGTGTGTGTGTGTGTGTGTGTGTGTGTGTGTGCCTGTGTATGTGTGCTTTTGCGTTAATATTATAAATGAATAATATAATGATAAATAAATATTTTTATGGAACTGTTGCATAGTAATCCATGCAGATTCTAACAAAGTTTCTTTTTTCCCTGCATCTCACTCATCTGAACCACAGAATAAGGAAAGATGAATTAAGCAAACGAATATAAACTTATATAATGTTGCATTTTTAATGTAATATTTCTGGACAAAGTTAAATTTCATTAACATATGTGAATACATATCAGTCGATGCGTTTCAAACCTCGTAAGTGTAATGGTTTCTGTAATATGTGGATTCATCGTGTATCCGGATTTTAAACGAACACTTTTACCAGTCTCTCTAACTTATTCTGATTGCTGAACGCTACATTCGTAACATCTTCACATCAAAGGTCAGTTCTTTTATATCCTATTCATCCAAATCATTTCCACATTCTATCATCTCATTTTTCATTAACTTGACACATTAATCACCATAGGCCGTTTAACAGTAATCCTATAAGTTGAAAGTTGATGGAACTTATCCTTCATCTAATAGATGAAAACGTAGAATTTAAAAAAATCAGTTCAAGCTAGACTGCTAATTTTCCTTTGAGAATGCATCTTTCACGCGTCTAATGCCTGCTCGGATTTCGATATCGCTTGCTCTATCCTCCGTTAAAAAATCTTCTCATGCATTTAAACTTATGGAATTGATTGATTGTGGCATCTTTTGTGCTTTTTCTCTTTCAGATGACCATCCATTTTATCTTATTGCTGTTGCAAGCTAGTCCATTCTGTTTTGATTTCGTATCCAAAGCACTTGTAGTTTACTTCCCATGAGGCTAGGGTGTCAGCTGCATGTATTTACTTAAGGTTACACCCATCGAAAAAAATTATGGTAGGGTCTCCAGCTCCCTTACGATAGTTTAGCCTCCATAGAAGTTAAATATATCTCGGTTGAACACAAATCACTATCTTTCGCCATTTTTTTTTGTGTGTGGTATCTCCATACAACTTTCATCCGTAAGGAATCGTTTGGCATCCAGTATGTTCTGGATTATTCTAACATACATTCGAAATTGATTGCGTCCTGGCTAAGAAGATAAACTGTCTGAGAGTAAAGTCTGTGATCAGGAGGTTTTGTAGGTGTGTGGAACGAATTGCAGGTGTTACCAGGTCCACCATGACCGGGGTGGTAGAATCTGCTATGGGCAAGTTGTTGACCCCCAAAAGACTAGGGTCAAAACACTATGAAAGTATAAAAATATATTTTTATATCAGTTATAATTTTTCGTTAAAAAATATTGCTAACAATAATTTTTTGAAGAAAAAAATATTACCAGAAATATATTATTACCAGCAGTATATTATTGTATAAGACTATTACCATCAGTAGATTTTTTTTGGTGGGGGGCGAAATTATCAGCAATATTTTAGAAGAAATATTACCAGCATTACATTTTGAAAAAATATGTTACCAGCAGTACACTTTTTTGAAAAATTATTACCAGTAATAAAGTTTTGAAGAATTGTTTTTACCACAATATATAATTACCAGCAATAAATTTTTGAAGGTAAAATATTATCAGTCAGTAGGAAAACGGCCGGTATTTTGACGGATATTATGACGTTTACCGTACAGAACTTGCTCCGTGTTTTTTTCCTGATAGGAAGTTAATTTTGGAGACCCTATGTCGCTATGAATATCTGACGGCATGTTTTTGTTTTGTCAATATTTTAATTACAAATTCGGTGTAAAAAAACTCTATATGCCCCAGAATTAAAAGTTGCAAACGCTTGTGGAAATTGTTAGTTCTCATTGCAGACTAAAGCTTTTGACTTGGCATGAACAAAAAAAACAAACAAAAAAAAAAACTATTGCCCATGCTTTGCCTCATGTATATTCCATGCTGGATACAGCTCTCAAGGACATACATAGCTATCCAATGAGAAAGGAAATTTATACAATGGTAATAATATAATCGACTAAATGTAAACGGCTCCGTCTGCTTATAAACAACCAAATGAAAATATATCTACATTTAAAATATAATTATTTAACGATTCTATAATTCGTCTGAAGTTATTCATTTTGTATGACCTCGAATTGGATAACAATATTCTGCCTATTTTTAAATTACGCCAATTATGGTATTGATATTACTATTTATCTCATTAGTGGTAAAGGCTAAATGTGGGAATACGATTGGTGATTCTGTTGCCACAATTGATTCTGCGCTGAACAACATTTTAATCTGCATGCTTTCACAAAAAGAACGAATAAATATTACATTGATGATCACTCTAAACAGGCACATACAAACTGGAGCATACATATCAGTTTAAGGCAATAGTCTTAAAAGAGTTTGAACACTAACGTATATATTACTAATATTTAGCATTGCTCTTAGTATTACACTACGGCTTAGGTATTGAGCACAATTTTAGAAAGGCTAGTATGGATCAATTTCGGATTAAACTTTGCCCTGAAGTTTAATTACTGAGAGAAGTATATATATATATATATATATATATATATATATATATATATATATATATATATATATATATATATATATAGGTTTACGGGGAAGTGGTTGTGATGGGATACCAGCCATTGCCTTGATGAAATTTGCGCCTGAACTAGCGCCTGCCCTCTTCAAATTATACAACTACTGCCTCAAGGAATCTTGTTTTCCAGACTGCTGGAAGTCCTCATCAATTGTTCCTGTCTTCAAGAAATCTAGCGACCCTTCTGACCCTCTTATTACCGTCCTATCAATCTCCTAGCGCCTCTTCGGGAAATCTTCGAAGCTTTAATCAATGCCGAAGTGGTTAACCACCTTACATCCCATAATCTGCTCTCAGACAAGTAATATGGTATCCGCTTTGCCCGATCTGCAGCTGATGTGCTTACGGCCATCACTGAAATTGTCCACCAAGCTCTTCAGAATAACGGAAAAGCTCGTGCCGTGGCCCTAGACATCTCCAAAGCGTATGATAGGGTTTAGCATGCTGGCCTTCTTCGCAAGCTCCAGGGTATTACAGGTCGATTATTTGTCGTAATACTATCATTCTGGTCAAAGCGTGAATTTAAGGTCGTTCCCAAAGGATTCTCCTCCAGCTCCTATCCCACGAACGCAGATGTTCCACAAGGCCCCATCCTAGGACCTACTCTGTTCCTTATCATCATCAACGATCTTCCGGACGCCATTGATTCCTAGGTGGGCATCTACGCGGAAGACACTACAATTTAATCCTTCCTAAAAAAAAAAAAATCTAGTGTCGCTGACAAAACTAACCTTGCCGTTCATCTCGAAAAGAACCTCCAATCGGTTGTGAACTGTGGCAGTAATTGGCTGGTTAACTTTAAAATTTGCCTGAATGTCTGACACACAGCTTCCCGAGATCACCTCTCTGCGGCTACTCGGTCTCCTGTTGTCTACTGACCTGAGATGGAATAAATACATTGAGTCAGCTACTTCGTCCACCGCAACGAATGTTGGCTCTCTGTGCCGCGCCAGGAAATTTTTCTCCCTGGATTCGATCCTTCAAATCTACAAATCAACCATTCGCCCTTGCATGGAGTATTGCTGCCATATATGGTCTGGTGCCCCGTCTGTTGGCCACGGAGTTATTGTAAGACCCAGAGACGGATACGCAATATAATTGGCCCTTATCTGGCATTTCGTCTGTAGTTGGTCTCTCGCAGACGTCCCGACGCCTCTCTCTGTCTTTTTTATAAATACTTTCATGGCAATAGCTCCGATGAGCTGCTTTCGCTGGTTTCCAAACTTCGAGAATTCAAACGTCCTACGAGGCTGGCATCCTGCTCCCACCCCTTCATTGTTGAAACTGTTAGATGTAGCATCTTATTCTACTGCAATAGCTTCATATCTCGCATCTCTCGCCTGTGGAACTCCCTTCCATTTCCCTGTTTCCCTGATAGCCATAATCTCCAACTATTCAAATGTAATGTCAATCGATATCTCCAGTTGCTTTGATCTATCCACTATCCTTCTCCTCATCCTTTCCTCTATCACTCCTATCTGCTCTCTCTCATCCTCTGCAACCCCTTGCGTGCTAGTGGCTTCCCGCTTTGCTAGGGGTGAAATGCTTAAAAAAAATAGACAATTTGAAAGGAAAATGTTCCTCATGAAGGAATCAATCATTCAGACACTTTTTTTTTACATAAGGCAAACCGCTTGGTTTCAAACAGTGCCCTGCCAGCTGAGCTACGCAGCCGAACTGGTAGAGACAAACGTTCTTTAATCTTTTATTTAAGTAAGTTTGCCCCAAGCAAGGCAGGGGAAACACTAAGACACAAGATGTTACAGGATATAGAAAAATTTGAAAACAGAAGCATTTCTAAGGAGCGGTAACAAAGGAAGACTAATCATGAGGACAGCAGATAGCGACTGACATTACATTTAAATTTCTGAGGATTACAGTTGACCGGAATGCATATTGACGGAAGTGAGTTCCTCAAGCTAGAAATGCTAGAAGGAAAACTGTTAGAATTTATAGTTATATAGATTCAACTCAACTCTAAAATGATGAGACGTCGTCGCCAGTCAAGAACTCCACTTAAATATATAAACTTTATATATCATAGGGAAGAGATCATCCGAACAATATCTGGGTAATTATTTATAGAAAAAGAAAAGAGAGGCAATTTTATGTCGGTGGAAAAGTGATTAAAGACGCGACACCAGATCAGAACCAGTAACATTTCTGATTTATCATTGTAATATCTGTTGGTTCCGTTTGCTGACAACATGGCTAATAAAAAAAGGTGTTCACCCTTGAAACAAGGATCTCTAGATCGAAAACAAGATCGCCGGACCACATCTAGCGGCAAAATTCTAACCATGGACGAATAGTAGTCTTATAAGTATGCAGTATATATTCTGTCTAGCATCGCACAATTAAAGTTCCTTAGCTGAGGACCAATCAATGGATTCATTTGAGTTTTTCCTATAGAAATCTTTAGCGTGCGAAGGCGCAGCGAGTCACTCTCTTGGAGGTTAGCATCATACGTGCCGATGGAAGGCAGAAAGAAGTCTCTCAGATGAGTAATCGAGGGCAGTTTAGAGTTTGGGGCGTAAAAAATTAACACGCCATCCATTTTCCCAGTTGACAGCAAACTGAAGGTCGTTTTCACATCAGTCACCAATTTGACTTTCAAAACACAATTTATTATAACTGCACCAAAATCATATATATATATATATATATATATATATATATATATATATATATATATATATATATATATGTGTGTGTGTGTGTGTGTGTGTGTGTGTGTAAAATTCTTTTACAAATTTTACGGGCGCGTCCTTCATAACAAAGCAAGAACGAAAACTCATATAAACATATCTCCACAAATCATCTTTTTTTAGTTGTTAAGATTAAATAACGTGTACGGTAGATGGCGCTGTGTTGTCATGTAGACGGGGTTAGATCTTTCATTCGTGTATATTTGTGACTAGTTTGTATTCAACGTTTTACGTGTACAGAAGTGTATTAACTAAGAAGTGTTGCGCTTACCAATGGCAGGATATTCCTCTCATGAGCATGCAGATATGATTTTTACATGCGACCAGGCGAATGGTAATAGACGCGTGGCTGCAAGGTTGTATAACATTGCATTTACAGAACAAAGGCAGCCGAGTCATCTAACATTTGCTGATGTGTACAGTCGCGTTACTAAGACAGGACTCACGCTATCACAAACAATCGATCGAGGAAGACGGAGATACGCACGTAAACCTGGCCAAGTTGAATACATCCTTTATGAGGTGATCCCGGTATCTGCAAACGTCAAGTGGTCCTCTCCTGTCGTACATCTCATAGCACTACATGAAAAGTGATTCAAGCGCATTTCCTGTATTCGTATCATTTAAAATCTCCGGGGGGGATTTTGCAGATGGTTTATTGTACAAACTATCGATCAGTTGATTGGCTCTTCAGTCATTCTTTTTTATAGATGAGACAAATTTGGGATCAGATGGGAAAACAAATTTACATATAGAACATTTGTGGACGAATTAGAATGCCCATGCTACAATACAGGCTAGACGCAGACATCAGGGTACGATTAATGTGCGGTCTGGACTTGTAGGTGACCTTCTGGTAGTTCCATATGTTCTCCCAGCACGTCTTACAAAAGCAGTGTACAGGGACATATTTTCTAACAAGATTCTACACCAGCTAAAGGATGTACCGCTGTCAATCCAGAGACGCATGTTGTTTATGCATAATAAGGCTCCAGCACATTTTACTCACATTGTACTCGATGTAACTGCTGCTATCTACTATGAAATATAGATAGAAGACCACGGTTCCATGGTCAGCATATTTTCCCGACCTCAATTCTTTAAATTTTAAATATTTTTATGCAACAGATCTTAGTAGTGCAAAGACGTTTCATCAACATTCCTGCGAAACCATTTGAAATTGTGTGGTGATAGTTGAAAGGGAGAACCAGTCCATGATCCAACAGATGCATTTCGGACATTTATTATGAAAGAGTGTGTTGGGACACAACAATGGACTTATAGAGATATGTTTATATGGATATTTTACATTGTTTTGGTGTCAGGAACCCGCCCATAAACTTTTAAATGTATTTTATATACACCCCAGAACACACACACACCCATATATATATATATATATATATATATATATATATATATATATATATATATATATATATATATATATCTATGTATATATATATATATATATATATATATATATATATATATATATATATATATATACAGATAGAGAGAGAGAGAGAGAGATAGTCACATTCTACAACCGGAAGGAAGTAGACTATTCTAAAAATAGTAAAATAAACAAAATATATCCTGATCAAGAAATTGTTGAAATTTTACCAAACAAACTGGAATGAAAATAGCATTATACATTCAAGTATGATCACCAGCAACGATACAAGAGAAATGAAATGACAAACAAAAAAAAATTCGTTTGCCTACATGGAGAACGTATCTGATAAGCATTCAAACAAAACATACTTTAGAGTCTGTCTATATTTCTGAGATGAGGCATTATGTATAGTATTTGCATTATGCGGACTATTGTCCTCATCTTTGTCGCCATATTTATCACAACGTTTCGGCCGTTGTACGCTCCAGCCTTCTTCAGGTGGTTGGAATTTCGAACTGAACCCTTTATTTCGATCACTGGGGTAGACTGTTCTAGTTCCACGTGCCATGTTTCATGGATGTCAGTTATCAGTTATGAGCTCTGGTAAAAACATGGATTGATAATAGCAAAATTGCAATATGAGCACTGGTAAAAATGGTTGCTGAAAACATTAGGTTTATAATACCCAGATGTCCTCAAGTGACACATGGCACAGTGGATAAAGGCCTTGGTTAGATCCAGTGACAGACCGAAAAAGTGTGAGTTCAATAACCGGTTAAGGCAGTGGAGAACTTTCAGAGTGAAAATTAGCAGGAGATAAAACATCAAAACATGGCACGTGGTGATCCAATTAAAGGGTTCAGTTCGAAATTCCAACCCCCTGAAGAAGGCCGGAGCGTACAACGGCCAAAACGTTGTGATAAATATGGCGACAAAGATGAGGACAAAACATACTTTAGTTAAAGAACCATTATCGTAACAATTACATTTGATTCGATAATCGGTCAATTCCATTGTCATTTATTGTCAATAAATAACAGAATTAATGCAAAAAAAAGACAATATCAAATATATTGTCACATATAAGTATAAGCAGAGTCCAGATGTTTTGTAAACAAATCGACATGGCGATTCGGAATGACATGCGAAGAAGTAACAATAATAGAAAACACGCTCAACCATATAAAATTGACATATCGGAAAACCATGATAAGCGTTTATGAAATTCAAAATTGCACAATCACTTAAAAATATATATTAATACTTTCATTGGAAAGGTGGTGTATCGGTCCACAATATAGATATTATCTAAGAAAGAATGTATTTGGTCTTCAAACAAACTCATTTCGAAGAAAACATATATATATATATATATATAAAATATATATATAAATATAGTTTTATGCTGTGCTATAAAGTGTTCAATATCAGAGATAGAGCGTATGCAAATATAAAAGTGACATTGAAGTCAACAGAGGCGACAAGCTGTTTCATGCTAGACGCTATCGTCAGGCCGCCTGACGATTGCATCTAGCATGAAACAATTTCATACATATACATGTGTGTGTGTGTCTGTGTGTGTTTACGTGTTTTGTTTTGAACTCAGTTATTCAAATGTTCATATCTTATTATGTATTCCAAGATACTGATCAAGTCACACGAATTTACGCTGATAATGCATGTTAATTATTGATGGCGTCTCTCTCTCTCTCTCTCTCTCTATCTATCTATCTATCTATCTCTTTGTGCGTGTGTGTGTGTCTGTGTGTATTGGCGTCTATGAATGTGTCAGTGATTGTGTGATTGTTTCTCTACAGAAAATGTAAACACCTGAAGAAAATTTACGAGTTGTTCCAGGCAATGCATCATATTTTTTTTAATTTCATTCCGTTGAAGCTATTTATTTTTCAAAAAATAAAATAAAAACGAGCAAGTCTATCTAACGTCCCTGTGGAATAATTTAGCGGCGATATGATTGGCTACTCACCTCTGCCCATCGATTCAATTTATTTTCGACGTCTGCAGTTAAATTGATTTTCACAGGCGTGTCAAATATTCTCAGGCAGTAGCATAAGAAATATTCACCTGTAATATTTACACTTTTTAACGCATACAGATGAAAATATAATTTTAAAACATTATATATACTGGATGCGATGGGTAAATTGTCGTTTAAATTACGCAAATATGCAAATAACACTGACATCTTATTTTCACACACCCTTTTACAAAACTTACACAAAAATATCTTGAAATACCAAAGAGTATATTTATTCATGAAAATCGCCATTGGCTTCGAGCACAGCCTTAAGACGACTTCGGAATCTCCTACTGCTCTTCTGGACGGTTTTCCTCGTGTAAGTTTGTGAATACTGACATAATCCTTGGTGTTACCATGAGATTTGTCAACTGTGCCCGACCCATAATAATCAAGGATGTTGCAAGTTGGGAAGTTATATGGCCAGATGTAAGGGTTGATGTGGTCGGAGAAATTATCTGACAGGCATGACTGGAATCTCCTGCTTGTTTGGCATGGTACAGATTCCTCTTGCTAGGCATAGGTTCTTCCACCAGCCACCTTCTTGACTCAGGGCATTACCTCCTCAAGGTACTTGGTTTATGACTCCGTGTTGAGTTTGAGACCCTCTAATCACCATTATACTCATCCAACCCTTTCTAAATCGTTTGCACTATCTTTAGTTTGACGCCTAAACACTCTGAAAATTTTGTATTGGAAATTCAAGCGGGAGTTAAAAGCAGTACAACATGCCGTCTCTAAATTTCTGGTCGCGCTCTTTTTCTCACAGACAGTGCGTAACAGGCCCTAATATACTGTGAAGTCAATAAAATCAAAAACAATGAACGCGCATGCGCGAAATAAAAATATCAATCAATGGGTGACGATTTATCCGTCCCAACATATATATATATATATATATATATATATATATATATATATATATATATATATATATATATATAATAATAATAATAAAAAGACTTAAACACTAATATGAATATTAGTGTTTAAGCCTTTTTATTATATCCTTACTCTGTCCTGGACATTGAGTTCTACCTGGATTCTATCCTCTTGGAATTTTTTATTAAAAAATATACATGTATGTGTATGCACTATGTATATATATTTATATAATTTGCATATGTATGTGTATATTTACAAAAATATTAGCTATATATATATATATATATATATATATATATATATATATATATATATATATATATATATATATATATATATATATATATATATATATATACATATACACACACACACACACACACACACTGGGGAAAATAAATATCCGTACACATGAAAAATTGTATCTTTATCAATGTAAAAGCCATAACTAAAACAAATTTTGATACATTTTATGGGTACATTTTATGTGTAAAGGTACATTTTATTAAAAAAAATAGTAATAAACTTAATTTATTGTTATTCTAACAGAAATTAATGCATTTTTTTTTTAACTGATGAAAAAGGTATTCGTACAAAACAAAAAAGCATATTAATTTAATTTAATACTTTGTGGAATATCTTTTATTGAGTTCAACGGCTACCAATCTATTACTGTACGTCTCAACTAATGATTTACACACATTGAATGGTATTTTGTCTCATTGTCTTCAAATTAGGTTGGTGCAAAAATAATGACGTAGTATTATCGTTTTTGACGTATTTTTTAATGTCAAAAAACGACATTATTACGTCATTATTTTTACACCAACCTAATATTTGTTGGTGCTCTTTCCCCAATTTGAATTTTCAAATATCGCCATAAATTCTCGATTGCGTTCAAGTCTGGGGACTGACTTGGCCATTGCAAGACATCAACGTTACTTTCAGCTAACCATTTCCTTGTAGATCTAGCGGTATGCTTAGGATCATTATCCAGTTGGAAAACCCAATCCGGAGGTAGCCGAAGTCTCTCAACAGAACGCATTTAATTGTCTTGCAGAATTTTCGGTAAGTTTTCGGCATTCATATTGGCGTATATTATTGATTTTCTGCCAACATCTTTTGCAGAAAAACATCCCCAGAAGATGATACTACCACCACCAAACTTTACAGTTGGCAAGGTGTTCTTTGGTAAGTAGGCTTCACCGTCCTTCCTCCATACATGATTCCGATAATTATGACCAAACAACTCTATTTTAGTTTCATCTGCCCATGGTACTTTTTTCTCAAAACGAATATTCTTTATCCTTATGCATTCTAAGAATTTTTTACTGTAGAAGCTCTTGTCGTTTCAAGAGAAGTGGAGTCTTCCTTGGGTTGCGTGATTTCAGACTGTTTTTGTGTAGTTCATTACTTATTGTACGCAGATGTTCCTGCAGCTCTGCTCGGGTAACCTGTGGATTTTGTTGGATCTGACATCCTAATATCCTGGCTGATCTTAGAGAAATCTTCCTCGAAGCACCTGTTCCTCTTTGATTTTCGACGCTGTTACGAGTTTTAAACCTTGCAACGAACGAAGAAATTGTAGTAAAAGGAATATTCAGGATGTTAGAAATTGTTCTGTAACTGTTTCCATCTTTCCAAATAGACAAAATGTGTTGTTTTTGTGAAATAGTCAATTCTTTAGCTTTGGGCATTATTAGAACCTTCTCATAAGACTAGAAATTGCGGAATGCTCTGATAATGGCTAATGGCGTTAACTATAATTACTGATAACATTACTGGAACATTCTAGAATATACTTTTTTCATAATTAATTGAATATTTCATTCTAATAATTGATTTGTACGAACACTTTTTTCACCAGTTAGAATTAAAAAAAAGGATCTAATTTCTGTTAGAATAAGAATTAAGTTTATCATTATTTTTTATTAGTATGTGTCTTTATACATACAATGTGCCTAGATTAGTTTTATTTAAGGCTTTTACATAAAAATACAATTTTTCAAGTGTACGAATATTTATTTCCCCCATTATATATATAGATATACTTGAAAAATGTAACCAATATAGTATGTAAGATGTTTCTGTTTTTTAAAAAAATGTGTTGCCGATGGCTCATACGATATGTGCCATATGTGTTTACGTGTGTGTATGTCTGTCTACTCAATGAGATATGAATTCAAATAACATTTTCCATATGAGGAAACATTTTTAAAGTATTTCACTCAAAACATTTTTTCAGGAAAATATATTTCTTAAATCCATTAACTGATATCGCTACTTCCTGTATTGATAGAAATTCCTTCCTAACCTTTTCGATGTAGTTTAGAAGAACATCTCATAAGTCATTGTTTACTCTTCAAGTTACATGTGCTACCCATTTCAGTTGTTGCATTTTCTGAAAGTCCTCAAGAGATGTAGTTTCTATTATCTGATAGAGGTCATTGTGATTCTGTTACGCAATTCGCTATGTATGAAGAAATATGCTCTTTGCCAAAATTCACAGGCTTCCCTCGCTCAAAAGAATATTAGGAAGTTATATACAGCTGACAATTTAGATATTTCTGAACGAGTTTGGCAATGGTAATCGATACGAATGTCTCGACCTTTCGAAGCTATTTATGAACATGACTCAAGTTTTCAGTTTAATGTTTATGAATTTGCTCTTTGACTTTGCACGCAGTTCTACGTTGTTTACATGACTTCCGAGCTTCCTAAAGGCATTAATTATGGCGGGAATATTTTGGCAAACGTACATCTATTGAAACATTGTCTTTTTATGCAGAACAAAAAATAACTTTCAATGTCAAGGATGCGATATTAAACCGTAAGATTTGGTGATTTAAATCAATATTTGACCAAATAGTTCATTATTATAACGAAGCACTTAAGAAATTACATTATTCCCTCGCATATCAAGCTGATTATCCTTTTAGTATTCCTATAATTATTGTATATATCATTTTGTTTTCTGTTTTATAAGTGTGTGGAAACGTTTAATTGTATGCTTTTATGCAGGTATCAAGAAGTTTCATATCAAAGTTTCCCACCCTACTCCCGCTCGTCCTGTAACTATCGATCTATGAAAAATATATAAAACATTTTATATTAGGCTAAAATAATACGTTACGCGTGCCTGATCGAGACTCTAAATGGTTTTATTGAAGAGCATATATATATAATATATATATATGTGTGTGTGTATGTGTGTGTGTTTGTGTGTGTATGTGCATGCACTTCGGCAGTATGTTTTAATTAAGATATGTTTCATTGCATAGGTTTACATAAATACTTTTACTTTTTAATACTCATGTCGTAAAAATAAAATTTCCAAACCATATTTAGTTAACACTCTTTTGAATGGTTTCAGCGGTCAAGCGCTAAAGTAGCGTTCCACACTCCATTTGATTTAGCCTTCATACACTGACGTAACATTACTTGCTCCATTTATACTGATATTTAACAGAGAGAAAGTGAGAGAGAAAGAGAGAGAGAAAGGGAGAGAGACAGACAGACAGATAGACAGACAGGCGGTGTGACATTTCAAACTATCGCACTAATAACCTTCTACCACTGTTTGGAATATCATACACCCTGTAATCATCACTAAATTGATTAATCAATTCATATTGCATGGCCTTCTATGATATAAGCGATAGTAATTTTGCTTCTTTTGACCAGCTGCTAATGCACTAGCAACTGTTGCTGAAAGTGTTTAACAAGCTTTACATAAGACTAGTGAATCACGAGATGTTACTTTGGTCATTACGAAACCGTTGGACAAAGATTGGCATTCCGGCATTTTCATAAGTTGAAAGGCTATTGTATTTCAGTACATATTTTCGAACTCTTTCAGTCTTTCTTATAAAACCGTGAATTGAATGTTATCGTGAACTTACCCTCTTCTAGATCCCTTTGTAATAATACAGGTGTCCGCACTGATTCAAACCTTCTTAAGGTTAAATTGACCGCTGAGAACAAAAAATAGCCTATATTGTGTTAACTAGGTCAAGAAATGTCTTGTTAATTTTAACACGTCGTAAACATAATTCTCTATGAATTACTCGAAAGACCCCTCCCCGCTTTCTATGAGCATGTTTCATACAAACCCCGTTGCTTTTTCTCTGTTTAACTTTCCCGACAGGATCAGTTCAGTTTAATATTGCTACGTAATGTAGAAATATTAAACTGAACTGATTGCTCGGTTAATTGAGAAAAAAATCTTATTCACGTTAACATGATAGACAATTTTTCTTACATATATACGAGTTTACCATTTGTATTGCTTTAAATATTGCGGCTACATGTGATCCGTAACAACTGCTATATAATTAGATATATAATCCAAAGAAACTCCAGCAATATTATTGGTCCTGACCTGGCATCTCCGCTTCAGTCAATACTACCTTCTCTAAGTATATTCGTTTGCAATCGCTTAAAATTCCGTGTACGTAATCGCTTCATTCAGTAGAGGGATTGGTCTCTCTGCATCTGTGTATAGATCAACATAAATATATGGATTATTATCTATCTATCTATCTATCTATATATATATATATATATATATATATATATATATATATATATATATACACGTGTGTGTATGTGTGTGTTGTGTATGCTTGTATAAAATATTTATTTTATCAGAATTTATTTTTAGACATTTTGAGAGGTAAGTTTGGTTTTACTTGTTTTATAGATTAATTAATTATGATATTACGTTAAAAACATTTTTGATAAAAGTTTTTTTAAGACATATACAGTTTTCCGTTTTAAGGAACAGAGACGACATTTTATGATTGATTCAAAAACATGCGGAAAATTTCACATTTGATTTCCCCAGTGCCATCTAAAATACTTCGTTTCAAGAAGGAAATGTGGATTTTCTTATGCTGAATAATAAAGTGCAGCTTGCGAATCCAGATGAAACAACATTTGAGTTGACGTCTCTTGAGATGTGTTTAATCAAAATAAAAAAAAATAAAAAACACAACAAAAACCAAACAAATAACGACATATTTCCATTGTGAACAATTTCTCCTTATTTTAAGTAGATTAACGCACATGGAACCAATACTCACATACTCACATACTCACGTATAGAGACGCACGCATAAATGAATATACATTCTGAGCTACATACTTTTATATATCCATAAATATTTCATTATTAAATAATTTTCTTATTTAAAATTTTCGATGTTGAAGATGTTGCCATGTTCATGTCTGATTAATAGAAACTAAAATAGCATATTTTATCGTATATCCATATAGGGGACATTGATGGGGCATGTGGTGTATATATTGTCACAAGTTCATATCTCTATTACATATATATATATATATATATATATATATATATATATATATATATATATAATGATACTAATCCAAATGATATGGTAATCCAAATAAAATTTCCAGGAGATTAGAGATCCAGAGAGTGCACTACGTCAAAGGACAAAGCAAAATTATAATTAATTAAAGAATATCAAACACTTAAAGTCTTATAGGTAATAATTTCTATTTCATCAGAGCTCTAAAAACTGTTGCTCTCATATATATATTAGGTTGGTGCAAAAATAATATCGTTTTTTGACGTTAAAAAATACGTCAAAAACGCTATTATTTTTGCACCAGCCGAAATATAGTCTTAAGGTGTGCTATATTTATGGAATAAAGTGCACAATATCAGAGCGTGTGTAAATATACACACTAAGTGTTGACTTCTATGTTCAGTTTTATATTTTATACATATATATATATATATATATATATATATATATATATATATATATATATATCCTTAGTCTCTTTAAATAATGTTATACTTAATTTACACTAAATTTAATATTTAAATTTGATCATTTTGAATTTTGAATTTAATAGCATAATTTAATATTTATTAGTTTGAATGAATTCTAACTGACATTAAAGCATTAAATAATTATTATAATGTAAGTCCGTTATCAATTTTTTTTTTAATTCTCATTTACTTGTATTTTGATTGGTCTTTCAAGCTTATGTAACAGTGTTTCCCCTAGCAATGGATGTTTGATTCATTTTAACCTTTTAAAACCTTTTATTCTACATTCAATACCATCACTTGATAAGTCACCAGAAGTGTTGAAACAAAATGGCTATTTTTGTAGTGATTTTATAACATATTTGTTATAATTTTCGAATAAATAATTATATATATATATATAGGTATCCTATGAGATGTTCATATTTTATATTCTTTGTTACTAATACTCAACATATCCATCTTCAAGTTTGCTGTTGTTATTCCAAAGTTTCGGCGGTCGTTCCCCTGCGTCACTCTTCGAAATTATTAGATATAACAAAAGAGAAATTCTTCAGTGAGTACATTTATGCATGGTAACCTCGGGAAATGACCTAGTGGATTGATGCCCTGGTTGTAGAACTTGGTGAGTTAATACTTGGTCCGGGCAGTATGTGTTGAACTTAATGGAAATGCAACGCGAGATAAGTGAGCAGCACAATGCTAAGAAATAGTGGAGATATACCTGGGAAAATATGAGGGGTACTACCGCTAGATTAAATAATGTGTTCAGTTCGAAATTTTCTCATCGGCTTCAACATACATCTGATGAAGATCGAGGAAAAATGACTCAAATGTTATAAAAATAAAAATATAAAGAAAATAGCTCGAGTATGACTAGTGGAAATAACAGTGTGTACATTGTTCTTTGCTGACGACTTCCTTCAATCTCAGAATCTTGTGGAATTTTAGAGAAATGAAGCTATATTCCTTGGTCTTCATCGGGTTTATATCTATTACGTAAACTATACTAATTACTTTATCGTTTGAATTTTATATTATTCATCAAAAGTTTTACCAGATGATCTTGTCATGTTTCCTTTATTCATAAGGAGCTCCTGTAGAGAAGTGTCATCTGAAATTATAACGTGGCTAAATTCTTCAGTTGTCTATATTTCATTTTACATAGAAAGTTGAAATTTACAAGCCGAATTAAATGATTGAATTCACCAGACGACGTGAAAGTGTCATAAAGCTGACAACTTTGAAACAGAGGAGGGCGTATCTCCTTACAACAAATAGATCGAGATTTTGTAGCAATAAGCTTCATGAAATGGGCATGACAAACACTGTTTTTCCTTGGATCTCTTGATGCTAAATGTTCATGAATTATGGAAATTCAGGATAGAAATGTGCGCAGGTGTTTTGCTGCAACCTCAACACTAATTTTACGTTCAGAATAACCTTCATATCGTTTGTGATAAGAGTATATTTTCTCCATTTTCTAAGCCTAATTCACTAAACAAATTCTATCAGAATGGTGGAAAATTACAAACATTATTGAACTATAAAACACGAGTGAATATTAGCATAGGTAAGAACAAAAAGCGATTGCATCATGCAATCCCATATGGGACAAGGCAATAAAGAATAAATTACGTTATTACATCTTTTAATTATATATATATATATATATATATATATATACAGAGAGAGAGAGAGAGAGGGAGAAAGTGAGAGAGTGAAAGAGAGAGTATATTTGGGCAGCAAAAATTTCTTTCAGATATGTTTCGTTTAATATGACAGGCAAGGCAAATGTTATTATTTTTTTTTTATCTGGCTTTTCTAATTAAGCTTTTATGTTCTGGTCGGGGTAACGTTTTACTGACTGTATTTTATATTGTTTAAATCACTTTCGGCTTGTTGTTAAGTTTTTGCCATTGTTTTCTTTTAAGATGTTGTGGGACGTTGATATGATGACTTTAGCAATTATATTCTCAGCTCATCGCTATATATATATATATATATATATATATATATATATATATGTCTGATGATATATATATGTAGGTCTGATGAATTGGATCGTAATTACGATTCCAATAGAATAAATTATGACCATGGAATATTAGTGTTTAAGCCTTTTTATTATATCCTTACTCTGTCCTGGACATTGAGTTCTTCCTGGATTCTATCCTCTTGGAATTTTTTATTCAAAAAATATACAAGTATGTGTATGCACCTATGTATATATATTTATATATTTTGCATATGTATGTGTATATTTACCACTAATATTATCTCTCTATCTATCTATCTATCTATATATATATATATATATATATATATATATATATATATATATATATATACATTATAAATCTTTACATAGGAACAAAACAATAACTTGCTGAGTTAAAAAAAATTTCCGTATTTAAATAATGATTGCTCTGCCCTCGTTAATGAGACCTCTTCTTAAATCAATGCTGTGAAGATACATTTGGGTGTATATATATATATATATATATATATATATATATATATATATATATATATATATATATATATATATATATAATGGAATTGGCTGGTGTCTGTCATAAATACCGACGGACGTGTAGGAGAGTCAAAAGCCTTAGTCTGAGTGCTAAGTCTATAACGACGCCCATTGATCTACACCTCTTACCTGCGACTACGACGCGTACCAGTCGATTACTGGTACCATATTCTACTTGGTTATAGTAACCAAAACCATTAGCTATTTCGTTCAAATATATTCCTTTCCGGGACATATCATTTGGCAAAGAGATTCGTAACGACCTTACAAGTTAAAAAATACAGTCGACAACGTGTCCTAACGAAGAACGTTAGAGAAATTTTTGAAACACTTGTCCCCTCTTTTTAAGAATAAGAATATTATTGTTTATTTGAACAGAATTCTTTTCTGGTTAATACGTTGAAAAATTGGAACAAATGACGGAATTAGCTAAGGTGCTGCAAGAATTCCAACAACAACAACAGTTCTAACAACAACAGTTCTAACAACAACAATTAAAACGACATGAATGGTTTTAAAAGTTCTTCGAAACGTATTATCTAGGACAACAAATGAACCGGAGTCTAGATTGTTTTCGGTGGAAGGAAATTTATATTCCCTCTCGGAACTTAAATACGACCCTGACTGTGGTTCAACGTTTCCGGCTTACTTTCGTAGGTTTGGAACAATATTTACGAAAAGGTGCGGACAATAGCCCGACGAGGAAAAATTACTTTATTATTGCAGAAGTTGTGAAAAGAAGAAAATACCAAATACACGAATTTAATCCTCCCAAAGTAGCCAGAAGAAATGACATTCGGCAAAACAGTGGAAATTTTGTCGAAAATTTTCGATAAAGAAGCATGTTTCATACTCGATACAAGGCTCTGAATATCGTTAAACAAGATGATTTTGTTACATACGCAAGTATGGTTAACGCACAGTGTGAGGCGTTTAATTTGAAAGAGTTGTCAAGCGACATGTTCAAGTGTCTAATTTTTGTGCAAGGTCTAACGACACCAAGCGACAAAGGAATTAGAGCATGATTCCTCTCGATCATGGAACAAGATTCAGAGATTACGTTACAAAAAGTAACTGAAGAATGTCAACGAATGATAAACATAAAAAAGACACTACTCGGATTGAGGAGAAGAACATTTCGTGAATACAAACTGTACGAAAAAAGAAGTGGATACAAAAAGAAAAAAATAATAATATACAGTGCATTTCAAGAAGGACTGCTACTTTAAAGATAAAAAATGTTATAATTGTGGGCGTGTAGGCCATAAAGTTCACATTGTCGGACAAATCAAAGAAATGAAAAACCAAAGTCTCAGGCAAAAGCGAACGTAGTTTTGTCTAAACACGAAACTGAGGCGTGTCAAAGAAGAAAATACCTTAATGTAAAAATAAATGGGCAGACCGTAAAATTATTCCTCGATTCAGGAAGTGATATATCTTTGATAAACTAGCTAACGTGGAAAAATAATTGGTTAACTACCCTTGAGGAAAACAGACAAAATTGCCAGAGGAGTGTCCGGGAAAAAACTCAAATTTCGAGATGAATTAAGATGTCACATTTCATGAGGAAAAATTCACAAATCGAAATTAGATGTGCTCCCTCGTTCAGTCAACCTCTTTGGTACAGACTGGATAGTATTATTCAATTTGTGGGAATTACGAGAAAATTCTTTCTATAACAAAGTGACAGAAAATTATAAGACAAAGCAAACAGAAAAAATATTACAGCGTTGAAAAATGAATTTCCTAGTGTTTTTTTCAGAACTAGGTCTGTGCACAAAAACAGAATCAACTTTGAGTTGAAAGAAAATGTGAAACCCATTTTTAAACTGAAAATTTTCTGCACTAGACTCATTAAATGAGGAGTTAGAAAGGTTGGAAAGAAATTGGCGTAATTTCAAAAGTGGATTACTCGGAAAGGTGTCTCAAACCGTTTATATAAAAAAGAAAAACCGAAAAATCAGAGTGTGTGCTGATTTATCGACAGGCCTGTGTTGTGAATATGGATTATCTCCTCATTGATAATCCAAGCTATAAAAGCTGTACATTTTCACTTGTCAAGTAGACGAGTAGTAAGGTTCTTAATTCAATAAAAGATTACTAGACAGAATCTCTTGTCCTGTTTTCATTACAGCCTGAACGATTGTTTAAAAGATCATACGTATCATCTGGCGTCTCTAGAGGATATATTTACCAAATTGAACGGAGGTAGTGTTTTCAAAGTTGGACTTGTCGGAGGTTTACCTTCAGTTTAAATTCAGTGGAAAATGTTCAAAGTACCTGACAATAAACTCATAAATGGATTTTTAAATTAAATCGTCTCCCTTTTGGATTGAAAGTAGCACCAAGCTTATTCCAGCAAATAATGGACACAATGTTGGCTGGTATGGATTAGGCGATTGCATACTTAGACGACATTTTCTTTAAAAGTGAAAACGAGGCCCAACACAAAACGCATATTAGAGCAGTATTTCAGAGAATTGAGGAATACGGGTTCAAGCTGAGTGCTGAAAAATGAGTTCTTCCTAAAGATGATAAAATATTTATGGTAGATAAGGAAGAAAACCGGACTCGGAAAGAGCTGAGGCTATAAAACATATCAGCACCTGATAATGTGGCTAAACTTCAGGCGTTTTGGGGATTGGTAAGCTACTATGGTATTTATATCCCCAAAAATGTATGAAATGAGAGCCACTTTAAACAATTTGGTGAAGATGGGCACAAAGTGGATATGGTCGAAAGAATGCGAGGATGCTTTTAAAAATATAAGAAACTGATTATTAGCAGACCTATCGTTGGCGCATTTCGACCCGAAGAAGAAAATGATTGTAGCAGCAGATGCTAGTAATGATGGACTAGGCGCTGTATTGCTACATAAACTCGAACGAAATTGCAGCCAAATTGAAAGAGTTTGGCAATAGTCTTCGCTGCAAAGAAATTTCACAGATTCATATATGGAAGACAATTTGCTCTGCAAACAGACCACAAACCGCAATTTTTGGTTAAAAAAAAAGTATACTAACTCACACGGCAAGTTGACTACAGCGTTGGTGTATAATTCTATTGAATTACAATTTCAGAATGGAATATGTGCCTTCAAAAAAGCTAGGTCACGCTGATGGATTGTCAATGTTAATACCGAAATATACGGAATCACTGGAAGAAACGGTAATATCGGCGCTGAGAGACGAAAATGAATTGTCGGGTCTGTTATGCAATACCATTAGAGAACTGCCGGTTTCTCTAGATGATGTGAAAAAAGCAGCAGAAAACGATGATTTCATTAAGAAAATGAAAAAGCAAGTCGAGTTGAACGGGTAAATAACAAAAAAGGAATGAGTGTGTCACCTTTTTCAATATGTAATCTGGTATTACTTTACGCACACAGTGGTAATGCCGTGTACGTTACAGAAACAAATTCTAAAATAATTTCACACTTGTATTCCAGGGATTTTGCGAATGAAATCTCCAATGAGAGGTTACACGTATTGGCCGAGGATGGACCAGGACATGTGATGAAACAGTGTGAAGGATGTCAACTGGCAGCAATGTATCGACCTGTAATTAGTCAACCATGGCCAAAGACGGATGTCCCACTGATGACTCGACTGCATATCGATTATGCAGGAACCATAAATGGATCGTATTACCTGATTGTGGTAGACAGTTTTACTAATTAACCCAAGTGTTAGACCACTGTGAGTCAGCCACATTGATACAAAACGATCTAGATTAGAGGGCGTTAGTGATGACTTTCATTATGCGATTAGGTAAGAAGGATTGAATCAAAATAAGAATTCGACCGGAGACACCATAGAACTTTTGTCTGCGAAAAGACCAGTAAGCCATAGCGTGACAAGCACTATCGATAAATCTAAAAACAATTCGTGTTTCGGCATTCTTATTTATAGCTTCACAGAAACTTTCAGTCATTTAACTGATCGGCGATTGGCTTCAAAAAGCGAAAACCATATTCGTTGTCATTAAATGACCCTAGAAGGTTAGATGATTAACCTATCCTGAGTTGATTAAATCCTCAAATAACTTTCTAAAAACTGGTAGAAAACTAATAGGTTGATAATTCGATTGATATGACAGTTCACTTGACATTTTAGAAAGAGAAACTACAAAGAAAGCCTTCCAGCAAGACAGCCAGCTGAAAAACTGTTGAGGGGTCCACTCCTTTTTATACAAATTGAATCACCCAGTGTATACTTATACTACTGCCAGTGAATAGACGAGAGAGCAAGACCTCCGAGTCTAGCTTAGTCGTGATACAGTCTTTGACTGTAAGCGACTGCTGTCGGACTCTCTGCGTTAGCAGAGAGGAACCCGGACGAAGCTTTGCCGAAGGGCAAGGTTTCGTCTGGGGAGGTAGATAGGGCCTGAACCCGCCTGGGCGGGTTCAAAGGCTATATTTTTGGCCGAGCTTACGGGCTCGTAGATACCCACATTAAACCGGCCTTATGCCACATTTGGTCTTCGTGGGTGGATCAATAAATAGCGAGCAAGACCTCCGAGTCTAGCTGAGTCGTGATACAGTCTTTGACTGTAAGCGACAGCTGTCGGACTCTCTGCGTTAACAGAAAGGAACCTGGACGAGGCTTTGCCGAAGGGCAAGGTTTCGTCCGGGGAGGTAAACAGGGCCTGGACCCGTCTAGGCGGATTCAAAGGCTATATTTTTGGCCGAGCCTACCCACATTAAACCTTGTGCCACATTCGGTCCTCGTGGGTGGATTGATAAATACCGAGCAAGACCGTGGAGTCGAGTCGAGTCCAGAAAGACAGAATAAAAGGTTGAAGGTAACCGGAAGAGTGAGAGTGCGGTAACAGCGTTGTAAGAGTCACAGTGAGCGAGTGCGTAGACTCAGTATGAAGTCATACAGCGATTCTTCAATACCAAAGACTATATATATATATATATATATATATATATATATATATATATATATATATATATATATATATATATATAGCTACTAACCCGTATTCCTGGAAATACTAACCTGATTTACCAGTTAGTATTATTACGTTAATACAATATTTTCATATATTCATTTCTGGCGTTTGTTACTTATTGGTACCGAAATCTACAACAAAAACATGAAAGAGCAAATTTTTGGTAGAGGTTAGAAAGAACAGGTTCAGTACAGGAGCACATGTTTTAGTACATTTGCACCTATACCATGGAATCTGCAAGTATTGCAGGGATAATGTTTGTAGAATGTAGCGGAATCCATGGTTAATTTTATATGCATAACGTTCATTCGAGACTCACTTCAAGTTTAAATGTTAGGCAAATAAAATGCCGTGTCACAAGTAAAATGTACAGATAATTTACGATCAAATTATTCTACTTTATAAATATACATGAGAAAGCTTTATTAAAAAAAGAGTGATCGCGAAAGCGATCTCATTCATCCATTATAAAATAAAAATCAAACTAGTAAATTGTTAATTGTATATATTGTTGTCTCACTCCATCAGCGAAAATGATGTATCCTCATTGAAGGCATTGCAATCTTGAATTCATCCAGTAATCATAAAAAAAACTATCTAGTAATGGGTTATATAGTGTCTCACTCCATCGGCAAAAATGTTTTAGCTTCAATGAAGTTACGCTCGTAATCTTGAATTCATGCAGTAATTATAAAAACCTATCTAGTAATGGGGTTATATGGTGTCTCACTCCATCGGCGAAAAGTTATGTAGCGTCAATGACGACAAGCTTGTAATCTAGAAGGTTTTTTTTTGTACCTGGAATTCTTTTGGTGGTGAAATATATGTCGAAACGTATAAAAATTTCTTATTGTTCTTCAGTTATATCAAGTTTGTTGAACTTAATTTCTTTATCATTTTGGTTGGATATGTCCTAGAGAATATTATTTTCATTGTTGATTCTTATATGGTTCAGGTTCATAGAATATGTCTGTCAAATCCATGTTATTTTGCTTACAGAATACTCTGTGGATATATATCGATCATTTGATGGGCTTCGTTTATTTTTCCCTGAGCATCCAGTGATTAGATGCTTTAATGCCTTTGGAAACCCTGCGCATTTTTAATCAAGATCTTATTTCTGTAGTAAGTCACCTGAAAGCATTTGTCAAACCAGAATATTAAACCTCTCAGATTCGATTACCCCCAGATTTTATTGTCATCGTATGTTTGGATTTGATCCATATATTTAACGTTGACTCGTTTTACGTGTACCGATATTGTGGTTTTCCTTCCCATTTACTCTTTAGCTAATCAAGGGCTTCAGATATTGCATTCATTTTGGTTCTTCGAGATTATTTGATAGTTCACATGTTTTCCTATATTTCACTTTCACACATATTGTTTTTCTTTGCGAATTCCACACCGTTAAGTTGCACTAGTAATGTTTTCTTTGTCTAAGTAGACTGTATTCTTTGGTGCTGAAGTAGTATCAAAACTGATACTGGATTTTTTTGTAAATCATCTCGATTTGGATATGTCACCTTACACAAGATGTTTTTAGGGTGCTACGATTTTCCGCCCGCAGCATTTTCCTATTTTCTCTTTGAATTTCTATCGTAAAGATTATTGCAATTTGATGTTGTTAAATCTGAAAGTGATGAATGGCATTTTGAATGCATCTTTTCTGATTAATGTACCATGCTTATTCATCACATTCTTTTCATATTTTCGTTTCATCTTTGCATGTTGCATACCATCATTTACGAAGGACATTGGACAAGATTTCCTATATATTTGTCTCCTTTTTTTCTCATTACTGTTACTATTATTATTACTAATAGTATTTGAATGTAGACGAGAGGTGACAAGAATAAAGATCAATCTGTACACTACATAATTCTGGTGAGATTGAAGGCTAATATCACCGGTTTGTGTAGGTTAATGAAATTATGAATATATGCATAACTACTAGGAAATATATCATATCGCTTTTCCAGGATTTTATAAATAAAAGAGTGATTTGTCACCCAGGCCATCAGACATAATGGTCCAATCATTTTTGGGTTTCATTTTGCATATGCTAAAAATGATATGAGACTTTGTGTCTTATATAGGGTACAGGGTTGGAAAAATAAGCTGATATTTTGCATAGAATAAACCAGTGAATACCTCAGTTCTCTGCCCTTTGGAGTTAGCCAGCTAAAGCGACAATGAAAATAATGAAAGAGAGAAATGCATAAAATAGTTGTTTTTTCTTGCGCAAATGATTAAGGCACTGAGCAACAAATAGGAAAACAGTAACGCATCGTTAATATGTGTTAATTTTTGCTTCTTGATATGCAGAGTTGAGGAAGAACGAATTGACAAATATTTCATGAAACAAGTAAATATACAATCCAGATGAGACGTTAATTATATTTTCACCTGGTTCTTTGAAGAAGCAATTCGCGAATTTAGATATATCGATACATAGATTGTGAACATATGAACAAGTGTCATTGGTGATTATTGGTTTTACACACACAGCTTCAGAACATACCCACAATGGCTATATCTACAAAAAAGTCTAATTCCGATATTAAGCCTCTTTAACATATATAATTAACAATGAGAGTCCCACGTCTCACTATTTGGTACCGTAGTCTTGAATTAATTATATTTTGAAAACAATAGCAACCTTTAATTAATACAGAATTTTTCATTTTGAAAAATATAATTAATACCGGAGTTGTCTTGCAAAAATGACGGATTTTTTTTCATAAATTTTTAAAGCTACAATACATTTTCATTTTACTATCACTAATTAAAAGAAGTTTTACGGTAGGCAGTAATGTGACATTTTCCAGAATTACTAATGTATAATGAAATAAAGATAAATAGATGAACAATATATATATATATATATATATATATATATATATATATATATATATATATATATATATATATTGTTTTTTAAGGTTGACGGGTAGGCATGTCTTAATAAGTTTTTGTTGTTGTTGTTTTGTTTTTTTGTTTTTTACAAATTGGTCAAACTCAAACAAAGACATTGTTTTCAATCGTTATGAGTCTACCGATTGAATAGAATTTTATTATAAACAATTGTCTTGTAAATGGAATTTTAAAAGCATTATGAATGTAAAAATAAAGTAAAAAGTGTGCAAGACAATAAGAAACACTACCTGCCAAATAAAAAGTGAAGTTTTGTTGAAATCGGTTGAAAAATGTAAGAAATCCGATCCCATATATAAACGAACACACACACACACACAGACAAACAACCTGGGTTTTATAATAAGTATAACTCGATATGAGTTGCCCCCCTTTCATTCTTGCGATGCTTCTTAATCGTCTTTTCAAAATGATTTTGTGCAAAAACAATTGTGTTTTTCTTGATTTCTGGCGCTGTCAGAACCACAACAACTTAATTTTACGTAGTCCTGTGAAGTTTTGTTGAAATCGGTTGAAAAATGTAGGAAATCCGATACAATATATAGCGTACAGGCACACACACACACACACACACACACACACACACACACACAACCTGTGTTTTATATTAAGTATGATATATAGTTAGATCGATACATAGATAGATAGATAGATATAGATATATTAGGTTGGTGCAAAAATAATGACGGTTTTTGACGTATTTTTTAACATCAAAAACTGTCATTATTTTTGCACCAACCTAATAGATATTTATATTTACAAAGATAGATATATAGATATGTGTGTCTGGTCAATTTAATCGTTATTTTAGTTTTAACATCAAAAACTGTCATTATTTTTGCACCAACCTAATAGATATTTATATTTACAAAGATAGATATATAGATATGTGTGTCTGGTCAATTTAATCGTTATTTTAGTGGAAACTTGTATTTGAGTAGACACTCAGTTTATTAAATACTATTTTTTTTTATTTTCGTCTCTCTTTCTCTCTATTTTTCTCTTTGTCTATGTCTCTGTCTCTCACTATATATATATATATATATATATATATATATATATATATATATATATGTAAAGAGACAGACATAAAGAAAGAAAGAGACAGAAAGAGAGTGTGATGAGAGAGAGACGTTAATGAATCTGCACTGCACTCACGCACATGTTAAGGCACACTTAAAGGAAATAACAGATACTGATATAAAGTTGGATACACCGAAAATTGGTAGACATAAAAGGTTTAGAGAAAAGATATTGTATAATCTCACGAGATTTATTTTGCAAAAACACAAAATCGTAGCACAAGGCCGAAATGGGGAGAGGTTAAGCTGATAGTTACATTTCACCAAATTCATTAAAAGAACCTGTCCGTCATTAATCAATCCTCCATTCACGATAATACAAAGGCGAATCCCATGACATGAAAATGTGAAAATTTCATGATTTTTTTCCACAAAAATTTAAGAATATTGAAAAAACAAGACGAAATTATAATACAAAAAAAAAAGACTGATGTTAGTTGGGACCGACCGCACCTCAAGAAAGAGAGGCCATTATATTCTGCCATTTAGACAAAAGAGACTCTCTCACTAAGGAAGAAGGGAGAAAGGATAAAATAAATACTGCCATGACGATATGGGAAAAATTCTGATCCGGTCAAGATGAAAACAGGTGGGGCAAAAAAAAAAAACAAAAAAAACTGGGGAGGTTGCGATTCCTACATGGATCATAGCAAATTATGCATCCAGTAACAGTAAGTTTTGAGTAATTTCACCGTAGATACTTGGTCATATATATATATATATATATATATATATATATATATATATATATATATATATATATATATGTATGTGTGTGTGTGTGTGTGTGTGTGTGTGGAGGGAGTTGTTTTGTGAGAAAATTGTATGACAAATTGAAAAAATATGATTTTTTATCATGCGATTCATCCGTTGAGGCTTCATCGGACTGGGTTTGTTGACTTTGATCTGACTACACAGGCGCATGAAAGCGAGATGCTGGCAGTTTCAAAATTTTGAAAGAATTGTTTATTTTTACAATCTAGCCAAACTCCTGTATATTCTTTAACATTTTTCCCATCATCGTTTTTTTTTATCCCACATTTTGAAAACAACTAATCTGACAATAATGCTAATACGTTGTAAGATCCTGGACAAAAAGCTACCGTGGGTGAACTAATGATGAAAGCACTTTCTAGACATTTTCGTCTGAGTGAATTATTTTCCCTTTTAATTCGAGTTGTATACTTTGTCTTAAATATGTGGTCAGTCTCGTAACGGTGAACATCCAATTCGTTTTGAGTGTTATTCTTTTTAATGAAACTTTTGTGCATATATAGTCTATTCATTTAAATTCTTGAGGTTTCAGCAATATATTCTTTGTGGCAATTACTGCAGTTGATGAACTAAATTACTCCTTCAAGTATTGGCTTATTGTTTTTTTGTTTTTTTGCATTGTGTCTAAGATGTAGTTGTGACAAATTCATTAAAATGAAAATCTCTAGAAAGTGATTTAATCAATAGTTCAGCCACAGTAAAATTATATAGATGGGTTAGTCTAGATTGCCAAAAAAATAAAATTTTGAAGCTTCCAGCGTGGCTTGTTTATGCTTATGTGTAGTCATAACAACGTCAAAAAAAAAAAAAGAAAGTCTTAACGGATGAAACGTATCACAAAAACTTTTTCACAATTAGTCAGACACTTTTCTCAATACTGTTCTTGATATATAAAAATATATATCGCTATCTTACATATATATATATATATATATATATATATATATATATATATATATATATATATATATATATATATGTGTGTGTGTGTGTCTGTGTGTGTGTGCGTGTGCGCGCGCGTCCGGTGGTGTGCGTTCATGTGTATTTTAAGCATATTTGATTGAATAAATTACAAACATTATGTCTGGTCATTTTTATTATAATCCTTTCATATTTACGAATATTTTCCGCATAATGCAATCAAATGAGGCAGCAAATGCACGTTAACAGTGAAAATCAATTTTATTTACAAAGTGTGTATACATATATATATATATATATATATATATATATATATATATATATATATATATATATTTGCCTAATATTTTTATGGGATTTTTTTTCCACAAAAATAAATTTTGAATGTTAAATGACAAAAACAGTAAATTTTGATAAATAAATATTTAGTCAGCAAAACAAATGCTTATTCGTTTCGGTATATGCAAGCATGAAGAAATATGCAGGAAATACATATTACCTGTGCAGCAATAAAATTTTCCAATTGTTAGATTAAGATTTGAACCGTTGTATTTTAGGAATGATTAAAGATATCTTAATGCCATTCTCTGAAGTATCTCTAACAATCTTCGATTCTACTATGAACAATAAGTATGTATAATTACTCACTAAGCTTAACAGAGGAAACGTGATGGAACCAATCATAAACTAAAATGGCATCTACATCATTAATTAATCATAACTAAGGATCAATAATTCATTCTGATGAAGACTTCCTAAAAAGAAAAAAAATTGCCGTTAAGTTGAAATAATTATATTATTTTATAGATTTGCCTATCATCTGGTTCACAATCTTCCCCAGTCTTTTGAATAAGTGTAGAGGTTTATCCCTTGTTTCCGGTTTAGGATTCGGCTTCTGGTTCCTTCTAAAGTCTTTTTCATTCACTTTCACTCCCAGCAGCCGCTTGCATCTTAGTGGGATTATCACCTTGCTTGGGGTCAATAGAGGAATAGAGGTTTATCCCTTGTTTCCGGTTTAGGATTGGGCTTCTGGTTCCTTCTAAAGTCTTTTTCATTCTTTTTTACTCCCAGTAGTCCCTTGTGTATTGGTGGCATTATCACCTTGCTTGGGGTGAATAGAGGAGTAGAGCTGTATCCCTTGTCTCCTTTTTAGGATTGGGTTTCTGGTTCCTTCTAAAGTCTTTTCATTCACTTTTACTCCAAGTAGCCCCTAGCATCTTAGTGGCATTATCAACTTGCTTGTGGGGAATAGAGTAGTAGAGGTTTATCCCTTGTTTCCTGTTTAGGATTGGGCTTCTGGTTACTTCTAAAGTCTTTTTCATTCCCTTTCACACCTAGTAGCTCATTGCATCTTAATGGCATTATCACCTTGCTTGGGGTGAAAAGAGGAGTAGAGGCTTATCCCTTGTTTCCTGTTTAGGATTGGGTTCCTGGTTCCTTCTAAAGTCTTTTCATTTTCTTTTTATCCCAGTAGTCCCTTATGTCTTATTGGCATTATCATCTTGCTTGGGGTGAATAGATTAGTCGAGGTTTATCCATTTTTTCCTGTTTAGTATTGGGTTCCTCGTTCCTTCTAAGGGCATTCTATTTCACTTCCAGTAGGCCCTTGCATCTTAGTGGCATTATCACCTTGCTTGGGGTGAATAGAGGAGTAAAGGTTTATCCCTTGTTTCCTCTTTAGGATTGGGTTCCTGGTTCCTTCAAAAGTCTGTTTCATTCTATTTCACTCCCAGTAGCCCCTTTCATCTTAGTGGCATTATCACCTTTTTGGGGTGAATTGATTATTAGAGGTTTAACCCTTGTTTCCTGTTTAGGTTTGGCTTCCTGGCTCCTTCTAAAATATTTTTCATTGTCTTTCACTCCCAGTAGCACTTTGCATCTT